>OU342743.1:182605087-182945189 GCA_910589775.1 Avena eriantha | reverse complement strand
CGATTCTCCGCACGTGCCTCATCTTCCGTTTGTCACCGTTCCTCTTCCAGACGGTCCTCCTCCCACCACCGCTCTTCTTCCCTGCGCCTCTCCTGCTCTCTGATCCAGCCTCCATCACGCCGATGAGCATCTGGAAGACGCCTATCCCCTAACTGCCGCCCTGCATCGTCGTCAAATCTCGACCTGTTCGCATAGGGAACAGGTCGATTTTGATGACGCAAAGGAGATCTCCTCGAGCCCTGGTAGCGGCGATCCATCATCGGCGGCGGATCCGTCACAACCTGTACAAAAGACCTAGAATCACTAGATCTAGTGGCTCTCCACACAGTAGGGTTTGCAGGTTGGGGAATCGTGGGAGAGACGATGCAGGCGGCGGCGACTGAATGAAAACCACTCTTCCCACCCCCTCCAACCTAGGGTTGAGAGAAATCCCCGAACCGCTCGACGATCTGGATTCCCCTCTCGGGCTCTGATTCACCGTCACAGCCGCGACCCCTCGAGCAATATCCTCTGCTGGGTGGCCCTCGCGAACAAGTGGTCCACCTCCAGAGATATGGCGCCACGCACAACCGCCGACCACGATTGTCCGACACGCCCGCGCATAGGGTGGCGCGCCGGCATGATCGTGTCGGTGCCACCGCACATCTCTCCGCGGGCCGACCAGTACGTGCCACGCACCACATCATACACGATCCCCATACGTGACAGGCTGGTCAACCTGGGTCGGGGCTGTGAGACACTGCCCCGTTTTGTCGAGCAACGTTGATGAGCGCACCGACCACCTCTGATCGCGCTGATCTACGTGAGCCAAAACCTCAGTACCTGATCGTCTGAAAATCGCATGCCGCCACTAGGTCACCGGCGGTGAAGGTAGGAGCGCCACCGGCGTGGGGGTAGAGTGGGGGTAGACATTCAGTGGTTCATATCTATCTGAATATGTAAAAATCTGCTAGAGTTGCATCTAATCATGTGAATTCCAATATAATTAAGCGAGTGGGGAATGTGTATGCTACCAATATCCAGGATTTAATTGTGGCATCTTGTACTAGCTAGCAATTCTTCTCCAATGAATTCACTCTAACAGGTCCTTTAAGTAACTCCAGAAGTAACTATTCTATCCATGAATGCCTTTATATGAATGAATACGGTGCACTAGTATTGAAAAATTATGAGTACGATGTATGAATTAGCCAGGAACTTACTAGTCATGAAGTATGGCTTGTTGAGTGCTTTATAGCATGAACATGATTCACAGTTGCCTTCAGGGTTAAATCTGGCTTGTCTCCAGCTTCAATCCTCTTCTCTGGGCAATTATCAGCATAGTATCCCTTCTGGTTGCACTTGAAACATTCCATGTTGCTGAGATCTCGATTTCCATTGCGGTGATGGCCATTGCCTCCATTGTGGTTGTGTCTGTTGCCTCCATGCTTGTGGTGTCCAGAGTCTCCATCATAAGAAGTGTGAGCTTTGTGGTGCGAGCTAGAGTGGTGAATTGTTCTGCTTCCTTTTGCGATTCTCCACCTACTGGTGTTTCCCTTCCAGAATTCTAGCTTTGTCCATCAGCTCTTGGAAAGTAGGGCAATAGACCACAGACAACTGAAGTGAAAGCTCATCACTGAGACCATCCAGGAACCTCTCTCTTCTCTTAGCATCAGTGTCCACATCCTCAGGTGCATAGCGAGATAGATTGTTGAACTCCTCTATGTAGTCCGCCACAGTGCGGTTAGTTTGGCACAGGTTGTGGAATTCCTTCTTGTTCAGGCTCATGGTCCCAACAGAGACGTGGTTGGTCCTGAATCCTTCCTCAAACATAGCCCAAGTATCTGTGTCTAGCGAGTGAGTGATCTGGAAAGCATCCCACCAAGAAGCAGTTTGATCCTTCCAGCAAGTGAGCAGCAAACCTCACCTTTTCAGCATCAGTGCAACCAACGGTCATCAAGTCCTTGTTCACAGAACGGAGCCAGTCGAGAGCAACCATGGGCTCAGGTGCAGAGGAGAACTTAGCTGGCCTTAGCCTCACAAACCTGGTGAGAGCATCTCCCTGGGGCTGGTTGTTCCCATTGTTGTTGTTGCTGTTATTTTTCTGACTTGCCATAAACTGAGTCATCACCTGAGTCAACTGTACTTGTGCTGCAATAAGATGAGCGATCTCATTGGGCTGGCGGCGGGGAGGCATCTGTTGGGACAACATAGATGAGTTATAGATAGAAAGACTAGAAAAGTATTACTACCCATAACTATATGATACAAGCAATAGACATACAAGCAAACAATCATAACAAACAACACTCAAGCCAAAAGAGTTTTGTTTATGTTCCAGAAGTTTTGTTTTAGTTGCATACCATCCACAAAATAGTTCTCCTTTGATTAAAATTCGTTTGGGGGGTGAACCTACAATCATAAAAGCAATGGACAGAATATGTCCTGAAACTACAGCAGTGTTCACGAATTTTTCTGGGCACCTTAAACTCGTCAGGAATTTTACCCATTTTTTTGCAGGCGCTACAGGTATTACGCTTCAGATCCTAAAATATGAGCGCAATCCGAGTTACCAGTAAGGAATTAAAAATCATGCGGTACAACTGGTCAGGTAGAAATTTGCAGCAGTAATACCATGAATTTTTAATCAAAACCTTCATTAATTCATTATAAAAACTATCAAAAATATTCAAAAACTTTGGGGTATCAAATATCACAACCTAAACATAATAAAACCACTATCACACAAGTTCTTGCGATAATCGATTGCTAAATCCAAATGAAATCCTATCAATACTACATGGTGGACATCATCTAACTATTCTTGGATCTCGCACTTCTTTGCATGAGTGCTCGTCTATAAGTTTTGAACAAGATGAGATTTGAAAAGAAAGATCAAGGATTACAAGAATTCTAATAAGTACAAAATTATAAGTTCCTCCATAGTAGAGTCTTCCTTCTATATTCAAAAGAGAAAAGTATGAGAATTGAAGTGGTAAGAAGATACTAGAAAGAAGTGTAAGAAGAGAATAGATAGAATGAAATAGTCCTTATAATTTATATGGCTTTCCTATTCCAATCCTAGGTCACGATCCTACAGTCAACGCACTGCTCTGATATCATCATGTAACACCCTCGCCTGATAAGGCTGAGTTCTTGTGTATAGTGCCAATCCCTGGATCGGTTCACTAGCACACACAATACAAATGAATACCAAAGAATATAACAGTGCATCATTATTACATCGAATGATCCAGAATTTATAATTATTACATAGTGCTTAGCTCAAAGGATAGATCAAATAATAAAGTAGCATACGGAAGCAAAAACATATAGTAGGCTCCATCTTCAATTGTGCCACAGGCGAACAACTATTGAGTGGAGGGTCGCAACATATGAGATCACTCAGAACAATTGGAACAATAACCTGCAACATGAAAGGTTGCAGCCAACGAGTGGTCAATACTTTGAATGTATTGGCAAGTGGAACAATGAGAGAAACAACAGGACTAATATCTACATGCATATCTGGCTTGTGGGGTTCAGGCTTAGTTGCAGCAGCAAAATACTTTATCCTATCATTTGTAAAATCATTTGGTCTTCATCACACAACCCAATTATGTTTCAACCACAAGTTTAGCAATTACAAGTTAGAATGAATGAGAACATCTCATAGAACCCACAATTCAACAACTCAGTTGTCCATTATCGGGGACACAGCTAAGCACTTAGTTTTACACCCTGCAGGGGTTGCACACTTTACCCATATGACTTGGTCGACCCCCTCGTACCACGACACGCATATTGAGTCATGATAGGGAGAGGCCCCAAGAAGATACAATTCGGGAAGTAGCTCCCCCAAGCCCATCCACGCACCGTACCAACCTATCACATTCACTACATCTCTGGATACGAAGAGCTCGGGTCGCCACGACCTACTAAGTCCATCTAGCCACCCATAACTCACTGGCATATGGTTGCACACGGAAGCTACCAAATCAAAACACTAATCATTTCTCAGAAACCTGGGTGGCCATCCACAAGTGAGCTACTCGGGTAACCATAGACATGGGCCCGACATTCACGAACCAAACAATTACCAATCCACCCAGAGAGTTCATTAATTAAGTTGTTTTAAACTTTCCAAACACGTTCCTTCAAAACAATCTTTGTCATGGTGTATCCCACCCTCGTCTACATAAGCACAACTACTTACGGCGGCTCACCTAACGAGATAGACTACAGCATAATAGGATATAGCATAGCAATAGATAAAACTTGTAAAACAAAACAAGCTACAATGCATATAGAAAGTAAATAGGACTTTTATGAAGCTCCACTTGCCTTAGTAGTTGTCGGAGTCAAACACACAATCCGGGCAATCACAAGGGTCACAAACCTCACAATCTACACGAAAGCAATGCAACAAATAAACAACAACACGTAGAGATCAAACCAGTGCAACAAATGCATGCATGACAATTAATAAAAGTTTCAGTAGTGTATTTAGGTTCTCTGATCATTATACTACAGATGACATGCATTAAAAACTTTTTAATGCATCAAAACTATTTATTGCATTAATTAGACCCATTTAATAGGATTTATGCAACTTAATTCAACCTCTGTTTTAAACAGTGTATTTAATTTTTGTTAATCATATTCCTGGATAGAGGTTTCAAATTAGAGCCAGGAGCAAAAGGATTCAGGTCAAAATAGTTACAGATCATTTTGTAGAATTAAAATACTACAAAAAGCCTTTTAATGTGTGAAACATTATCTGTACTGTAAACTTGTAATTTTATTCTAGAATCATGTTCTATACACTTTTGTGAATCCAGGGGTATATCATTTATATTTTTATGAGTTGTATTTTATTTTCTGTGAATTAATTGCTCCAAAAAGGTACTAATGCAATTTAAATAATCCCGACACTTACTTACGGTAAATGTCTGATACAATTACATATTAATAATCTACACAATTTGGTGAATCAAACGGTATATTATTTGCAATTTTTGGACATAGTATGAATTTTCTATGGATTTTACAAGTTAGATCTATAATCTGCAATTTTAAATTCGAACGGAATATTCCTGGGAATATTCCGCTGACTGGACAGGTTGACCGTGCAGTCTGACTGGGACTAGACCCTGACCTGACGATGACGTGGCAGTGATGGGGCAACTGATCGGGATGATTGAATCTCGACCGTCGGGATGAGATCCGGTGGCTAGAAGAGAAGTTGGCTCCAAATAGACCCGATTTTGCTTCACAAAGGATTAAAATAGATCTGTGTTAGAGAGACAAATCCGTAGATCAAATCGAAAAACTTTGAACATGAAAGTTGTGGAGAATGATTAGATCTACCTTTTCACCAAAGGAATTTGGATTTCAATAAACGAGCGCGAGAAAATCTTGGAATTACGCCATCAGATCTGAAATATTGTGTTGCGAAATTCTTCGGCTGTGGTGTATGAAAAGAGGTGAGGTTTGTCGTTATTGAAATATTTCAACGAGATCTACAACTTTCATGTTGAAGCCAAAGACATCTGACGAAGTTTAGATGGGTTTAGAAGCGAAATACGATTCGGTAGGGTGTAGATTCGGGATTTCGAGAAGGAAAAGTGTTATAGCTGTGGCTCCGGGAGATTATATAGACTTTTAGGATGGTGGAAAGATATATCTTGAAGTAGATAACAAGTAGAAACAAACGGAAGTCAATTCGGAATTATAGATAAAAAGTTATACTCCCTCCGTCCCAAGGATTAAGGCGTAAAAAAAAGTTCGATTTTTCCCAACACTTAAGGCACTGGATCCATGGTAGCGATAGTCTCCCATTTTTGCCCCTGTTTTCCCAGCCCCAATTCCTCCTCGACTCCTGGGGAAGCAAATACCCCTGCATGCAACTTAATAATCGTGGGCAGTTACGCTTCACATTTAATTCTCCTTACTTTTATCGCATCTCTAGCAACGCTAATTGGCTGCGCATGCAAGAAGGTCTCCTAAATCTCTGATGCCATTTATCCTTCGTGCATGCATTGGACTCTCCTCAAAATCCGGCACCAGTAAACAAATTGGGAGCGATTAATTAGGGGTAGAGTGGGAAGGATTTTTCAGATTCGGTTCTCCTTAATATCTGTGCCAAAAGTTTTACGCCTTGAGCTTTAGGACGGAGGGAGTAGGTGTTTGAATAGAGATAGATTTGAGAAAAACGATTCTGCATGAATTTTGATGCAACCTGGGCATCGATCCTTTCTCCCCCTACGCTGGTGGTTCGGTCGGCTCAGTGGGCCGGCCCATTTCGGTTTTTTTTCTTTTCTTTTTTTATATTTTGGTATTTTTTATATCTTTTGCATACGAACTCCAAATGACATGATTCTTGTTTCTAAATTTTTATAAAATTCAGTAGATCAATATAGGATTATTTTTGTCAATAATTTGACTACTTCAAAATAGTGATTTCATAAAACCCCGTGTATTCCTTTTGTAGACGCATTTTAACAATTCAAAATAAGGGTTTAAACTAGTGTTTTGCAACCCAATTTTTTTCATGAATGCAAATGATGCAATGCAATTGCATTTTTTTTCTAATCCCAAATTTCTAAAATCTTGGGATGTGACATCATATTACTAAGTAATTCCAATATCTCACTCTATGTGGAGATATCTGTTGGAAATATGCCATAGAGACAAATAGTAGTAAGGACTATTATCATATTCATATAGTTTATGATTAAGTTTTATATCATGCTATAACTGTATGGATTGGAAACATCAATACACGTGTGATATACAAATAAACCAGGGGTTCCCAATGAAACTCTAGTCACTTGTTCATTGGTCAACAGATGATCATGTTTCCTGATCATGTGGCATTTATGCCAGTTGAAAATGAGGTCATCTCATTCTGAGAATGAGATGATGAACCAATACCCAACCTAAACATCGTGATTCGATCATGTCACGAAGTTCAAGTTACGATGATTAGAATAGGACCCTCGTAGACTATTCCTTAGACCGTGAGGCTATATCAATCACTATCTCCCGAGAGTACTTAGATAGCATCAAAAGCCATCTGGTAAAACGGTGGTTATAAAGGTGTGTTCAGGTATTCGGAGGAAACCGTAGAGGCAATATATGTCAAGAGCGGGATTTGTCCGTCCATGTGACGGGAAGATACTCAAGGGCCCACTCAGAGAGGTTATATCCAATAGCTGCGCAGCGTGTGATTAGATCACGGGGATATCACTTGTCAGAATGAGTCAAATAGCATTGTTCAGTAACGAGATTGAACACGACATGGTGATGTCACTGATCAGATCTCGGGCAATGCAAGTATCGAGAGACAAAGGGAATAAGACACGATTGTCCCGGTTCAAACGACGAAAGATCTTCGTGGAACGCACAGGGGTCACATGGCCATCCAGGTCCCTCTGTCGATCATTGGTGCGGGAGTGTCCCGACCATGTCTGGAGTGTTCTCGAACCATGGGGTATCACGCTTAAGGGCTTGATGATGCTTAGAGAGCATTTATAGGATCGGTAGAATCACCGAAGAAAAGAAGGGAGAAAACCGGAAGGGTTTCTGTAAGTCCGGAGGATGTCCGGAGTGGAGGTGGAAGGTGTTCCATGGCCACGGAGGTTGAATAATATGTGAATGAATGTTAAATATTGATTTAATCATTTATTCATAATTATTTAATAAAGAGAAAATTAATTAAACGTCAAAAAGGCTTAATGGGCCAATTCCGGAGGGAGAGGGCCCATTAGGGGAAAGGAGAAAGGGGAGAGGGGCCAAAGGGGGAGGCCGGCTGGGCCTTGCCCCCCCTGCGGGGCCCACTAGGGGCTGGCCGGCGGCCACCCCACCCCCTCCTCTCCTTTAGTCCCACCCCGAGACTTGAGGGGAGGTAGTACCTCCCCTCCCCCTATATAAAGTGGGGTATTTGGCCTAGAAAAATACAACCAATAATCAATAAAGGTCTCCCTACTTTTGGGAGGACCTCCAATTGATATTTTCTCTATCCCCTCTCTCTCGTGACCGTGGTCCCATGTCTGGACTGCGCGAGCGAGAGACATCTTCACCGTGGAGCGCCGTCGTGCTGCGTGATTCGGATCCGGGAGCTCTACTTCCGCAATTGCTGCTGGATCCGGGAAGCGGGAGTCATCGTCAGGCATCGGACGTGTGTAACTCCCCTCGAGGTGTCGCACTTGAGGCACTCAATTCGTTGGAGCCAGAAGGAGCGCAAGGACTTCATCATGACCTTGAGGTCGGCTTCGGCTCGTCTACATCAACCACGCTCTCCTGAGCGTTGCCAACGCTTTTCGGTCTTCGAGGGTGAGCTCACGAAAAGCCCCTCCCGTTACTATATTACTAATAGATAGGTCCTGGCAGCTTCAGGGGTTCAGGGGCGTAGAGTAAAAATTATTGTTTTTATGCGCGGAACCCCTTCAGTGGGATCAGAGCTAGATCTATGCGTAGTAATGCTAGTACGGGTAGAACACACGAGATGTAGTGTGTGGGCATTGATCTTTTAGTTGTTACCCCCCCATGTGTACTTGTGTATACCGCAGTAATGCCTGATGAAGCGGCCCCCAACCGACTTTACGCGTTCATTCGCGAGACTGATCCACGCTTGACATATGGCCTGTACCGTATAAAGTGGCTTAGGGGGGTGTCTGTCTCTCTCGCATTAGAGTGTATACCATTTGCAACGGAGGGCCCTGAAAGGGGTGTAGTAGAGACAACTACTTGATCAACGTTGTGCTGAAAGTTCGTAGGTAAGAACGGTTCTTGTGTGAAAGCCATCCGGCCACGTAAAACATGCAAAGATAAAGTAGAGGCGTCTAACTTTGTTTTGCAGGGGGCGTTGCTTTGTGATATGGTTATGGCAAAGGTAAAGTGATTACCTTTTGTTGCATAGTAGTAGATAGTAACGGTAATGAAAAACTACCACACCGGAATGACACCGGTACCGTGGTGTCTACGGCGCTGGAACCCTGGCACCGGAACCCGGTGACGACGGATGGAGATCACGACATGTAGGACCATATCACATAGCATTTACATTCAATGTTATTGTTTGTATGTCTTATTGTGTGCTAGTATTAGATACTCAACGGTAGCCTAATAAGATGATCCCTGTTAAAATTACCAACGATTGTGTTCCCCCTTAGTGTGCACCACCAAGAAAGTTCTTCGATATGAGGCGAGCCAGGGTTACAGGCATGGGTGTCATACATATCTACGTTCGCATACAGTGGGTGTAAGCCATGTTGCACAGTGAATACACTAAGGTTGAGTTGGCGAGCCTAGCACGCTAGAGAAGCGTGGCCTCGGAACACGGATGGTCGAAAGATCGAGCACGAGTCGCATGAATGATGTGATCGACGTTTAGCGTCCACCCTTGAACCCACATTGATGGTCATGACGATCGGGGGAGATGTGGCTGATAGGGGTCGTGTTATCACTAGGAACCCTCACTGGGGATAGGTGTTTCTAAGTGGAGTTATTATTAACTCATTTAATTATAAACTTAGTCTAAATTCCTTTTGCAAATTATAAATGTAGATGGGACCTTTCGTGTTGACAATTGAATGGTTAGAAGGAGAAAAGCTCAGATTAGATGGATCGAACTTCTCCATTTGGGTTGCCAGTCTCCATGTTCTCCTTAACGAGAATGACGTGGTCGACTACATACTCGACGAGATGGATTTGGATCAGCCCATAGACCTTGAGACCCCATAGGAGCGGAAAGACCGCTATCTCCATCGGGAGATGGCCTCCTATATTTAAGTTGTGATGCGCTTCGGAATGGTGGATGAGCCGTGGCCTTTCGTGGGTGATGTTAACCCTCGTTCGGTAATGCTACAGCTTAGGACACATTTCGTGGAGCAGACACGCATTTTGGAGCATGAGCTGATGGGAGACTTCCTCTCCATTAAGATGGAGGAGAACTCATCACTAGAGGACCACTTGGAGCACATGCATGATGTGTACATGAGGCCAACATACTTCCTGGACGTCTGGAATACAGGCTCTTTCGCAAATGCTACAGTGCTATGGTCGCTGCCACCAAGCTACCAAGCACAAGTCAGGACTTGCATAATGAGGGGCGACACGGAAATGGAGTTCCACCGGTTCATGACACATCTCAGGAATGTGTTGGTTGAACCAGATGTCGCTCAGGTCGTCAACGACAAAAGTATATATTTGATATACAGTTTTATAAATGTTATAATCTTGCAAACACATTGCAGTGTTAAGTATATCTAATACTTGTTCTGTTTTGCTGAAAACAGGTCCTTCTGCATGAGACGTGCTTGCTGGAGAGGAGATGACGTTGCGTGTTGATGGCGAGCATGATGATGACGGCCAACGACACTCCCCCTCAACATTTATCATTTAGTTTATGTTTTAGGATGATTATTGTAATCAAGAGATTGTGAACTTATTTAGTGTGTCTCACACTTCGTGAGACGGTTATTCATATGAGTTTGTAACAAACAATTGTTCTGCTTTTATGAATGATTTCTATGCGTGTTCATATCTTGTTTGAATACTTGTGAATTATCCTTGTTGTTTGAAACTAATTGATAATGCATGAACATTTGTAAAACATTAAAATGCCTTGTTGAAAATACCCAACTTAATGATATGTTCATTAAATGAATGAAACCATTGTTTGAATTCAAAGTTATGTGATAATATGTGAAATTCATTCGATTTCTTATCACATATAAATCATGCCTAAGTTCGGCAAAATAACTTGAACACCGTGTATTACTTGAATACAAAGTGTTTAAAGAATTGTTAAAAGTAAATACATATTCGATGTATTGTGTTTTAACGAAAATGGTAATTATCATTATATGATTGTTTAAATATGTAAAGTAGTTTACCAAAGGAAACATGAATATGAAACTATTTGATTTGATCAAAGTGTTTCATCAACAAAGGGTATAAATATAAAAGAGAATCCAATTGCTATGATTTGATCAATAGTAATGAAGTTCAACTTTATAAGAATGGCATAAAAGTAATTGTGAAATGTGAAGTGTTTTGAAATGTCAAAAATGCAAAGCATCACAATATGATATTAGATATCAAAAAGGGGTTAAATAGAAGGCACCAAATAAATCGTTGTAGTGTATATGTAGAGACCATTAATTAAGAAATAGTTAGCACTCAATTAGAATTGGTAAAGCATTTGAATTCGTGAAAGTTTTGGGGTTATTCGATATAACCAAAACAATAGCGAATAAGTCCTTGTAGAGTATTCATTGGAAACTTTGAATACGGAATCCATAGCTGAAACCAAAAGGAAAGCAAGATTCGTATTGCTTGGATTTTGGTGCATTCTTGAGAAAACTCACCTCTAGTGAAGTTTCTCAATTATGGAGCAAATGGAAAATAGTGTGAAACACGATAAGGATTCAAAACCCTGCATCAGAGTGTTGAGAAGGGCAACGGACAGCGTTCCTGAACGATTCTCTTCATGGAAGGAAGGAATCAATGATTTTGATCATTGTGTTTTCCCTCCATTATTGTTTTTCACTACATGAAGTAGGATTCAAAATTTAAATCCATATCTCATATGGAAACATTTGTGAATCGCTTGTCATGATTTTTGGAATATGACATACCTACGGACTACAAAAGAAATAATGGTAAACTAGAATTATGAGAAATCCTAGAAGCAAACTTCCCTTGAGATTAGAAAGCAATTCGTTGCTGAATTTCACAAGTAAAAGGAGTTACTTGGAATTTTCCCAAATGACTGCAAAGCTATAGTAGGAAAAAGGGGGTAAATAACGAAAGCACAATTTGTCAAGTATTGGATGAATTCAAATGAATTTGATTCATGTGTGCTAAATGTCTAGTGGATTTAAAACTAGTAAAGTACTAGTATCTCATAGTAAATCTCCAAATTTGATATTTGATCAAAGGATTTTGAAGTCATTCAAAATAGTGAGTGGATATGCAATTTGCATAAAATTGAGTGGGAGCTATGAAAGTCTTTCTATGTGATTGACATATTTTTTAAGTGGGAGCAATATAAGTCTCAAATTCAATTATGTAGGAACATATTTTGAGTGGGAGCTTATAGGAGTAATTCTTAAGTATGTTAAGGATGAAGGCGCAAATACTTATAAATAATGATTTATAAGGTGTAGAAGCTGATAATAACCGTATTATGATATTATGTAGTATTCCTTAAGGGATTCTGAAAAGGGGTTTCAGAATAGAAGTTAATTAAGGAACTGGTCCTTAATAACTCAAATTAGGAATAAGCATTAAGTTTAATATCAATGGTTGAAAGAAAGAAAAGGATGATCGTCATCCACTATGTTAAGACATAGGTTCTATCTTAGTAAACCATGATGATAACTTAGCATAATATGTGATCCAAATAAGGAACATTTGAAAGTGATCAAGTTCGAATCACAGAACGTTAAGCTAAGTTTTGTCCGTAGTGCCTAGTAGAGAACTATAGACATGTTTTCCAAATCCATAAAGAATGACATATCTTAAAGCATAAAGAGTTATGTTATAAGGGAATATGTTGGAAACTCCTGTAGATACCAATTAAAGTCAAGTAGGAAGCGAGGTGAACAAAAACATCGAAAGTTGCACACAGTGCACTAGTGTTTCGATGAATACGTTTATAATAATAGATAAGGGTACCATCTAAAGTGTTGTATAATGTTATGGCGGGGCTAATTCGCTTTTAACGTAGAATGATGTGTGCCAGGGCACAGTGCCCATGAGAAAGCCCTTGTGGTTGATCTGACGTCACTGTAGGCTCCTGGAATCAGGCCTCGTTCTGGTGCCATAGCGACAATGCATACACACAGATGCTATGATGTGATGATAAAGTATTAATGTCAATCAAGGAGACATTATTAAGTTGCAAAGGATCTAGGACTGTAAAGTACAGACCCAAGACTCAACCTCTTCCATGAGCAAGCATGTTCTAGGTACCAGGTATACGGTGCCAAAGATTGAGGACAAATGCAGCTAGTGTATTTGTACTATAGTGCAAGTGGGAGACTGTTGGAAATATGCCCTAGAGACAAATAGTAGTAAGGACTATTATCATATTTCAAATAGTTTATGATTAAGTTTTATATCATGCTATAATTGTATTGATTGGAAACATCAATACATGTGTGATATACAAACTAACTAGGGGTTCCTAGTGAAAATCTAGTCACTGGTTCATTGGTCAACAGATGATCATGTTTCCTGATCATGTGGCATTTATGCTAGTTGGAAATGAGGTCATCTCATTCTGAGAATGAGATGATGAACCAATACCCAACCTAAACATCGTGATTCGATCATGTCATGAAGTTCAACTTACGATGATTAGAATAGGACCCTCGTAGACTATTCCTTAGACCATGAGGCTATATCAATCACTGTCTCCCGAGAGTACTTAGATAGCATCAAACGCCATCTAGTAAAACGGTGGTTATAAAGGTGTGTTCAGGTATTCGGAGGAAACCATAGAGGCAATATATGTCAAGAGTGGGATTTGTCCATCCATGTGACAGGAAGATACTCAAGGGACCACTCGGAGAGGTTATATCCAATAGCTGCACAGCATGTGATTAGATCACGAGGATATCACTTGTCGGAACGAGTCAAATAGCATTGTTCAGTAACGAGATTGAACACGACATGGCGATGTCATTGATCAGATCTCAGGCAATGCAAGTATCGAGAGACAAAGGGAATAAGACACGACTGTCCTGGTTCAAACGACAAAAGATCTTCGTGGAACGCACAGGGGTCACATGGCCATCCAGGTCCCTCTGTCGATCATTGGTGCGGGAGTGTCCCGACCATGTCTGGAGTGTTCCCGAACCGTGGGGTATCACGCTTAAGGGCTTGATGATGCTTAGAGAGCATTTATAGGATCGGTAGAATCACCGAAGAAAAGAAGGGAGAAAACCGGAAGGGTTTCGGTAAGTCCGGAGGATGTCCGGAGTGGAGGTGGAAGGTGTTCCATGGCCACGGAGGTTGAATAATATGTTAATGAATGTTAAATATCGATTTAACCATTTATTCGTAATTATTTAATAAAGAGAAAATTAATTAAAGGTCAAAAAGGCTTAATGGGCCAATTCCAAAGGGAGAGGGCCCATTAGGGGAAAGGAGAAAGGGGAGAGGGGCCAAAGGGGGAGGCCGGCTGGGCCTTGCCCCCCCTCCCCCCGCGGGGCCCACTAGGGGCTAGCCGGCGGCCACCCCACCCCCTCCTCTCCTTTAGTCCCATCCCGCGACTTGAGGGGAGGTAGTACCTCCCCTCCCCCTATATAAATGGGGTATTTGGCCTAGAAAAATACAACCAATAATCAATAAAGGCCTCCCCACTTTTGGGAGGACCTCCAATTGATATTTTCTCTCTAGCCCCTCTCTCTCTCGTGACCGTGGTCCCAAGTCTGGAATGCGCGAGCGAGAGACATCTTCATCGCGGAGCGCCGTCGCGCTGCGGGATTCGGATCTAGGAGCTCTACTTTCGCAACTGCTGCTAGATCAGGGAAGCGGGAGTCATCGTCTGGCACCGGACGTGTGTAACTCCCCGCGAGGTGTCGCACTTGAGGCACTCAAGTCGTTGGAGCCAGAAGGAGCGCAAGGACTTCATCACGACCTTGAGGTCGGCATCGACTCGTCTACATCAACCACACTCTCCTGACCGTTGCCAACGCTTTTCGGTCTTCGAGGGTAAGTTCGCGAAAAGCCCATCCCGTTACTGTATTACTAATAGATAGGTCTCAGCTTTAGGGGTTCAGGGGCGTAGAGTAAAATTTATTGTTTTTATGCGTGGAACCCCTTCAATATCAAACCACTCATAGATTTAGAAGTAGTATCCCTAAATCTTGGCCCTTGTACCTATCTATAATTGAATATGGTTATTAACATCTTTCAAAACCTATATCACACCATCATGAACCACAAAGATAAATAATTTATTATGTATATAGATAAATCTTTCATAAAGATAAGTAGGAACAAGATTCTATATACATCAATAATCATCTCAAACTAGTACCATTAAGATTATTAAGTAAGGACAGAATTATTTCTGTGAAAACTTATTCCAAGAAATCAATTCCTAAAACCCTAAATTATATTTACCTTATTGAATAAAAGAACCTTGCATATAATAACATATTTTGTATACATCACAAGAAATGTAGAGAAATTGGTTATAATTAACCTTTATCATAATATCCATGTCTTATAAAATTTTGGATATTTGAGTCCTTATGGAAAATCATATTTGAATTGGTTTGTAAAAAATACAAACCTGAAATCAAAACAGAAAATAGAAAAAGAAAACAGAAAGAAAAAAGACCTGGCCAAGCTAGCAGACTAGCTTGGGCCACAGCCCATCTGTTAAGTGTCGCTCGCGAGCAACAGCAGTAAAAATCCGCACGCTTTGCAAAGGCCTAGTACCAGCTCATCTACCTCTCACTCTCTCACTGTCACGTGGGATGTGAGAAGGACCGCGGGTTGAGACAAAGAACTGCTAGGTTTTTGAAAAAAAATCACCGTCATCGTCACCGCGACGCACACAGGCAGCTCGCTGGAGCAATGCGTCGCCGCTCGATACAGCTCATCGTCGTCAGCAGTGCGTTGTGATGCGCGCCGCCGCTACCCGCACAGATAAGAAGGACACGCCGATGCCTCCCTGTTCTCATCCTCATCCAATCTCGCTCGCTCCCCATCTCTCTCTGTCTCTAATCCCTGCACGGATGAAACCCTAGCTGGCCGGAGCCAACCGCCGTCGTCAGTAGGGGTCGTCTCAAAGTCCGTGGAGTATGCCTGCGTCTCCGCCTCGCTTTCCTAAGCCTCCCAGCCAAAGGAATCACGAAGGGAAGCTTCCAATCGATGCCCACGACTGCTTCTTCCCGATGACCGACGGAGCTCCGCCGCAACCTCATCGTCGCCATATGTGAGCGTCTCCGCCGTGCTCTGGTGGGGATGACGTCATCCTCCGGTGAGGTGACGCCAGCTGGGAACAGCAGCTCGGTTTGACTGGTTTTTTCCCATGTGGCAAGTGCGTGGCTCCGGGCCCGTTTGTCATTGAACCTGGGTAGGAGTTGGATTAGTAACAAAAGCCGTTTGACTGTTCTTTGCCTAGGTGGCTACCGACGTGGCCCTCCGCTGGTTAGTGGCTAGGTCTAGATTGGGTCTGGGTATAAAAAGTATTATCTATGTTAGTAAACGGATAAAACAATATAGGTTTAAATATAAATACATTTTAGGAATTTAGGAAAATAGTTAAATCTTAAAAATTGAATATCTTTTGTTTTATAATTCAGAAAAATACATATTATATATCAAAATGTTAAGAAAAATATATAACTTAACCTTATTATCAAATATTATTGTCTTAATTATTTAAATAATTATTATTTAATAAAGATTTTATAAGTAATAAAACTTAAAAAAATCATATTTTAATATTAGTAAATAAGAAAAATATATATAATATACCAAAATTCTTATAAAAACAAAATCTACACTTACAAACTTATTTAAGTTATTTTTGTATCACTGAACTAATATTTATTATTTATTGAGTGACAAAACTTATAAAAATTATATCTTATTAATTAAAATTCACAAAAATACTTATAATATACCAAAATGATCACAAAAATAAATGCTACCCATTAAAAATGTCAAATCCCAATTTTTTACTAAAATAAAAGTTAAAGGTATACCAAATCTTATTTAAACCCTTTTCTTTTATTTTAAGTCTTTAAAAATATATAAACCTTTACTGTTCTCTTTAGTATTATTTGTTTAATGTCCAAAAATGTCATAGTAAGTCAATTAATGTTTAAGAAAAGATATAATAGGTCAAACCATTTTAAAATACTTCTACTAAAACTATCATCTCAAATTAAAGGTATTTTAATTTCCTAAAAAGATTTTATCAATTATAAAATCAACTAAAATAGTATATTGTTCATCACAAGAATCCAATCCAATTATGCTATGGTTGTTTAATGTAGTGATGTATTTATTTTTAATAATATTAGCTAATAAGAAAACCTTAAAGTGTTAATTTTAAGTTTGAATACTTTTTTACTTTGTAAAACTAATTTTCCTCAAAAGTTATTCTTTTATGAAACATTAAAAGTAAACCTTGGACATTTCTTCAAAAGCTCTAATTAATTCTTAATATTGCTTCAAGAATGTTTCAGATACCATAACCCATTTGAGTGCTTTAGTATTGCATGTTACTTGTTGTGTTTACTTATTGGTTCACACACTCTCGCAAGCCTTAATAAGAAGCACGAGTGTGAATCTGTCATAAAAGTGAAACATATTATAAAGAACTCATTCCCAGTTTCCAAACCCTAGATTAGACTCGACTATTTCGGGGATTCGCGTTTATCAAATTACATTACATTACATATGCATCGTTGCATCTTGCTTCTTTATACATTAGTCCTTATCGGACCAATGATGCTATTTACAGAATTTGGATCTTTTATTGCCTTGAAGACCGTGAATGCATAATCTTGCAATCACAAAAGGCAAGTTCACAACTTGCTCATGTCCTTTGATTATTTTCTATGCTTGTAACTCAACTGTGTCATCACCTGTATTTCAAAAAGGACAGAAAATACTATTTTCATAATAATATGATTATAGATTATTTACCAAGTGGTAATGATCTATTGATACAGTTCCAGTGGTAAAGGAACATAATATTTAGGACTTAACAACCAATGTATCTAGTGATTCTAGCGCCGTATATTACGTGTCAACTATGAGACTTGGAATGGGACGGTAAAGTCAGTTGTATCTTCTCCCTTTCATATGGAGGCAAGATGACCTTATCGTGAGGCTGTTGATTTCTCGTGGAGTTTCAGAGAATGCAGCACATGGGTGGGACCCTTTAGTTCCCCACAAGCTAGGTGTCTAGATTATCTGTGCATAGCTGTCTGGGTCGGAGTTCACCATAGTTAATGGTGACCTCCAGTCAGAGCTGCTTACAGAGTCTTCGGGAACTTCCCATGGTTATAGCTTGCCCTAGTTGGCGGCTTAACGGAGGTGTAGTCAGCCCCAAAGGATCGTGCAGACATATAGGGTCGCGGAGAGGGCAATACTGGCTTGGATCTTAGACTGGGCCCCACATCAAGGAATTATGGACGGTAATAAGTTTCCCGATTGTGTAACAAGGCCAAGGTCTCTTAAGGGAAAAGTGACGTACCTCTGCAAAGTGTAAGAATTATGACATGTTACTCCATGTTCCAGGAAGGAGCTACGAACGCGGCAGGAAAGGAACTCCATGAAGTTCTGGTTAACCTGTGAAGGCTGTCGTACATAGATTTCAGAATAAAAGCAATCTTTGAAGAAATGTTTACGAAAACCTGCATTGCCTACGACCTATGGTCTGTGGCTGTAGAGATAGTGCATCATACACTCCTTTTTAGTGAACTTGCTGAGTATGCTCGTACTCAACCGTATCTTCTTCACCCTTGATAGGTTCTAAGCCATTTAAGGTGACGTCAACATCAATTTCTGCTCAACAAACCATCATCTACAACTCAAGTTCTTCAATAAAGTCAATGAAGTCAACATATACATCAGCGGAAGTGAAGATAAAGTGTCGGTTTAGATAGGAGTAGATACTCTAGCCATAAAACCTATTTCTGTACAGCATTGCAATAGCAGTAATGGCAAGCCAAATAGTTTAGATACTAGTCTTAGTTACTAGATAGTTCTGAGTTATTATTTCTTGTTCTTCTTTGTAAGAAGTTCTTTCTCTCTCTTTAACCTAGAGACTTCTCTAGATCTTTTGTAAAGAGTCGAGTTGTAATCTATAGTCATGTCTTGGACCTGCTGTGTTTCTGTTGTACCACTCTGAGGGATGTAATACTAGTGAACAGTGTTTCATTGGTGTTATGTCCACGACTATAGTGTACTACATCATGTAGTGGTTTGCTGGGTCACCGCACAATCTCCTTGTAATAATGATATTGGAGTCCCTCCCTGATGAATTTGATAAATTCAAGATCAACTACAACTCCATGAAGGAAAAGTGGACTCTTCCTGAACTAACCCCTAAAGTTGTTCAGGAGGAGGAAAGGTTCATGAGGCAGAACAAGGACCAAGCCTTCTATGTTGGCTCCCAAAAGAGAAAGAATGATGGGCCGAGTTCCCCAAAGCCTCCAAAGAAACCCTTCAAGAAAGAAATGCTAAAGTCTAAGGGAAAGGAAGTTGGACTGTCCACTGGAAGCGCAAATGATGAGAATGTGTGCTTCCAATGCAAGCAAGGAGGACATTACAGGAAGAACTATCTGGAATACTTCAAGTGGATGATGAAGAGAGGTACATATGAAATTACTTTTGTTGATGAATTACATTATGCATATTTCTCTTGTACTTCATGGTGGATTGACTCAGGAGCAACTGCTCATGTTGCTAACTCCATGCAGGGATTAAGTATGATCCAAACTACAACAAGAGGTTCAAGAAAGCTTAAAGTGGCGAATGGATTTGAAGTCGATGTTGAAGCAATAGAGTCACTCACCTTGGAGCTCCACACCGGCTTTAATCTTCATTTAAATAATGTTCTTTATGTACCTACTTTGAGTAGGAGTTTAATTTCTGTCTCTTGTTTAAATGATGAGATGTTCGAATGTTTGTTTGGTCACAAACAATTTATCTTGAAATATTGTAATAAAGATGTTGGCGTCGGTGTCATACGACACAAACTATATATGTTATCTCTCAGTGATTATGTGATGCATGTGAGTAATGTTTCGAATAATGAAAAGAAAATGGAGAATCAACTCGAAGATTTAACCTCAGTAGGACGGCATACCCCGTCAAACTCACCTCTGAAGACTCGTCAATAGCGCAACACTCCCTTGTTTATCAGTCTACTGAAGCAAGAATTCCGTTGAAGCCAGAAGTCAATCACCGAAGGATCCTCAATATCCACAAGAAACCACCCGATAAGTCAACCAAGACAAGAAGTGAAAACCTGACTCTGCTAACCTTTGGTATATTAGAACTTCCCACAACCCCGAGAGCCTAACTAGTAATAGATCCCTCTACCCAACCAATGGGAAGTTCCTCACCAGAAGGCCCGAATACTTCAGTTCCCTGAAGACAAGGACCTCACACGAAGACCCAAGGAGATACAACCTCCCTTAGCATGACGCCAGCGTTTCAAAACGGAAGATCGACATCACTCCTAAAACACCCTAGTGAAGCTCTAAGGTGGAAAGACTGCGTCTTTCCACTCAATCCTCAGAAGACTTTCTACCAGCGGATACTCCAGAAGACCTCCAGAATTGGACACCTTCCCTCCAAACGACAACCCGGGAGTTATCAGAGGAGAAACTAACTGAAGATCCTACGAAGTCCCTCCGTCGTTTCAGCTGAAGACCCACCGGAAGGGCCATAGGATCGCTAACCGCTCAATTTCAATCACTTAGAAGACGTGAGATTCCAACGACTCCTATAGGCCAAGGACGAATACGAGTAGTATATATAAGCCCCGTAAGACATAGCGTTGTGGGCACCAACTGAAGATTCCATCTCCAGGAGAAAAATTGACGCCAGTCTTCAAAACATCAATCTACGACTCAAAGAAGGAAGGCTTACTTCCACTCCTAGAATTCTACCCTAGTTTAATCCTAAGGGGGAAAGGCTACATCTTTCCCACCAAAACAGAGTAACCGTTCACTAGAAGCAAACCCAGGAGTATCGACCGTAAAATCTTTAATTAGGATATGCTACGCCCCTAAAGAAAGAGTCGTGGACCCTCAGAGAAAGGTACACCAAGCCGTAGATTATATCCTCCGACGAGTACCCCGTGAAGTTCAGCATCGAGATAGTCTGCCCAGCCTAAGCCCTCTAGATTTAGAGTCCGGAAGGAAAAGAAGGTCATCCCTCGCAATCAACACTGGACTCTGCTCAACTCTCCGTGCATCTCGGAAGACTGAAGCTCAACTTCATCGACAGAGTAGTCACTTTCAAAGACGGAGTCTGAAAGATAGTAAGCGTAAGACACCTAGTATCAACCCGACTCAAAATCCCCTAACCCTACTCTCCTGAATCTCAGGACAAGATTCTTTTAAGGGGGAAAGGTCTGTAACATCCCACTTTTAGCAACCCTGATTAGTTGTCCAGAATGCAAAAATCAGGGGGAACAAAAACTTTTTCTTGTTTAGTGATGAAGTGTTTGCCTGTTGTTTGACAATGTTTATGCTTATGAATGTGTATTAGAAGATATACTCCTTACCTCAACATCAGTTGACAAAAACTATTTAACAAAACTGTCCTGGCTCATTTTACATATTTTCAAATGTTCTGGCATTTCAAAACCTGAGCCAAGATACCTTTACAACCCCCACACTTTTTAGTATCTTTTATTTCCCCAAACTATGGAGAGCAACCTATTATAAATCTCCTTATGTTTTCCAGACAGGACTTTCAACTACTCTTATCTCTAGGTTTTCCAAAACTTTTTTGTTACAAAAGCTGTTGAATCCTACTCTTGGTAGAAATACCAAAGACTCTTACTTTATTCAAACTCCACCCTTTCAAAATTGCCCACATGTACCTCAAGCTAGGCTTGATGGTAACCCGAGTAGTGGATTTGCTTAGTTTATAAGATGAGATTAGATTGATTTGCTATCTAATGAATTGCCTTGATCTGCTGCTTGATTTTCCTACGTAGGAGATAGTATGAGCTACTCTAGGAGCCCATCACTAGGATCATGAGGTTTCCATATCACCAAAACCTAAGAAAGATTACAAAGATGGATCTAATCTCTAGATATTAGGTGATCATCTAAAAGCCCTAACTAGACTCCTTCTGAAGCAATCCCTTATAGAAGCTTCCAAGTCTATGAAGAACAATACCAAGCATGGATCCCTTCTACTCAATCTACCCTTAAACATCATCCTCTTGATGATGCTTTGGTACCTTGCAACCCATCAAAATCATCACCACCCATATTCTAGTCAAAAAACCTCAGTCTGCCAAATTTGGCTAAGTCTGGAAAACTATTTCCAACATCACCTCTTTGAATGCCTCCTTTTCTCAACCCTTGTGCATATTTGAAAATGCATTTGAAAAATATTGTTAACCATCCTAAGGACTACCAAGTACCACTCTTTCCCTTGGTTATATCATCCTCCAACCCACTTGTTCTTGATGGTTTTGTAGGAAAGAAAATAACTATTCCTGCAAATCTAGTTAACATGCCTACTTTGATAGAAGGTCACACCACCATCCCACCTTCTCTGGACAAACTCTTTGCATGGTTGTGTTCTAGTCATATAGTTATATCAAAATATACTTCACTTGTTGTAAGTGGATCTTTGTGCTTCTTAAACCCACATGGTTTATAAGGCATCATGACTCATTTGGTATCGCAGCCTTATTTTCAACAAAGTTTGCCATCATTTCCAAATCACCTCAAATGTAACCAATCCAAACTCCTTCTTCCATGATCATCTATATGACCTGTTATATGTATCCACCTATCCCTTGCATCAAGGTGAGCTCTAAGCTCCAAGATCCAACAAGGTTTTGGTGGTATAAAAATAACATCACCCTAGATCCTCAACTCCTTGTTTTTCTATCTAATTCAAGTAAGAATTCCAATTCCCAAGGTTGCAAATGATTTCTACACCTTGTCTACATCATCTACCTTGATCATCAAAATTTATAAAATATTATCCATAATTATTATGGCTCCAAATCTAATTAATCTCTTAAATAGACAAATCTCCCAAACTCCCTTCCTAAGGGAAAGTGTGGTTTTTGCCAAAGCACTTCCCCAAATTTTTGCTCAAATTAGATCCATATATCATACCCTACATTCCCATCTAAAAAATAAATATTTTTGAGATCCTTTATTATTTCTTTTTGCCCTTTTTCTCAAATGGAAGAAATGGAATAATAATAGTTTTAAATACGTTTAAACCTCCATAAATCTTGGGAAAATTCCCCTAAGTGTGTATTCACATTTAGGACCATCTCCAACCAAAAACCAACCTTGCCCAATGTAAAATTATCAAATAGCCTTCTAGAAACCACTTCTGTACTTTTTGAATAAATAATTGTAAGTGGAATTAAAAGTTCCTGAAAAATCCCAAATAAATCTTGGAGGTGTATCCTAACCCTACCATCTACCAGCATCCTTACCTCAAGTTGTCAAGATCCAAAAATCAAGATTTAACCTTGATCATCTCTTATGGCAAATTGTGACATTTAACCCTTGTATATCAAAAACCAAACCCAAACACCACCAAACTTGCAAAGAAATGCACCATAGCACCCAACACTCATCTCTTGTCGTGATCAATGTAGAAAATCATTGTAGAAGCTTGTCCTCTAGTTCTTGGACACTAGAGCTTAACCTCATGTGGGTGTCTTGCCTTGCAAACCTCCTTACTCCCCTTGCAGCTGCTGCACACTTCTCCCTCTACCCTCTGCGCACCACCAGAAACCACTCTCTACGCCCACAACATCCTCCCCTCTGGTTTCCACCCTCCTCCATACCTCTCCATGGGACAAGTCCACCATGAGCCTCACCCTTCGGTTTAAAGGCCAGAGGCCACCCCCGCGCCTCCCTCTGCCCCTCATTCCACTCCTCTCGCTCCCACTCACCACCCCATAACTCCACTCCCTCTCCCTAGCTCTACCTCACTAGTGTGAAGCAGAGAGAAAGCTCTCGGCCTCCTCCCTCTCTTCGAGCTAAGCTCCCTCCTTGCTGCCTCTCTCTCTCTGCATGTCGCACTGTCGCGCTCCACTCCTCTCCCTGCATCTAACCCTGTGCCCATTTTGCCCTAGGATCTCCCCTGGATGCTACTCCGGCGAGCCCCGAGGCGATCTCCACTATTGTTGATGCGCGTGACGCCACCTGACGTCGAATCGGCTGCTGCCGCCCCTCTCCCGGTTCGCCTTCGTCGACCGCGTCGCCCTGCAGCCTCCTCTTCACCGGAGACGGCCCTGGTGAGCCTCCCCCGCCGCCTCTCTCTCTCTGCTAGGGTTCCTGCCCGGCGCCCTGACCGCAAGGTGGAAGACGGCCGGGAGCCGTCAATCTCGATCTAATCGAGTCGCTCCCGTCGCTCCATACCCCTTCGCCGCCTGGGTGGCTGACTAGCGGGCCCCACGCAGCCCTTTCAAACGACCCCGCACGCGCTTCCCCGGCGCCGCCTGTTGGGCTGGCCTGCAGTGCAGCCCAACTCCCTCTGGTTTCCTAAGCCTAGCATCCCCTTTCCCCTTTTCTTTTTAAATATATATTACCTTAGATCTATTTAGTGTCATGTTGGTTTAATTAGGTTTTTAAATGAAAACTGCCAGGTTTTGTCCAAATAAAATTATACACCTGTAAGCACATGTTCTATCCAACATGTAGTAACCCTGGTTACGTCATATCTATCCTAGGTTAACAATAGTAAATTAAACCTCAAAATGTGTTCCATACACCCTTAAATTCCTTTCGGGAGTTTGACAACTCCAAATTGGGTAAATCCAATTGTATCTAGTAGGTGTTGCCTGTACCTATCTCATGGAATCGGCCTCATGCCAAGTGGAGCATTTGTTTTCCTGTAGTAAAAATAACAAAAACAGTCATTTTCTGCCTTTAGGAATTTCCCTAGGCCAAACCCTAAACTGCTTTGAGACAAATCCAACTCTATGTGATTTGGTATGAAAATATCTATCAAACCCCAGGAGTCCCTAATTTTCTAAGCCCCTGTGGATTTATCAAGAATTAATCTATTCTGGGCTTAGTTAATTCACTAGTTAATTCACTACAGTAGCTCTTCAACTCCAAAAAGGATGATTCCAATTTCTACAGAAAGTTATTCGAAATACCCACAATGTGTCCTTGGAATAAAATCAAAAGCTTCTGTATATTAAGTCTGGTGAAAAAGACAAAAAAGATCCAGAACTTCCTTTGGGAATTTCCTGAGGGCATTCTGGTAATTATTTTGACTTGATTCGAACTCTCAGTGAACAAGTACATCAATTACTACCTAACCACCCAAGGAAATCATTTTAGGACATACAGAACATTTCTGGAGAATTATTTTCTAAAACTAGAGTTTTTCCCACTAGAAAATTCATTATATATCCTTGGAATTTGATAATTTGGTAAAACCACTTTTGTTGGTTTCATTTTATCACTACATATCTGATGGTATCATCCTTAAATATTGATATCATACAGACCCAATCATAGTTCTAAATCCCCTTAACAAGTGGTATTTGGACAAATTACATCATAAAGCAAATACCACAAGGGCAATTAAAGTAACTCCGATTACAACCCACTCAATCTATCAAAACCTACTGATTTGAGTAATGTGGTATGTTTGTTTGCTATATTGTAATGATGCTTGTATGCCTTGTTTGCTATATTGTAATGACGATAGTTGCGGTGAAATCGGAGATCAGAAGATGGTTCTTATTTCGTATTTTGGGTATTCTAAGAAGAAGTCCAGGGACACTTATGCCCTATTGCTGATCTCAGGCAAGCCACCTTCTTGCTCATAAGCCTTGTCCTACTGTTTTACTAATCCATGTTTTATCTACTGTTTATGAAAACTGCACAATTTTACTATATGTTGATGTATATATATATGGTAGTGGTTTGGCTCTTCCGAACTATTACACTTTTGTACTATTAAGTACAACCCCCTTGATGACACCTACTAGCCCCTAGTAGAATAGATGGTGCATAAGACCATAACCCTTTGGAGACCCTGTTTTAGCCAAAGCAAAGCTATAGGATGGGAAGACCCCGGAAAAGTTTTACCAAAAAATTTATGATAAAACCTTGGTGAGGTGGACATCCCAAGAGGTGTTGAGAAAGAAAAAGGTTTTTGTTTTACAAAATGCTGGAGGAAAGATGGAGGAAAAAGGTTTACAAAAACGCACCCGGTTCTTTGCAGTTTTGCTAGAACAATTAACCCATGCAACCACATTACTCTAGAATGGGACAGGGCTGGATTTGATGTTTGTCTATTCTGGTATAAGCCGCCTCACAACTACTACAGGGGATCGCGATCCCCGGAGGATGGGCCTTCTCCCATAAAGGTCCATGTGGGACATCGACTTGGAGAAGGAACGAACTTTCTGCGGGCAGCCAGGCGTTACTATGAGCCCCTCATTGAAAGCGCCCACTGTGTAAAGTGAAAAATGCGCTCCGGTTGTTCCTCGGTACCCGATGTCCCTGTTTTGACGGGAATAACACTCATAGGGTAGGCACTTATATTGGAGTGGGCATCCGGAGAGTCTTGATCGGTTACTCGACCCACGATTGGTGTAGCTCAAGGTAGTGTACCCGGATGGTGTGGGTAAAGTGCACAACCTCTGCAGAGTGTAAATCTATTCGAATAGCTGTGTCCGCGGTCATGGTCGGTTGGGAAGGTCGCTGTAGAGCGATGCTGGTTTTTATTTCAAAAAGTGCAAGGATACAGATGTCGCCTAGAGGGGGGTGAATAGGAGGTTTAAAAACTTTTCCGAGATGGGCTTAACAAAGGCAGAATTAAACTAGCATTTACTTTGTCAAGCACAAAACCTAGAACAACTAGGGTTCACCTATGTGCACCAACAAGTTATGCTAAGCAAGACAACCAACTATGTGATAGCAAGATATAGACTTCAAGCACGAAGGCTATCACAAAGTAAGGTGCATAAGTAAGAGCTCGGGTATAGAGATAACCGAGGCACGCGGAGATGATGATTATTACCGAGTTCCTCTCAACAATGGAGTACGTCTCGTTTGGAGAGTGGGTGGTACCAAACCACCAACGCCACAAAAGGCCTCCCTTATTCTCTGATGAATCTCACCCCAATGGGATCGATCCACCCTTCCACTATCGGCAACCTTCGAGGTGGTAGCCGGTACCTTTACAACAAGTTCGAGGCACACATCCACAACTTAATTGGAGGCTCCCGAATACAAGCAAGCTATCAGACAATCAAAGACAAGCTTGAAAGAATCAATTCAAACCAAAACAAGGCTTAGGGTTTCCAATGAAACCCTAGAGCAAGGGGCCCTCAAGTGAATGAGGGGGAAATGAATATCTCTCTTGGTGAAGCTGTAGATCAAGGCCTCCTCCTCCGATTCCCCAAAGATCAGCGAGTTTGGGTGGTTGGATGAAGAGATCTTGGAGTTTTGGTGGCTCTAAAATGGTGCTCTTCAGTTTCTGGAACGAGCAGCTTGAGGTTGAAGAAGAGGTCCCCTATTTATAGACCCACTGATTTCTGACCGTTTTCTAACCATTGGAGAAGAGTCGGACCAGAGACTCCGGTCTACACCGGAGATTCCGGACCATCTCCGGACCAGCCTCCGGACCACCAAACAGAATGACCAAGCCCTTCTATGGGCCAAGTGGACCGGAGACTTCGGTCCAACCATACCGGGACTCCGGTCAGGGGCTTGGACCGGAGACTCCGGTCAGTCTCCGGACCACCAATCTGGCTGACCCAGGTCTTCAACTTTGATCCACTCCGGAGACTTCTGGGAAACTTCGGACCACACCGGAGACTCCGGTGTCTGCACACCGGAGACTCCGGTCTGAAAAACCTGCCAGAGACAAAATTAATGGAAACAACAAAACTGTAACGATCATAACATTTGCATCCGGACTCCGATTGACACGAAACCAATTTGGTTGGAAAGGGGGTGACAAGAGAGAACATTTCATGTATTATGATGTGAGATACCTCTCTTGGTGAGAAACCGGAAAAACCTCCAAGATCAAAAACGCAATGAGGTATAAGGGGGAATCCGTTTTTGATGAACTAGAGCTTGTTATGAATATTACCACAAGCTTTGGAACCTCACATGGATAAGATCCAAATAATAACCAAGAAAGATGATGCCAATAATGCAAAGGTTTGAGCTCTCTCTCCGAAGTATATGATCAAGTTACTCACTCGAGAGCCCCTCTTGATAGAACGGTTGTCTATCCTACAAACTGGTCTCCCCAACTAGCACCACGAGACCGGTAAGAAGGAAACCCTATCAAGACCATACCTTTGCCTTGCACATATTCCACTTGATATTGATGATGACGATCTTCTCCACCTCAAGATGGAACACCTTTCTTGATTGGTTGCGCTAGCTTGGGGAAGACTTGCAAATTGCTCCCCATACTCCACTATGGTAGAGCTTCTCTTTTGGGCATATCATCTTCTCGTATCCATGATCACCATAGGATGGCAGGCTTCAAGCAAATGATCTCTTCGAGATGACTCATCTTGAACTTGTACATCATTTCTTCTTTCTTCATTATGTTGGTGTCTTGAAGGTACATAAGAGATATCACTCCAACTTTATTCTTCAAGACACACTTGCTATAGGCCCAACTTTTACTTGACCAATCTCCGAATCACTCATTGAAACCTTGGTCAACACTTGATCTTCTCTACTTTCTTCTTCTCCCAACCTTGAAGCCAACATATGGTTCAAGCATTGCCTATGGACAAATCCTACAAGTAAAACTCAATGCAAACATAAGTCCATAAAGATTGTCATTAATTACCAAAACCACACATGGGGGCACACATGCACTTTCAAAAAGGATTTCGGAAAAGAAATGGCTTTGGAAATGTTTCGACCATGGGATGGTCGTAAAGGAGAAAGCTTTTGGCCATGGGATGGTCGGAAGGAGGAGAAAGGAGTTTGGTCGTGGGACGACCTAAAGACGGGAACAAATGGGTACCCCAATCCTAGTGTTTACAAAACTTTTCAAAAGGTTTCCAAAATGTTTTCATGGAGATGTTATATCTACAAGAGAAAATAATTGAGAAAAGAACCTCTATTGGAGCCCTCCTACTACCACAGCCATAATGCATATCCTCATGTGATTATTGTTATCTTAAGGTGGTTTGCTAGTACATTCAAAGTACTCACTAGCATTGTCCCTGGCTATTAACTTGGTCAGATATCAAGAAGAGGATGAAGTTGATGGCTATGTGAGCTAGGGCATCCTCCCAGTCAGTTTCCTGTAGGCTGAGGCATGATTGGGCTCTACGTGTGATGATGTTCCGCTGTTGAAGATGGTATAGCCATAACGGCATTTATGTAAGTCTTGTAATTCGGTATATCTCAGATGTTGTAATGATACTTGTTGGTTATGTTCCACGGCTCACTGATCATGGGAACATGGATATATACATAACAGGGATTTCTCTGATGATTAATCCAGGGGCCCCACATTACCCGGATTCTTCCCTTCATCTTCTTCTTCCTTCCACCGTGATACGTCCATTTTGCATCACTATTCTATATCATAATTTACTGTTAGTCCTTGATATATTTCATATTAAGAGATGATACTTATATTATTTCATATGTTTTGGCTTGGTTGATGACTTTTGGAGGATGGACCGCTCAAGTCAGGATTCTGATGGAAAAGGCAGTGTTTAGAGGAGAAATTCGCGAAGATCAGAAAATCTTGGAAAATATATGGAAAATCTTATTTTTCCAGAAGACGAAGGATGCCAGAAGGGGGAGCGGAGATGGGCCACAGGGGGCCCACACCACCCCTGGCGTGGGCCACCCTTTGCTACGCCACTAGGTGGTGTGGCCACACTGGCCCACCTCTGGCTCTACTCTTTGCCATATATAATCCTCCTAAAACCCTAAGACTCGGGGAGCGACCACAGAAAGGTTCCACCGCCTCTGCGGGGCGGAAAACTGCAGAGCGAGAAAGAGGTCTCCGGTAGGTAGAAATTGCTTAGCCCAAAATACATCGAGCCCGTTGGGGAACCCCAAGAGGAAGGTATGATGAGCATAGCAGCAAGTTTTCCCTCAGTTGTGAAACCAAGGTTATCAATCCAGTAGGAGCAAGGAAACAGCCCAAAGGTGTTGCTAGCTGAACTTTGGCAGGGAGCACTACCAGTGCCAGCAGCAACATGGAGACCTGCACAACACAACCATAGAACTTTGCCCCAACTTGCGATAAGGTTGTCAATCTCACCGGTTTTGCTGAAAACAAAGGATTAAACGTATCGAGTGGAAGAAAGTAAAAGTTTGCAGAAAGTAAACAGAAAGCAGTAAACAGTTGATTGTAGATTGATGATAAAAGAAAGGACCGAGGTCCATAGTTCACTAGTGGTGGCTCTCCTTAAGATAGATGACATGTTGGGTGAACAAATTATATTGGGGCAATTGACAAACATCGAGAAAGCACCATGCATATACTACTCATCTTGACTCCTTTGAGACTTGATTGGGCCTTACAACATTATACATAGACCGTAATCCAACAACATCTATGACTAATAATCCACCTTCAGGTTATCATCCAAACACCCTCTAGTATTAAGTTGCAAGGAACGGATAATTGCATTACGCATTGCGTGTAAAGTAAACAATACGATTGTTCTATGAACAAAGGATTGTTGTTTTCTCCCTAGTAGCAACAGCACATCTAGTACCTTAGAGATTTATGTCACTTCCCCAGATTACTAGAGGCATGAACCCACTATCGAGCATAAATACTAACTCTTGGAGTTGCTAGCATCTACTTGGCCAAGATAGCTACTAACAACGGAAAGCATGCAAGATCACAAATAACAAAGACATGATAGAATCAATAATCAATCCGAAATAGTATCTCAATATCCATCGGATCCCCTCAAACACAACATGTAGGAATTACAAATAGATGATCTTGATCATGAAAAGAGCTCACAAGATCTAAACATGATAGCACAAAGGAGGAGAACCAGCCATCTAGCTACTACATGGACCCGTAGTCTAGAGATGAACTACTCACGCATCACAACGGAGGCTTGCATGGTGATGAAGAAGGCCTCTAGGGTGAATTCCCCTCTTCGGCAGGGTGCCGGGAAGAGCTTCAGGTCCCTCCCGATTTAGGGATGGAGATGATGGCGGCTATAGACTCTTTCGTGGAATTTTGATCGGGTACTTAGGGTTTCTATATCGGAGGCAATATATAGGTGAAAGGGGAGGCCGAGGGGTGCTGGAGGCGGCCAGACCACCCCTGGCGCGGGCCAGGCTGGGCCGTGCGGCCAGGTGGTATGGCGCCCCCCTAGCCCCTCTCTGTCTCATATTCTGGCTCCGGATGTCCCTCGGTGAAAAACTGACTTTAGCTTTTGTCCCGTCCAATTCCGAGAATATTCATTTTCTGACTTTCCTGGAACCAAAAACAATAGAAAACAGGCAGCTGGCACTGTGGCTCTTGTTAATAGGTTAGTCCAAAAAGTGTATAGAAAGTACTCCAAAGTGTGGACAAAACATAAGAAAGTAGATAAAACCAAGCCTGGATCATCAAAAATTATGGATACGTTAGCAGCGTATCAACATCCCCAAGCTTAACTCCTGCTCGTCCTCGAGTAGGTAAGTGATAAAAAGAAAGAATAATTTTGAGGTGACATGCACCATCATAAACTTGATCAAATTATTTGTAAACATTGATAGCTGGGATCATATTACTTCAACATAGCATGAAAGACAAAGTTCTAACAATAAGACATAGCAACTATGTTGCAACATGAAAAGGCACAAACAAAAGATTCATGAATAACGATGCTTTGCAAGACGTTTGTTTGTTTCACATAAAGAAAAAATAGCATAGTGGCATTCAGCTTGTCCCTCATAGAGTAGCAAACATAAATTCATAGGACACCTTCAAAGTTCATAAGAGTGACTAGATACAAATAGTTTTAAATAAGAAATATCAAAGCTATGCATCAATTAACAAGTCTTGGGACAATGCACATAGAACTAAGAATGGCCAATATGCTCTCAAAGTAGGTGCATAAAGATAGAAGGTGGAGACTCAACATAAAAGTAAAAGAAAGGCCTTCATAGAAGGAAGTAGGGATTCAAGTTTCATAAAGAGCTTCCAAAAATTATGGTACTTATTAGCTTTCAGCTCTCATTGCCCCTATCATAAGCATCTTGAAGGTGATTAAGGTTAAAGTGACACAGAGGATATGCTTGACAAGTTATAAGACAAAATATCATGCCCCTTACTTACGAAGATCGAACCTCATGCTACTCAACTTTAGTCACAAGTAAGCTCTTGTCATTGTAAGTACATATGTATCATAGAGAACCACCAATGGGGTACCCCTTGCACATGATACAGGAGCTATCCCATAATCCAAATGACAAGGCAAGCAGACAATGAGCATCTCAGCGATCTTTTATTTGCTATTTCCATAGGTTTTTATTGAGGATGCTTCATAGAGTGCTCATTATGGTTATGCTGCAAGTTTACACCATGATTAGGCATGGCTTAGGTTAGCGGCCCAGGTGTTTCTCTAACCTAAATACAAACTCCATGATCTTACAAGTTCCCCTTTTATTTCACACCGCCGGGATCCATAAGCAAAAGAACATGATATCAATGGGGTACAAAGTACAGGTGCAATGTTGAAAGCGTTCCCCATGATACATGGTTCTACTAACTTCAACTTATAAAGTGCAAGCATATACGCAAGAAAGATGGATGCAATGGTTCAAGTTTATTAAATGCAAGAAAAGTAAAGTGTGCCATCGAGTTCGTGAGAGCTTTAATCACTAGTTTTCTCATAAGAAGTTTAATTCGGAAGGTAGACAAAAATATGAATATACTTGGAATAGCATATGCTTATAGGTAGGTATGGTGGACTCTTTGGAATAACTTGGTTTTAGGAGTTGGATGCATGAGTGGAACACATACTTGGTTATGGAGGCTAGCAAAAGACTAGGAGCGTCCAACTAAGAGAGCAATAATGGCCATAATCATGCAGAGCGATAAAACATCATTAATCAAAGCATAAAGTGATACTACAAGTTGAAAATTAAAGGATCATAAAGGGTATGGTGACTTGGGATAGTCATAACATGGTGTGAGCATGCGCCAAGTCAACCCAAATAAAGCATCAAAGGAGAATACCACAATACTATGCTTTAATATGCTAAAACAACGCATGATTCTTCTAAGGCACATTAAGCAATCTCAATTGTTTATAACATGTCATGCTACAGCAAAGAATACTAAGCATAAAGCCAAAACCATATCAAGCATGGCATGACAAAGCATAGGCCACAGTCAAAAACAAGCTCTCTTTACCACTTAAGCATGAACTTTCTTACTCTTTTCCAATCCAAACCAAACTATTTGAAAACCAATGTATGAAAGAGGGGGTCCAACCAATTTATTCAGAAAACTAAGCAAACCAAGCAAACTAAAACCATAACGAAAAACGAAAAAGAAGACGCTCCAAGAACAACACAACTGTGCATGAAACAATAAAAATGAAGTGTCTGGAAGAAACCTAGAATTTTATTGATGAAGGGGATGCCTTGGGCATCCCCAAGCGTTGAATCTTGTACTTCTTGGATATTTCTTGGGGTGACACGCGTGGCATCCGCAAGATTGAGCTTTAGTCCATCCTTCATCTCATTACTCATTCCTTCCATACAACTCGATTTTTTCCTTCACACAATCTTTATTAGCAACATTAGTGCAATCAAGATAATAGGTCTTTAGTTTCAGTTCCAACACCAATAAAACTTCCATTAAAACACAAGCTACTGTAGCACTTCCCTCAAAAATCTCAATTCCCCAAAAGAACTCAAAAAGGAACCAACAAGAAGCAAATGCAAATAAAGGCAGAAATCTATCAAAACAGACCAGCAGGTAAAGACGAATTTTTTCGAAGACCTTCTGTTGCTCAAATAGAAAAGTGTTGAACTAACGAAAGTTATATAACAACTTGGGGCAGAACCACAAAATTTCACACTTCAAAAGGCCGTACAGAGATTTTACACAAAGTTTTACGGTGAAGCACAGAAATCTGTTTCAGGACAGCAACTTTCCCAATCATTATTTCTCTCTCATTAGAGGTTATTGTTGGCACAAAAATCAAATAAAAAGGATAAGGAGCGGTTATTACTGAAGTAATAACTTCCAAGACTCATCTAAAACTTTTGGGTTATCTCGCAATAAGTACTTTTCTTTAACGTCTTTAAGTTCGGCATAAGAAGCAAGAAAAAGAATCAAGTATTCTCAGATGAAGAAGCATCAAAACCAAATTTCTTCCCCTTACCTCTCTTACTTTTATTCTTACCCTTGGGGAACATATGATTGTTTGGTGGAGAAGCAAAGTGCATGCTGCCCTTTTCCACATCTATTATTGCTTCAAGGAGTTTCAATAAGGATCTTCCAAGTGTAATTTGTCCTTTTCCTACACCAAGATAATCAGTAGAAACCATTTTCCCTAGGATATTTGTAAACACTCCTTCAGCTATTCCAATGGGTAATATTGTGACATTATTAGCAAGAAATATTTCTTCTCCCTCTTCAGAAAGTCCCCAAAGATTCAAAGATTCGTAGATATCTTTAGGCATAAGACAGAATTGAGACATGATATCACAGCGAGCATGAAAAGTTTCATTATTTATAGCAATCTTTACTGTGGGAAGTCATTTTGAGGGTTCAGAATTTATTGGAAGATAGTTATGAAGCTCTCTAAGTGTACTATAGGAATCTTTCAAACTAGCAGTGCTGGTCTCAAGAGTATTCAATCTAGCAAATATGTTTATGAAGGAAGAATCAGATTTGCTAGGCAAGTTGGAAGTTAAGACCAACTTCTTTATGGCATTAACAGCATCATCCTCATTGCATTGGAGGAAATCTCCTCCCACTACAACATCCAGAGCATATCTATAGCAAAGAGCGATTCCAAGGTAAAAACTTTAGCATCATCCTCATTGCATAAGGAACAAGCTTTAAGTCATTTTAGGTTCAGTTTTTTCACGTAGATCAGAGATTCTAGACCAAGCTTCTTTGAAACTTTCTTCAATTCCTTGTTTGAAAGTGAAAATCATTTCCTCGGGTGACATAGTGATTGGAGAAAAGCTAGACATAATGGCAACTTAAGATAGGAACTAATTTTTTTGTGTTTTTAATAAAGAAAGCAAACTAGTAAAATAATTTTTTTGTGTTTTTGATAAAGAAACAAGCAAACAAAGCAAAAAGTAAACTAATAAAAACAAAAATAACAAAGTAAAGAGATTGGTTATGAGGGACTCCCCTTGTGAAGATGTCCTTGACTCCCCGGCAACGATGCCAGAAAAGCAGTTACGTAGCCCAAAATATATCGAGCCCATTGGGGAACCCCAAGAGGAAGGCATGATGAGCACAGTAGAAAGTTTTCCCTCAGTTATAAAACCAAGGTTATCAATCCAGTAGGAGCAAGGAAACACCCCAAAGGTGTTTCTAGCTGAACTTTGGCAGGGTGCACTACCGGTGCCAGCAGCAACATGGAGACCTACACAACACAACCATAGAACTTTGCCCCCAACTTGCGATGAGGTTGTCAATCTCACCGGTTTTGCTGAAAGCAAAGGATTAAATGTATCGAGTGGAAGAAAGTAATAGTTTGCAGAAAGTAAACAGAAAGCAGTAAATAGTTGATTGTAGATTGATGATAAAAGAAAGGACCGGGGTCCATAGTTCACTAGTGGTGGCTCTCCTTAAGATAGATGACATGTTGGGTGAACAAATTACAGCGTTGAATTGACAAACATCGAGAAAGCATCATGCATATACTACTCATCTTGAATCCTTTGAGAATTGATTGGGCATTACAACATTATACATAGACCGTAATCCAACTTCATCTATGACTAATAATCCACATTCAGGTTATCATCTGAACCACCTCTAGTATTAAGTTGCAAGCAACGAATAATTGAATTATGCATTGCGTGTAAAGTAAACAATACGATTGTTCTATGAACAAAGGATTGTTGTTTTCTCCCTAGTAGCAACAGGACATCTAGTACCTTAGAGATTTATGTCACTTCCCTAGATTACTAGAGGCATGAACCCACTATCGAGTATAAATACTAACTCTTGGAGTTGCTAGCATCTACTTGGCCAAGGTAGCTACTAACAACGGAAAGCATGCAAGATCACAAATAACAAAGACATGATAGAATCAATAATCAATCTGAAATAGCATCTCAATATCCATCGGATCAACGCAAACACAACATGTAGGAATTACAAATAGATGATCTTGATCATGAACGGAGCTCACAAGATCTAAACATGATAGCACAAATGAGGAGAACCAGCCATCTAGCTACTACATGGACCTGTAGTCCAGAGATGAACTACTCACGCATCACACCGGAGGCTTGCATGGTGATGAAGAAGGCCTCTAGGGTGAATTCCACTCTCTGGCAGGGTGCCGGGAAGAGCTTCAGATCCCTCCCGATCTAGGGATGGAGATGAAGGCTGCTATAGACTCTTTCGTGGAATTTTGATCGGGTACTTAAGGTTTATGTATCGGAGGTAATATATAGGCGAAAGGGGAGGCCGAGGGGGTGCCAGAGGCGGCCAGACCACCCCCTGGCGCGGGCCAGGCTAGGCTGCGTAGGCAGGTGGTGTGGCGGCCCCCTGGCCCCTCTCCGTCTCGTATTCTGGCTCCGGGTTTCCCTCGGTGAAAAACTGACTTTGGCTTTTGTCCCGTCGAATTCCGAGAATATTCATTTTCTGACTTTCCTAGAACCAAAAACAGCAGAAAACAGGTAGCTGGCACTGTGGCTCTTGTTAATAAGTTAGTCCAAGAAAGTGTATAGAAAGTACTCCAAAGTGTGGACAAAATATAAGAAAGTATATAAAACCAAGCATGGAACATCAAAAATTATGGATACGTTAGCAATGTATCAGAAATCTGCCGGGGAAATTCCTTTTCGGAGAGGGGAGATCGTCGCCATCAACACCACCATCCATCTGGACTTCATCGGGATCATCATCATCATCTCCATCATCATCTCCACCAGCACCATCATCACCACTCCATACCGTTGTAACAATTGGGTTGAATCTTGCATAGTTCTTAGGGAAAACTTTCCCAGTGTTGATTACTTGTTGTAGTTGATGCTATTGAGTGGAACCATTGAATTATTATTATGTTCAGATTGTTACTTATCATTATTTCATCTATGATATTGATCCATATGATGTCTCATGAGTAGTTCGTTTAGTTCTTGAGGACATGGGAGAAGTCATGTTGTTAGTAGCGGAATTGTGTTGAGAAAGATTCAATAGTTTATTATTTAAGTTGTGGTGTTATTATTCTAGTGGTGTCATGTGAACGTCGACTACATGACACTTCACCTTTATGGGCCTAGGGGATTGCATTGTGTATTTGGATACTAATCTTAGGGGTTGCCGGAGTGATAGAAACCTGAACCCCGTTTAAGGCTCTGGTTAGGTTTTTATCTTAAATATTTTCTTGTAGTTGCGGATGCTTGCAAGGGGTATAATCACAAGTATGTATTAGTTCTAGGAAGGTCGGTACATTAGCACAGGTTCACCCAAACAACACTTATCAAACTAAAGAAGATTAATCAACTATATGAAGCGAAACCACTTGACGATATTCCCATGTGTCCTCAAGAACGTTTGGTCGTCTTAAGTAATACAACCGGCTTATCCTTTGCTAAAGAAAGGATTGGGCCACTTGCTGCAATTATTATCATTGTCTTTTATTTACTCATACTTTATTTATGTACATTATCAAAAACCCCTAAAAATCTGTTTGCTAAGTATTTACAGAGAATTCCTGCTCCAAGCCACTCGTCAACACTTTCTGATCCTCGTTGGGTTTGACACTCTTACTTATTGAAAATACTGCGATATAGCCCCTATACTTGTGGGTGATCAAGACTATTTTTTGGCGCCGTTGCCGGGGAGTGAAGCGCTATTGAACAGTGGAACTGGTAAAGGAAACTTCTACTGTGAGGATTGTTTATTTCTGTTAGTTACTTTATTTCAATATGGACAATTCACTTAGTTTCTTATTTCGTAATGCTACTACCACTGCTAAGGTAGTAGATGAACCTCCACCTGCTTAAAATGATACTTTTAAAATACCTACAAGAATTGTTGATCGTGTTATGGATAACTACTATTTTGGAGATGGAATCATCCATCCCGGTGATCATTTGCCCTTTATACACGAATTATGCGGGTTGTTCAAGTGTGCAGGTATTACAACAGATCAAGTTAGAAGAAGTTATTCTCATTATCACTGAAAGGAAGAGCTGAGGAATGGTACAAGCTTCTGAAGAATGGTCAAGCTCTTGAATGGGAGGAAGTAGTACCTCTCTTTTATTCAAAGTTTTATCCTCCTAGTGAGATTCATAAAGATCAGAATTAAATATACAACTTTTGTCCTCGTGATGGAGAGAGTACAACTCAAGCTGGGGGGAGATTGAAGTTACTAATGCTCAAATGTCCTATTCATGAGCTCCCTAACAATATTATTATCAATAACTTTTATGCAATACTTTCTCTTCATGATAAGGATCTAATGGATGCTTCTTGTGCTGGATCATTTACACGCTTGGATGAAGAAGCTAAATGGGATCTTCTAAACCGTGTTTAAGACAATGCTGAAGCATGGGAGAATGATAAAGGAAGAAAGTCAGGTATAAATTATGATTATGAATGCATTAAATCTTTTCTGGGAACTGATGACTTTCATAATATTAGTAACGCTTATGGTCTTGATTCTCAAAGTATTGCAAATTATTTTAAGGCTTTTGCTTCTTATATTGAAATTCCTAAAAAGAAATGGAATAAGTACCATTAGCCATATAAAGATATTGCTAATTGTGTTTCTGCAAGAGATACCGAAGTTTATACTACTAATCATATTTTACCTGAACCTTACATTGAGAAAATGCCTTTCCCAGTTAAGATAAAGTAACATTCTATGATATCTAGTATGGTTAATGAAAGTACAAACAAAGTTGTTGAACCTGTAATAGCAAATGTGAAAGTCTTTATCACTAAATATGTAGAAGATGGACACACTATCCTCTGTAAAGATACTTCTAATATTGTCTCACAAAGTAGAGTTAGGAGAGCTACTGTCCCTGTTTTTTCTGCTAGAATAAGTGATCATTGCTACAATGGTTCATGTGATAGTTATATCGTTAAATTTATGCATGATACTAAAAGTTAGTATGAGAGAGGGAAGATTGTTCTTATGCATCTCAATAATATTAAGTTTCCTCGCTTTATGTTGAAAGTCATTATGTTGCATCTGTTTTGCCTTCCTATGCTAGCAGCCTCTGGTTTCAAAAATTTATTTTCTTACAAAATTCCCTTGCATAGGAAATGGGTTAGACTTAAACGTGTGTATTTTTGCTTCTTGATGCTCTCTTTTACTTCAATTCATAATCTTATGTGAGCATCATTGAAATTACCATGCCCAGCTTAATGGCTATAAAAAGAGCTTTTTGGGAGACAACCCAATATATTTTTGCTTTCAGTTTGTTTTTGTTTATTTGAGTCTTGGAAGTTATTACTTCTACAATAACTCTGCTTATCCTTTTGTTTGGTTGTTGTGTCAAGATCAACCTCTAATGAGAGAGAAGTAAGATTTGGGGAAGTTGCTGTCCCGAAACAGATTTTTGTGCTTCAATATAAAAAATCATTAAAAATCCCAGAATGTCGTACTGATCTGCAATATTTTGTGTACATGCCCCAGGTTATTATTTAACTTTTTTTAGTTTTGCACTTTTTGATTTGAGCAACAGAAGATTTTCGAAAAAATTGATATTTACCTGCTGGTCTATTTCGACAGATTTTTGCTACTCTTGCATTTGCCTCTTTAATTGATTTCCTTTTTGAATTCCTTTTGGGCTTTCGAAAGGAGTTGCTATAGTAGCTTAAATTTTGATGGATTTCAGTTGAAATAGAACTTAAAAGGTTTATTACCTTGCATGCACTAATGTTGCTAATGAGAATTGTGTGAAGTTTTGTGTGAAAGAAATTTCCAGGTTATAGGAGAAAATGGTGTAATAAGATGGTGAATGGTTAAATGACTCAAACAATATGTTTATATGGATGAAGATATTGATGTTATTCAAACGGTGACTCCAGAAGAATTTTATTAAATGCCAAGTTCAGAGATCTGTAGAGTCCGATTTCGAATAGGTAAGAGTTCTGGTAAGAAAAGGTCCGCGAAAAATCTATCAATTTATATTTTTGCAGTTTTTATCTAACATGGAAAGCAATGAGTAGAAATAGGGACGAAAATGGATCCCGGGTGGCTCACACCACCCCATGGCGCAGGCCCACCTAGCCACGCCACCAGGGGGTGTGGCCACCCCGGAGCCCGTCTCCGACCCATTTTCTCCCGGTACTTTCCTTTTGTTGTTAAACTTCATAATATATAATCCCTCGGATCCCCCAAGGTCCGTATATCGTGTTCTCGTCGTGTTTTTGTTTCGATCTGTTTCTGAAAGGTAGAGTCTCAGTTTTGGAGCCACAATGTCTTCCTCTGGATCAGACAAGAAAGATTCCTCTATGGAAATCATCAACTCGTACATGCGTGAGTTCAAGATTCATCCCAAGGAGTTGTTGCTCGAAGATGGGAAGGTACAGATTAAAGAGGTTCATGGCCCTAAAGGTGAAGGTAGTCTGGAGGACATGATGGAAGCACTAGAGCAAGAAGTCTATAAGTACAAGAAGATGGCGGACCGTGAAGTGCATATCATCCATAACATTAGTTCGGAACTCATCGCTGAGCACCATAAGGAGACTTCTGAGCTTAAGGATGAAATTCTCTCACTCCACCGAACAACCAACCAACTACAAGCACAGCTCTACAACATGTAAAATCAAAACTGTGAGTATGAGGTTAGGTTTAAACACATAAGTGTTGTTGCTAATTTCAGGATGTTGGAAACCAAGATGTCTTTTGCTGATGGGGAGGCCTTACCTTAGAAGTCGGACGATGACGAGAGCACACCACCACCACCGAAGGAGTAATTCATCATTAGGTTTTGGCATCCCCTTGGTTTGTTCCAAGCTTGGGGGAGTGCCGTGGTATCACATCACTATCTTTTATCTTTTTACCTTTTCAGTAGAGTCATATCATGAATAGAGAAGTTATCATGTAGGATGGTTTGCATTATGGAAGTGTCTCCCCTCTAGTTAGATATCTATGTATCCCTTGGAGTGAGTTGTTGTTATGGAATATTAATGGGAAGTTCTATCATTTACTTTTTGCACATCTTGAATTAGTTTTCAATTTTTGTTATATGATTGATCTTGTTGTTGGTATGGGTATAACTTTGGGATCATTAAGTAAATTTAGTTGGTTTTGGCAAACCTGGCTTGGTCAGTAGCAACACTATCATGAGAACTGAATAAAAAAGGGATAAAAGTACTCTTAAGAAATATAATTTCATCATCTTTATTTCTTGTTTGGCTCATAAGCTTAGTATTCTCTAGTTAAGATCTTTTGTGCTTCCAAGGAAGATTGCATGTTTGTTTTTTATCACTTGTATGTTTGTTTGTTTCCTTCAACTCTTATGCTTGTTACCCAGCCTTGCTAGCCAAAAACCTGTACTGAGAGGGAATGCTTCTCGTGCATCCAATCCTTAAACCAAAACCTATGCCATTTGTGTCCACCATACCTACCTATTAGCATTATTGCTATTCCAAGTAAATTCATGTTTTTATCTACCTTCTGAATTAAACTTGTTATGTGAAAATTAGTGATTAAAGCTCTCACGAACTTGAAGGCACACTTTACTTTCTTGCACTTAATAAACTTGAACCATTGTGCCCATCTATGTTGAGTATATGCTTGCGTTTTGTAAGTTGTGAATTAGCAGAACCATGTTACCATGGGGAACGCTTTCAACATTGCACTTTATTTATTTGATATCATGTTCGTTTGCTTATGGATCCCGGCGGTGTGCAATGAAAGGGGAGCTTGTAAGGCTCATGGAGTTCGTATATGTGTTAGAGAAATGCCTGGGCGGCTAGTCTAAGCCATGCCTAATCATGGTGGAAACCTACAGCATAACCATAGTGAGCAATCTATGAAGCATCCTCTATATATAAAAAAAACCTTGCAAATAGGGAAAAAAAAGAGAGAAAAAAGAAAAAGGGCCTATGTAAATAGGAAATAAAGGGATTGCTGAGATGCTCATTGTCTCCTTGCCTTGTCATTTTGATATGGAGAATCTTCCGTATCATCGAGCAAGGGGTACCCTGTTGGCGGTTCTCTATGATACATATGTACTTACAATGATAAGAACTTACTGGTGACTAAAGTTGAGTAGCATGAGCAACGGTACTTGTAAGCAAGAGGCATGAGATTTTCGACTTATAGCTTGTCAAGCATATCATCATATTTGATTACTTTAAACTTAATCACCTAAAGATGCTTATGATAGGGGCAATGAGAGCTGAAAGCTAATAAGTACCATAATTTTTGGAAGCTCTTTATGAAACTCGAAATCCCTGCTTCCCTCTACGAAGGGCCTATCTTTTACTTTTTAGTTGAGTTAGTAAACCTATTCCTTTCTATCTCAAGCAACTATTTTGAGTTGTTGTGTTTCATTCATTCATACGATGATTTATTCAATCATGTTTCTTATGTTCCTTGTTTTGCACACTGCTCCTATCTTAGTGAGTATTACTTTGAAAGCTATCGTTGAAAATCCCATTATGTTTGAACTCCTGCAAATTGTTAACTGTTCTTTGACCAAGAGCAAATTTTGCCATTACCAATTATGATTTACTTTGTGTATCATTATTGTGTTTCCTTTACTTATTTCAAGTTAAGTTATATAATAGTGAGTTGTCTTCTATTATGATTTATGTATTGATGAATGTGCTTCTTGTTCGTATTCTTTTATCGACACTTCACTTCATAAACCCGCGGTCATGTTTATTGAGCTTAGTTTTCGCTTGGGACCAACGAAGCCTAAGCTTGGGGGAGTTGATACGTCCATTTTGCATCACTATTCTATATCATAATTTACTGTTATTTATTGATATATTTCATATTAAGAAATGATACTTATGTTATTTCATCTGCTTTTGCATGGTTGATGAATTTTGAAGGATGGACCGCTGAAGTCAGGATTCTGATGGAAAAGGCACTCTGTGGAGGCGAAATTCGCGAAGATCAGAAAATCTCAGAAAATATATTGAAAATCTTATTTTTCTAGAAGACGAAGGATGCCAGAAGGGGGAGCGGGGATGGGCCATAGGGGGCCCACACCACCCCCTGGCGTGGGCCACCCTTGGTCGCACCACTAGGTGGTGTTGCCACCCTGGCCCACCTCAGGCTCTGCTCTTTGGCGTATATAATCCTCCCCAAACCCTAAGACTCGGGGAGCGACCACAGAAAGGTTCCGCCGCCTCTATGGGGCGGAAAACTGCAAAGAGAGAAAGAGCTCTCCGGCAGGCAGAAATCTGCCGGGGAAATTCCTTCCCGGAGAGGGGAGATCGTCGCCATCAACACCACCATCAAGCTGGACTTCATCGATATCACCATCATCATCTCCATCATCATCTCCACCAGCACGATCATCACGACTCCGTACCGCTGTAAACATTGGGTTGAATGTTGCATAGTTCTTAGGGGAAACTTTCCCGGTGTTGATTACTTGTTGTAGTTGGTGCTATTGAGTGGAACCATTGAATTATTGTTGTGTTTAGATTATTACTTATCATTATTTCATCTCTGATCTTGATCCATATGATGTCTCGTGAGTAGTTCGTTTAGTTCTTGAGGACATGTGAGAAGTCATGTTGTTAGTAGTGGAATTGTGTTGAGAAAGATTCAATAGTTTGTTATTTAAGTTGTGGTGTTATTCTTCTAGTGGTGTCATGTGAACGTTGACTACATGACACTTCACCTTTATGGGCCTAGGGGATTGCATTGTGTATTTGGATACTAATCGTAGGGGTTGCCAGAGTGACAGAAACCTGAACCCCCATTAGGAAACCTTTGCACAAGGGAGTGTAGGATCTCAGAGTTTAAGGCTGTGGTTAGGTTTTTATCTTAATTACTTTCTTATAGTTGCGGATGCTTGCAAGGGGTATAATCACAAGTATGTATTAGTCCTAGGAAGGTCGGTACATTAGCATAGGTTCACCCACACAACACTTATCAAACTAAAGAAGATTAATCAACTATATGAAGCGAAACCACTTGACGATATTCCCATGTGTCCTCGAGAACGTTTGGTCATCTTAGGTAATACAAATAGCTTGTCCTTTGCTAAAGAAAGGATTGGGCCACTTGTTGCAGTTATTATCATTGTATTTTATTTACTCATACTTTATTTATCTGCATTATCAAAAACCCCTAAAAATCCATTTGCTAAGTATTTATAGAGAATTCCTGCTCCAAGCCACTCGTCAACACCTTCTGCTCCTCGTTGGGTTCGACACTCTTACTTATCGAAAATACTGTGTTACACCCCCTATACTTGTGGGTCATCACACCGCGTGACCGTTCGAGCTCCTCGGTGAAAACCCTAGCCAGGCCTCTTCCTTCCTTCCACCCTCCATCCATCTATGCAATGGCTAGTAGCAGCAGTTCTCCATCGATGATGGTGGCTCTCGAGGCTTTAATCGAGCTATCACAGGGAGTATCCGTCCCGCCAGAGGGAGTGGTGATTCCCGTCTCCGCCGTGGTGGAGGCTACTAGCGGTGACTAGAAAAGAGCGACGCTTGATGCTGTGGAGGAGGATGCGGACTCCCACAATGGAATGTAGAGGGGTTTTAACCTCTCCGTCGAACAAATGCAAGACCATATCATCGAAGGATAGCTCCCGGCGATGGAAGGGTTGGTCTAGCGATCAACACCGACCGGCAAGGTGGTCCCTTTCTCCCCAATTCGGAGAGAAGGTCTACCTCAAATCCCAACTGGTATGTGGTGTTAGCCTTCCTGCCTCCGCCTTCTTCCTTGAAATCCTCTAGCACTTCTGGGTTCTCCCCCACAATGTTTCTCCCAATAGCATCCTGGTACTTAGCAACTACGTAGCTTTGTGTGAAGGATACCTAGGAATCAAACATACGTTAGATCTATTTATCTATTTCTTCACCATCAAGAGAGAGTTCGAAGATTCCAAGGACGAACTGCGGAAATGTGGAACCATCATCTTCAAGATCCGTCCTAACTGGCGGTTCCTCGACATGGTCGGCCACGAGTCCTACAAGAATTGGCGGCAGACTTATTTCTACGGCCCAGATATCCCTCTGGCTGGCAGGAAAGACTCGTACCCTGACTTTATCGATGGAGTGGCCGTCGAGGCCACCACCTAGAGATCCCCAGGCGCCCTCCCATTCGGCAACAAATCCTCTCGCGCCATAAGGCGGGTCGAGTGGCTGGTAGACGGAGGTCTGACTAGCCTAGGCCTAGCCATGTGCTAGTTCACAAGGCAGATCCAACCTCTACAGCACGATGTCGAGCTGATGCACAAGTACTCCAAGGAGAGGGAAGATCCTATGCGGATTTCCAAGGACAACTTCTCCGCGGACTCCATCAAGCTCCGTCTTAAGGACCTTGTAAAGGTGAAAGACTGCTAGGGCTTCATCCATGCCTCCGGCTTCTATAAGTCCTCTACCTCTGACTCCGCCGACATTGAGCCTAGAAAATCTCATTCAACAGGAAAATGCCATTTATAACAATGCTTGGACCTTCCACGCCGCATATGCCAACTTGGCCAACAATCTGATGGTTATTGCTATTGTAAGTCTTTGATCTTTACTTTTTGCTTTATAATATATCCCACTATAGCCCCCGAGATCTTAGGCGGAAAACCGGTATTTATTGGCCTGAGCGCTCCAAAGAACTAAGTGTAGAACTTGATAGCGTAGCCCCCGAGTTTCTAGTTAGAATGAATAATTTCGGCTAGATACTCTAAGAGAGAACACACGTGTATTAAAATTTGATACTATAGCCCCCGATATTTTAGTTGAAACTGAGAAGTTCCGAGTAGATGCTCTAGAGAAACTAAGCATTTCATCTCTTTGCAGAATGAGAATGCCCAGAGGAAGACTGCCAATGAGAAATATGCCAAGCTGTAAGAAGCGTTGGACATTGAAAAGGGTAAAATGGCTTTTCTAAAGGAACATATCACAAATAGCAAGCATCTTTTTTCCTCCAACAACTCCCAATTTATCACTTGGAACCACTTCGTCCGAATTCTCACAATGTTGTTTTTGTTCTGTATTACAGAGATCATCGCCAATATAAAGAGCATCGTCGATCAATCCAAGCATATCCAGCAGCTCGACGATAACAATAAAATTACGAAGAAAGACATGGCTGATGCTGTCAAAGGCCATGAGGAGGCAATGAAAGTTATGCAAGAATCTTTCGACACTAATATTCAGTGCCTGAAGAAGGAGATTAAACAACTTAAGGAGAAAAACCAAGTTGCCAAAGAGAAGAATACTCGGGTCTTCAGAAGGAGCATGACTTCTTGGCGGAGACCTGCCAACAAGCCGAATTCATCATCTTCGGTAACTTTCCTCCATCTTGTGTCAATTCTGTCAGTCAGATAAATGTATTATTGTACTCATGACCCTTGTCTCTTTACGAAAACATAGATCCCATTGGTTTAACCAACATGGGTTAAGGTGCTCCGGATTCAAAGGAGTGCATGATTCTTGTCGGCAACTTCATCAATACTGACATCACTCAAGCCAAGGAGATTACCAAGCCGCTAGACATTACCATCAAGGCAGAAGATTTGGCCGCCAAGTACTCGGAAATCTTGCACCGAGCCCCCGAGAAAGTAAAGGGCTGGAAAGCATCTTGCGTTCAGGCTGGCGCAAGGATGGCCTTGTTCTTGGTAAGGGCACACTACGACGAGGACGACATCAACTTGGTGACCTCCGGCATGCCGAAGGTTGACGAGGAGGTGCGCAAAATCGACAATGACACCATCTGGAACTCCCTCACCGGCTACGACACCAGAGTTGCCAAGAAGTCCAAGGTGGACGTCTTCGTGCCTGCTGAATTTCTTGATGATAAATCAGCAGCTTTAGACTCTAGGATTTGATCCTCCGAATTGGATGATCTTGCCAAGTCTGATTCCCATGTAGTTGATGATGCAGCACCGAAGTCTCTGATATAGAGCCATAAAACACTTTGTATTAAATTTGTCTTTGTAATATTTTTTGCATGTATGCGGAAAACTTGTAGAAGTAAGGCGGAAAACTTGATTGCAAGCCTCCTACTACTTATCTAGATCCAACATGTATATATTTTTGAAGAAAATGTTGGCTTATCCATTATTCTGTTTTCCATGCTTGACCTTTCGTGAGACAGAACACTCACAGGACAGAACCATGCTCTCAGGTGATGATACTTGATACGTTATAAACGTATTTATAATTTTTAATATTCCGTGCTTACTTTATATCTATTTTCTTATGTTTTGTTCATACTTTGAGGTATTTTTATACATTTTCTGGGAATTAGGGATATTAAAACCGAGTCAAAGAGGAGCCATCTCACAAACTGGTCATTTTTGACCGTCGGATCGTGCCACCTGCATGTTTCTGGCCGTCGGATGGTCCTCCAATCCCGCATGGGCCGAATTATCCCTTAGGGACGCTTCTCTAGGCATCAAATAAGCCATCTCTGGTTAATTGGGCTGGAATTCACGCTACAGCCCATTGCTTGGTTTACTGCACAGTCGTACAATGCATAGGATGTCGCTATTGCGCCCGATGGAAGCGAATGGTAGAAGAAAAAAAGGAGACGCCAGCCAATGCAGCCGAAGCGAGAGGTGTCTGACCCTGCCTACATGCGAACACTCAATGACAGGAACCGGAAGGTGGAGCGAGGCATCTATCTCATGTGCGGATGTGACAGCATGCGCCCCCTTGCGTCTCTATTCATGGTGACCTGATGTGTCGCTCGTCATTCATCTTCAATACCATGTTAATTTGTAGCTCTTTAGAATCCTTTATGGTAGTAATCCTAGACAATTTGATAGAAATGACTGATGATGGTATGCTACTATAGTGCTATGAAATCTCTTGCCTCAATTTCTCGTCCACTCTGCAGCAAGTTCCAGGTCCAATGGTGCTCTACTAGGTGATCCCTAATTCTCTTTCCAACGAACTCCACTAGTTTTCCAGATAACATTGTCACACTTTCTAAAGCAGAAATAAATGTAATTGCAGGTTTCAGTTCTTCTTGCTCAGATCGTCTCATTATGTTGGCTCCCTATTATTGGTCGAATTTTCACCAATGGCTACTGGCCAGGTGAGTTTCTAGACTTGAATTTTCTATTCACGGCAGTAATACTGCACAATAATTAATAATAGACTATCTTAATACTAAGACTACTTCGATGTTGCTGCTCGTTTCTATTCTCGGTCCATATGGTGGACACCAACAAGCTATATTGACGCCACTTGGGCCTACTGACACACTACTAGACCACAAAGCACACAAATCACGTCTAACAACCAAACCAACATTAGATAAACATAAAGTACATTACAAATGCTTACCTCACATAGCTCACTCACTATTTACGTAAGAAATCTCCATTAACAAGTTCCATTGAAACGTGCTTATGTGACTTCAGTCAGGAAAGAAGCAATAATATTTGCAAACCATTCTATTCCCGATTCTATTGACTATCATGCTCGTAACAACGATGAAATAATTTAAATAAAATTTTACAATTTTATAACTATCCATTTTTCTAATTGACGGGCGCGGCAACGAGCGCCTACATGATCTAGTAACCTATTAATAAGATGCCACAATGCCAGTTGCCTGTTTTTTGCTGTTTTGGTTTCAGAAAAGCTAGTAAGGAAATATTCTCAGAATTGGACCGGACAAAAGCCAAAGTCAATATTTTACCCGAAGCAACACGGAGTCCGGAGGGGAGACGAAGTGGCGCACCAGGACAGCCACACCTGGTGGTGGTGGGGCCTAGGGGGCATGCCACTAGGGGGTGTGGGCCCCCTGGTGCTCCACCGACCTTGCCCCTTCGCCTATAAAAGCCACCCGGGACGAAAACCCTAAGTACCCAATCAAAATTCCATGAAAGAGTCTATAGCCGCCATGATCTCCATCCCTAGATCGGGAGGGATCTGAAGATCTTCCCAACACCCTGTCGGAGGGCAGAGATCACCCTGGGTGCCTTCTTCATCACCATGCCTGCGTCCGGTGTGATGTGTGAGTAGTTCATCCCTGGACTACGGGCCCATGTAGTAGCTAGATGGTTGGTTCTCCTCCTTTCTGCTATCATGTTTAGATCTTGTGAGCTCTGTTCATGATCAAGATCATCTATTTGTAATCTTACATGTTGTGTTTGCGGGGATCCGATGGATATTGAGTTGCTATTTCAGATTCATGATTGATTCTATCATGTCTATATTATTTGTGATCTTGCATGCTCTCCGTTGTTTGTAACTATCTTGGCGAAGTAGATGCTTGCAACTCCATGATACGTCCAAAACATATCTTCTTTCCCAAACACTTTTGCTATTTTTTCTCCTCTAAACTTGTGTGATTTGGATACAACTAACATGGGCTGATGCTGTTTTCAGCAGAATTACCTTGGTGTCTAGTTTTTGTGCAGAAAATCAACTATCAGGAAAAATCCCGGAAAATATGTCAAAAATCCTATTTCACTAGAAGACTCACGGAGCCAGAAGACGACACGGAGTAGGGCTACGAGGGGCCCACACCACCTGGCCGCGCGAGCTAGCCCAGGCCGCACCTAGGGGTGGTGTGGCCGCCTCGGTCACCCCCTCGGTCTCCCTCTTCGCCTATAAGATGCCTCTTGACCTAAAAACCAAGGGGCATTCGACGTTTTTCTAGATTGAGTTCTGATACATTGCAAATGTATCTAACTTTGGATGGTCCTCCAATCCCACATGGGACGAATTATCACTGATGTTCCATGCTTGGTTTTATCCACTTTCTTGTGTTTTGTTCCAACTTTGGAGTACTTTTCATATGATTTCTTGGACTAACCTATTAACAAGATCCATAGTGCCATCTGCCTGTTTTCTGCTGTTTTGGTTCCAGGAAAGTCAGAAAATGAATATCCTCGGAATTGGACGGGACGAAATCCAAAGTGCCTATTTTTCCGGAAGTCATCGAATGCCAGAATACGACACAAAGAGGAGCCAGGGGCCACCACACCACCTGGCCACGCGGGCCAGGCCTGGCCGCGCCAGGGGTGGTGTGGCCAGCCCAGGCACCCCCTCGGCCCCTCCTTCCGCCTATATAATGCCCTCGGGACGAAAACCCTACGTACCCGATCAAAAATCCATGAAAGAGTCTGTAGCCGCCGTCATCTCCATCCCTAAATCGGGAGGGATCTGAAGCTCTTCCCGGCACCCTACCGGAGAGGGGAATTCACCCTAGAGGCCTTCTTCATCACTATGCAAGCCTCCGGTGTGATAAGTGAGTAGTTCATCCTTGGACTACGGATCCATGTAGTAGCTAGATGGCTGGTTCTCATCCTTTGTGCTTTCATGTCTAGATCTTGTGAGCTCCGTTCATGATCAAGATCATCTATTTGTAATTCTGCATGTTGTGTTTGCGGGGATCCGATGGATATTGAGATGCTATTTCAGACTGATTATTGATTCTATCAAGTCTTTGTTATTTGTGATCTTGCATGCTTTCCATTGTTAGTAGCTATCTTGGCCAAGTAGATGCTAGCAACTCCAAGAGTTAGTATTTATGCTCGATAGTGGGTTCATGCCTCTGGTAATCTGGGGAAGTGACAGAAATCTCTAAGGTACTAGAAGTGTTGTTGCTACTAGGGAGAAAACAACAATCCTTTGTTCATAGAACAATCGTATTGTTTACATTACACGCAATTCGTAAACCAATAATATGTTGCTTGCAACTTAATACTCACTACAACAGATCCTAGAATCGGTGACGAATTGCCTGGTGACAAAATTCAGAACCGTCACCGAAAGTAACCATACGTGACAGATTAGTTTTGGGCGTCAAGTATGCTTGATAATGCGTGATGGTCGCGTTTCGTGTCACGGCAAACCGTCGCCGATTATCCGCACGACGGATTTTAGAGCATCGTAGATTAAGCCGTCACCGATTGTTCGTGGGACCAACGAGTTAGCAGTTGTGTTAAAAACGATAAAAGGGCAAATATGGGTTTCGAACCGAGGACCTAGTACAAAGTAAAATGTGTCGTTACCGCTGGGCTACCGTTCGGTTTTTGAATTGTTTGATTGGCCTACCATTTTGTAAACTCTATGTGTAGTAAGTGGCATGTACAAACACGGATCGTTATAGTTAGGACTTGTGCGATCTTCCAAACAGTTTTCTTCTCTGTTCTTGCGAACGAGCGCCGTCAAGGGTATCCCTTGTCAGGGCGATCACGACATTCGCTGGCCCTTCATCTATAAGCCCCGGCGACTTGCGCCTACGCGATCACGACAATCGATCACGATCCCAGCTAGCGAGGCTTCGCGGCAGGCCGGCGCACGGCGATAGGAAGCACATGTGAGTTCGTTTGAGATCTGTTATGAAATTGATTTGGATTGGTGTTTATGTTACACATTGTGATTTATTTGGACTTTGGTCAGCAATTTTCACATCGATTAGTACAAATTGAATGGCATCATGACTCGAGTGGAACACATTATATATGTTGGGGGGAGTTAGCCAAGGTTCGGCAAGGCCAAAGTGAATGTTGGCCGGGTCACCTCAAGGCGGGCCGAAACACGGAGTAACCCGGACCATGGGGCGTTCGCCTAACTAAGTCTCGACCGGCCTAGGAAATAAGTCGGAAGTAGATGTTTGCTTGTATGCAGGAACAGGGGTGCCCGGGTCAGCTGTGATCCGGGTCATGATTGGCTTCTAAGAGAAGGAAGGAATCTTGCTGGTCAAAAAGAGGGTTCGGTACGCACTGCATGAGCAAAGCGGACAAGAGCGGGACCACCGGGTCATGGCCGACAGGGATGACGGAGCCCATGTCGGTTGACGCGGGCGCCACAGAGGCTCACGTAGCTAAATCAAGCATGACGCAGGGGAAAAAGCACCCCGGTCGACTTACCCCTTTGGGAGCACGTATGCCCTAGGCAGGAACCGAGCCTCCTCTATAAAAGGGGGGCTAGGGCTTCTATAGGAGGGGTTGGTCTCTCTGCTATTCTGTTTTGGGCTAGGGTTTCAGGTGTGATCTGTGGGTGAGAGTAAGAGAGCTCCTTCTTCCTCCTCTCTCCAATACAGCTCTAGGAGCACTTGTAACCTTGGAAGGAAATCAATACAAACTTCTGTGTGGAGAATCACTTCACTATCCCTCCCTGGATTCCCCTAGCGTGCCCCACCTTTAGCCTATCCATGGCATCTGCCGTGACACCACCACGACAGTTGGCACCCACCGTGGGGCCAGCGGCGCTAGCAGGGGTCAAGATCCGGACGGGAAAACTCATCGCCACCGGCGAACGCATCGTCTCCGGGCTCGTTCAACGGTTTGGAGCGCGGGATTTCGTCAGCAACAACGCGGGTTGCTTCGGCACACGCCCTCTCCCGCGCAACGGCATTTTCATCAAGCTCGGCGCGCACAAGGTCTACGTTGCGGTGGACGTGTCTTGTGTTCATCCGCGCCACGTCGTCGATGTAGGCGAACCGCCCCTCACTGTGGCTCGCGGGGCGCGTATCGCTCTTTACCCGGACCACGCAGAGGTGATGATGACTGCGCCAGGTGCGGGCGCAAGCAAGGATCCGGCGGCAGATCCGGAGGTAACGCCCAAGGCACCGAGGAGAGGTAGAGGTCCTCCGCTGGAGAGGCCAGAAAATGTGTTGAGAGAGGCGATGGACAGCTTGGCAAACCTTGTAGTAACAGCGGTAGATCCGGCTCGTGCATAGGCCGAGCTGGAAGAAACTAGGCAGAAAATACTAGAGGGCGCAAAGAAAATAGCCGCAGCCCAACAGTCGTTGAACATGACGCTGCGTGAGTACGCTAAGGCGAACAAAGTTGATAATGTAAAAGTGAAAGGGAGAAATCTCATGAGCGAGATGAATAGAGAGGGTGATGCTGGAATTGAGGAATCAGAAAACTGTTTGTCCGTGGGGCTGCCGAGGTATAGTACCGCAGCCAAGAACCTCAGAGCAGCGGATGCAGCTGCGTCCGAGTTAGAGGGACTGACGGGTGAAGCCCGGCAAAGACAGCAAGATAGGGTTAACGAGCTGGTTCGGATTGCAAATAGGCAAAACGAGGAACTGCTCAGGGCTAACCAGGAGAGAGCTGGAGCCTCCAAGATCGTCCATTCGGCAGTGGGTAACCCGGAGAAATCCGCTGGAGCCGCATCGTCCCCTCACAGTGGTCCAAGGAGAGAAGAGGTGGTAACCTCGGCCAGACGGAACAAACAGATCATCCCGTATGACCCGACGTGCGCAGGGAAAGGAAAAGAAGCACAGAAAAATGATGATCGACGGAGTGTGAGCCGAGGCGAAGCTGGCCGAGATAACCACGACCAAGGCAATGCCGGTCAAGGGAACATTGTCAACGGCAATGCCAGACAGCGAAATTCGGCTGGAGCAGGACGACCGCAGCAGCGGAACATACCAAGGCAAGAGCACAGTGCCGGCCGAGGTATGCAACAGAAAGGTGTGCCACAAGAGCAAAACCGGCACAACAACGGTGATTCGGAGATGGCTAACGCAGGATACCCAAGACCGGACTATCATGTGATAGGGTCGAGATTGGGAAGCATGGATTTGATGCCGGATGATGCAAGGTTGAAACTGGATCGACTGTATAGGTCAGAACAGATTGAATGCCAAGGTCCACTGGGTCCAGCATGTTTTGGACCCCGGATCATGAAAGAGCCACCAGTACCGAACTTTCAGCTGCCTAGGGGCACAAAGACGTATGATGGTAGTACCAAGCCGGAGGATTGGCTGATAAACTACGCTACAGCCGTGAAAATTGCCACTAGCAACTTGAGATGGGCAGTACGGTACGTACCCCAGATGTTGGAAGGCCCGGCAAGGGTATGGCTAAAAAATTTGCCCCCAGGGAGCATCAACTGCTGGATAGACTTTGAGGAAATGTTCATCAGCAATTTCTCGAGTACATATCAGAGGCGAAATAGACCACCGACCCTAGCTATGTGCAAGCGAAGGCCTAATGAGACAGACCGGGAGTTCTTGACCCGGTGGTGTACTGTGAGAAACTCGTGTGAGGGCGTGATAGAATCATAGGCCATAGCATGGTTTGCACAGGGGTGCAGATATGGAAGTGAGCTGTGGATGAAGTTGCAAAGAAAAATGCCAGCTACGTTGGCAGAAATGATCCGGATTGCAGATTCGTATGCGTTGGGTGATCTGACCCAACCAAGGATCGCGTCAAACGAGTCAAGCGATGAGTACTATCAGAGAGATGGAGCCGGATCATCCCGGAGGAATGAGTACAGAGGAAAAAGGAGAGATGATAGACCGGACCACCGGTACGGTTCGCACCAAGTTGCAGCTGTGAATCAAGATCAACCCGGAGCAGGGGTAGCCAGCGCCAGAAAACTGGAGGGCAGTGGACCCCAAGAAACGATGGCAAGAAAACTTGGACACCGGAGCAAAAGAAGCAGTGGCAAGAAAGGAAAGACCGTCTGAGGTATACTTATGAGTCGATGTTGGACCAGCCGTGTAAGTTTCACACGCCAAATCCGAACAACCCAGCGGGTCATACGACGAGGCAACGTGAGTGGATGCGCAAGATCGAGCAAGGTGGTTCGGGGAATGCTCAAGCACCCCGGAATGATCAGCCTCGGCAGGAGTTACCCCGAAAGCAACTGCTCTCCGGAGCAAACACGCAACACCTAATGTTGCCTCCCCCTCCGCCGAGGTATGATAACAATGAGAGGAGGGATGCAGTGCATCAGGTAGAAAATCAGCATCAACCGGATCAGAGGCACTCCGGAAATGAGGGGAGAAACGAGTAAAGGGAGCATCACCAGAGCTACTGTGTATTCACCACAGAGGAAACTGATAGAAAAAGCTTGCAGCGTAGGCATATGGAGGTGAATGCAGTAATGCCTGCAGTGATGAGGTACATGCCTTGGTCCGATCAGGAAATCACCTGGAGCATCAGGGATCATCCCAAGCTCATGCCAAGCCCTGGTACGTATGCGTTGGTGTTGGATCCTACATTCATTGGACCTAGCATTAACGTAAGATTCTCAAAGGTGTTGATCGACAATGGCAGTAGCATAAATATCATGTATGCGGACACAATGCGCAAGTTGGGTATCTTGGAGAACATGCTCCAGGCCACGAGGATAACTTTCCATGGCATTGTGCCCGGCATTTCTTGTGAGCCCATAGGCAAAGTCCGGGTTGACGTGTTGTTCGGCACAAGAGACAACTGCCGAACTGAAAATCTGGAGTTTGAAGTGGTGAACTTAGAAAGCGCCTATCATGCATTACTCGGAAGACCAGCCCTGAGCAAGTTCATGGCAAGCTGTCACATTAGCTACTTGAAGATGAAATTGCCCGGACCAAACGGAGTGATTACCATTGCTGGGGATTTCCGACGTTCGATGGAGTGTGCGTCGGCCTGGTCGAACTTAGCCGAGTCACTAGTGATTGCACAGGAAAAAAGGAAAATTCAAGAAGTGGCAGCTTTGGCTTAGTCGGCGCAGCAGTATATGTCGGCGCTGAGTAACCCGCATGGATCTGTCTCCTTTCAAGCCACGAAAGATACCAAGAAGGTTCCTGTTGATCACATGTTCCCAGAGCGCACCGTAACAATTGGTGCCGGGCTAAGTGATAAATAGGAAAGCGAGCTCGTCAGCTTCCTCCGTGAGAATCGGGACATTTTTGCTTGGTCCACACAGGACTTGCAAGGTGTTCCGAGGGAGTTGGCCGCACTCTTTGAATGTAAGACCCGGAGCTAAGCCGGTGAATCAACCACTCTGCCGCTTTGCCGAAGATAGGAGGAAAGTCATTGGGGATGAGATAGCTTGGTTGCTAGCCGCAGGATTCATCATGGAAGTTCTTTACCCGAATTGGCTGTCTAATCCGGTGCTGGTGGAAAAGAAGAAGGATGACCCGAACGTGGCAGTGGTTTGGCGCATGTGTATTGATTACACGAACCTAAACAAGGCGTGTCCGAAAGATCCATTTCCGCTGCCGAGAATAGATCAGGTCATAGACTCAACTGCTGGATGTGAACTGTTGTCATTCATTGATGCATATTCTGGTTTCCACCAGATACCTCTGAATCCGGATGATCAAATAAAGACTGCGTTTATTACCCCGTATGGGGCTTATTGTTATCGCACCATGCCGTTTGGTTTACGTAATGCAGGGGCAACGTACCAGAGATGTATGCAAAAATGTTTGCACGACCAAATAGGTCAAAATGTACAGGTGTACATGGATGATGTGGTTATCAAGACCAAGGAAAGCAAAACGCTCCTTGACGATATCAGGCAAACGTTTGCGAACCTAAGAAGGTTCCAGATGAAACTTAACCCGGAAAAATGCACCTTTGGTGTCCCGGCTGGAAAATTGCTCGGCTTTCTTGTTTCCAGCCGAGGTATCGAGGTTAATCCAACCAAAATCCGGGCCATCGAATGAATGGAACTGCCGAAGTGTCTTAACGATGTCCAGAAGTTCATAGGTTGCCTGGCCTCGTTAAGTCGGTTTGTATGTCGGTTGGGAGAAAAGGCATTGCCTCTTTACCAACTCATGGAAAAGTCGGATAAGTTCATTTGGACACCGCAGGCCGATGAAGCCTTTACCCACCTGAAGAAGATGTTAGCCACGGCACTAGTGCTAGCCTCACCACTATCAAAGGAGCCAATGTTACTCTATATAGCCGCAACCAACCGAGTTGTAAGTGCAGTGATAGTGGTGGAGCGCGATGAGGAAGGTAAGTCGGTGCAAAGGCCAGTGTATTATTTGAGTGAAGTGTTGTCAGCCTCAAAGCAGAACTACCCACATTATCAAAAAGTGGCATATGGCGTGTACATGGCCGCCAAGAAACTGAAGCACTACTTTGAGGAGCATCCCATCCGGGTCATATGTGAGGCCCCTATATCCGAGATAATGAGTAACAAGGATGCAAGCAGCAGAATTGCAAAATGGGCAATTGAACTAGCTCCTTATGCTCCGCAATATGACAGAAGAGAAGCCATCAAATCTCAAGCTGTGGCGGACTTTTTCGTGGATTGGGCTAAGGTGCAGTACGAACCACCGCTTCCTGATCCGAACTATTGGCGAATACACTTTGACGGATCAAAAACCAAAACCGGGCTAGGTGCTAGAGTGGTACTCACGTCGCCAAAAAAGGACCAGTTGAAATATGTGCTGCAGATCCATTTCACGGCATCAAACAATGTCGCTGAGTATGAAGCACTTGTGCATGGGCTCAAGGTAGCAAAATAAATTGGCATACGTCAGATCATATGCTTTGGTGACTCGGATTTGGTTGTGCAGCAAGTGTCCGGAGTGTGGGACGCCCTTGATCCAAACATGGCACTATACAGATTTCATGTGTAGAAGATATCTGGTTACTTTGAGGGATGTGAATTTCATCATATACCCCGGGTGGAAAATGAGGCTGCCGACATGCTGTCAAAGCTCGGGCCAACTCGACAAGCAATTCCACCGGGTGTAGCATTAGAGCACATCAGGAAACCATCCATCAGACCATCCCCAGAATCCGAGTCAATCTATGTCCCGGAGGACACCGAATCCGGAGCTGTGCCCATGGACATTGACACAGGAAGTGGTGCGCGAAACCCGAGGACTGCCTCGGCAGACCCGGGGACTGCTCAGCGTGATCTGGTTGAAGTTATGCCGGTGGATCAGATGGATATAGACGGGGATGTGTTCCCCGTGCGACCAATACCGGCTTGGGCACTACCTATATTTCAATTCCTAAAAGATGGAACATTACCCACTGAGGAGGTGCTGTCCAGGCAAACACAGAGGAGGGCAAAGTCCTACACGATCATCAATTCCGAGCTATACAAAAGAAGTGTGACCAATGTCCTCCAGCGGTGTGTTGACCCAGAAGAAGGGCTTGAAATCATCCGAGATATACATCAGGGGGAGTGCGGGCATCATGCCTCATCCCGAGCCTTGGTAGCAACTTTCCGGCACGGATTCTACTGGCCAAATGCCTTAGAGCAAGCGGAAGATCTGGTGAGAAAATGTAATGGTTGTCAGAGGTACGCTACCAAGACACATATGCCAATGTCGGAACTCAAGACCATCCCAATCACTTGGCCATTTGCCGTATGGTGCTTGGATATGGTTGGCCCGTTCAAACCAGCAAGGGGAAATATGACTCACATTCTGGTAATGGTGGACAAGTTTACGAAGTGGATTGAGGTAAAGCCTATAAGAAAATGTGATGGAGCTACGGCCGTAACGTTTCTCAAAGATATCATCTTGAGATACGGCTACCCTCATAGTATCATAACTGATAATGGTACGAATTTTGCGGAAGGAGCATTTGCGCGTTTCTGCCGGGATAAGAGGATCCGGCTGGACATAGCCTCGGTAGCCCACCCTGCATCGAACGGACAAGTGGAAAGATCCAACGAATTAGTAGTATCCGGGATAAAACCCCGTCTCATTGAGGCGCTACAAAGATCAGCGGGGTGCTGGATAGAAGAACTACCAGCGGTACTGTGGAGCTTAAGAACAACTCCGAATCGATCAACATGCTATACGCCATTCTTTCTGGTATATGGGGCAGAAGCTGTATTACCAGCCGACATAGAGCATGATTCGCCTAGGGTCACCCAACACACAGAAGCCGAAGTGCAAGAAGCCCGGCAAAATGATGTTGATCTGCTGGAAGAAGCGAGAGAACTGGCACTATCCAGATCCGCCATATATCAGCAAAATCTCCGACGCTATCATAGCCGGAAAGTGTGCCCCCGAGTCTTTCGAGAAGGCGATCTAGTGCTCCGGTTGGTACAACATACTACTGGAATGCATAAATTATCCCCCCCATGGGAAGGGGCATTCATCGTGAGCAAAGCATTGCACAACGATTCTTACTATCTTATAGATTCAAAGCCACACGAAAAGAACTAGCCGGACAGGTCCAGAGAGGAATCTAAGCGACCATGGAATATAGCTCTACTTCGTCCTTTCTACAATTAACTAAAGAGTCTATGTATCCGAGTTATCTCATATGTCGGTATGTATGTCGACAATGAGTTTATCAATGGAATGTTGGCACCTCGAGCAGTAACTCGGGGACTGCCTTAATAATGTTTGTTGTTTTCTGCGCGTCAGCTGGAATAAGTTATTCTACTTAACTCGGATTAGTAGTGTGTGAGCACCAAAAGCCCAACTCTTTGACTTGCTGCTGTCCAACAAGAATTGGCTTCATGGCAAGCAAGAGAACAAGTTTGGAATTGCGTAGCACATGAAAAACGACTAAGGAAAAGAATTTATTCGAGGCGACGTTTGTGTTTCGGACTAACCCCGTATTCATTTTCAAGTTGTTATACGGTTTTATTTTTGAGCTAAGTCTAAAAGTTTCCCAGTATTGTTAAAACAATTTTGAAGCTCGGATTCGTAAGTTGTAAAACCGAATCAAGGTAGACACAATCCGAGCCAAAAGATTGAACGAACAAGAAAAAGGAACTCGGGGACTACGCCCAAGTTACTCCGGCATAAGCACTTAGTAGCAAAATATCACATGTGTTTGGAATACAATTCCACCCGGCATACCGGGGATCTCATAAATTTTCAAGTGTTTTTACTAAGGAGCAGCGGGAGGAAGTTTGGCATCATCGTCGCCCTCTTCGATATCCGAGGCAGTGTCCTCTTCGTCCTCACCCGAATCATCTTCAACGTTCTCAACTTCTTCTTCGCCAGCGACTTCCAGGAAGCTCGGACCCTCAGTCCATTCGTGAATGGGGGCATATTCGATGAGGCTGTGGGCGCAAGCCTGGCGCCGAGCTACCCACTCCGGGTCGTCTGTCCATTTGGATCCTGTGCGCAGGCGTGTGAGGAGGCTGAGATCTATCTTCTCATACCACGTCAGAATGTGGTGAAGGATGGTATCAGCTGCGGCACGTCCAGCGGACTCTCTCCAGAGGTCGAGCTGGGTCTCGATTTCCGAAAGCTTTTCAGCGAGATGTGTAACTCTCTCCGGAGCGTCATCAGCGGGCCAGAAAGTGTTGAAAACTCGGACTGAAACATCAAGGAGATCTTTGCCGTAGTTCTTAATGATTTCCACGCGAGACGACAGGCTGACCAATAGGTCCTCCATGTCAAAGGGAATGCTCTCACCGTCAGGAGCGACGGGAGTACCCCTTTCTCGGCAGAAATTGGCAACAGCAGCACTTGCAATAGCAGTACCCTCTGGAAAGTGGCCTGGGAGACAAGGCAATGGACGAAGTTGAGAAAACAAGAAGTATGAAGTAACCCGGGGAAATAAAGCGGATAAGGGAAGAGAAATTACGTGAGATGTGGCTGTGAATCCGGGTCAGTTCCTTGGTACAAGAATCACGCCTCTTCCGAAGCCGCTCAAGCTCAGCATTCGCCGAGTCAAGTTTGACCTCGGCTTCCTGAAGAAGCTCACGGTCCTTAGCATTTTGGAGTTTGAGGCGCTCACGTTCTTCAGTGTAGTCCTGGCCAGCCTTTTTTAGCTCGGTTTGGTGCTGCGCCTTCATCTTAGCCATGTCAGCCTTGAGCTTGGCTATCTCATCGTCTTTGGTCCGGAGGAGGGCGAGCTCATCATCTTTCTTCTTTAGCTCGGCTTGGTGCTGCCCTGCTTGTTCGAGAAAATGCAGCATCATATCAGGCATGGGCACACTATCTTCAAGCGATGCTGAAATAGTGTGTTGGCCCGGCAGTACCGAGGTATGAATGTTTGCCGAGCCAAGGAGGAAAAGCCGATAGAAAGCACGGTAAAGACAGACAAAAAGGACGTACCCTTGATCTGCTCCAAGTTCTTCCGCATAATCTTGTTCTCAGTCTCCACCCCAGCTGCGGAAACCGAGCAATCAGATTAGTCCGGCAAAGGAGAATGAAGCAAAACAAAGGAGCGTTAAGGAAGAAATTTACCCCTCTTCTCGTATTCCGCAATAAGTGCAGCCTGCTTTGTGCATAGATTCTTGCGGGTATCCAGCAAGCGTTGGAATTCAGCACTCCGGCGGTTGGTGGTCACCTAAAAGGGATACAGAAACTTAAGTCAGCTTGATGCATGTTCGAAGTATACTAAAATCCGGGCCAAGTGGAACTTAACTCGGCTCTAGGTGTGTGCATATTCGAAGTGTACTAAAATCCGGGCCAAGTGGAACTTAACCCGGCTCTAAGTGTCTGCAAGTTCAACATCGGACAAGGCCTTCTTGATGACGGTGTGGTAATGCCCGTGTTGGGAGCACAGCGACCTCAACTATATCCTCCCGACATACAACGATGGGGCATCGCTGTCGCCGACAAGATCTCCCGATGACCGCCATTACCGGAACCGAGTACACCTTCGATATTTGAAGCCGGAGCATCAAGACCTTCTTCATGGAATGCCAAGCCCCACGGATCCGACGCCTCGGAGCCGGACCCGAAGATCGAACCCCGAAGATTCCCGAAGCCCATGGAACGACATGATCTTCTTCACGAGACTTTGAGTTTGCCGTCACGGACGATAAGGCCGTCGACCTGGAACCTGGAATCGACAAGTTCTTCTTCCCGAACACGATGACCGAGACCCCAGACGTTGAGCTCTTCTACATGTATCCGAAGACCGCACCCGAAGAGCATGGATGCGACAAGATCTACTTCCCGTTGTCCGAAGAATGATCCCCTGAGACTGAACCTCGAACCCCTGGCACCCAAGACCTTCGACCCGATGTGTGAACCCTTTCCCGAGCCCCTATTTTTATAAATGCTATATACAAAACTTGTTGCATATTAATTTTTCATGCATGCATACCTATTTGTGGTTTGGGGGCATTATGCCGATTCACCCCATAATTAAATATGGAGTCTATATGCGGGATATCTTTGTCTTATTCCGGACTCCATTTAAATTTGTGTAGCGAACCGATACCATGTTTTGCCTTGTTAAGACAACATTTAATTTGCGGGGTAGATAAATAACTTGAACCATATAATTAATTGTCGGGACCCTGGTTCCACTTAATATTGCCTAATTGCACCGCATCTGTGCCTTGCCATGCATCATATCATAAGCATGCCGGATCTTCTGCCGTAGTATTAAATATTGCATCCGGTGTTTCTTCTAGTGTTTGCTTCTTCGCGGATTAGGCCGATGAGTTGATGCGAGTATCGACAAGTTCTCCGGATATGAACCTTCGGTAGTGTTTCCCAGGCGAGCATCTCTCCCCCTTCTACCTATTTTGCATTTATAGTCTTTATTTCCTCCTGTTGATCTATTGCTATCCGTGTCGCGATGCTTTAGTTTCCGTGCACCAGTTATATCCCGTGCAGCCTCTATATTGCCTTGGACACCTCCTATTACCTGTGTTTGGTAGATAGCTGGCCTTGTGAGTCGTAGTTGCTTGCTCAGGTGCGATCTCGTGTGTCGAGTACCACAGTTATTGGTATGCTGGCAGATGTTTATGGTGGAGATGCTTAATGCTGGCAGATGTTTTTGGTGAAGATGATCATGACTATAAATACAACTATTAAATTTCTAGATATAACTAATGCAGAGGCATCGGTGGGCAATAGATGTTATTTGGTTTTTCCACGCTCACTTGTGTCCCGTAGGACCCCGAGTACTTGATACCTGTTCCTTGACTATTCGCACTATCCACATCCGAGAGGCCTTATGGACCCCCTTGAGCCAGAGCTTGATTCATTTCTATTTCTTAGGGCCACAAGTAGTTTGGGGCTTTATTACTGTCATGTACTTATGCCATGTTTACTGCTTTATTTAAGATTGTGCGTGGAGCACCTGTACTGTTTTGGATGCGGAGTGTTTTCGCGGTATCGACAAGCCCAGTCACACTTTCGGGTTCCCAGTCGTTTAAAGCCATTGACGCAAACCCTGGGTCCGTTCTAGAGCTGGCCAACTTCGTTGCGGGTAGCTTAGTGGGGTGGCCCCCTGAAATATTTTATGAATCTTATGATCGCTTTGTCGTGAATGCCTCGTTGGGTTTTGAGTTGGTTTTTCCGAGGTTGATCGAGTGTGTGTTGCTATTTGTGCACCCCTGCAGGGTAAAACTTTCTGAAAGCCGTGTCCGCGGTTATGGACGACTTGGAGCACAGTATCTCGATCATAGACAAGCATAATTAAAGTAGTGCTTTAAATTTGACTTAATTTTTGACTAGTAATCAGATTCAAATACAACGGAATGGAGATTAAAAATTCCAACAACTGGTGGAGCTGGGTTCCTTGTGTCTTGCTATACCTGCCTAGTAAGTATTGCAACTCCAATGGAATGTGATAAAAGTGCCAACAACTTCTGGGTTTTGGGCTTCTTAATTATATCTGACTAGTAACTGTTCCAACTACAACAGAATGTTAATTAAAATTGCCCACTACTTATGCTACAGGATGACTCATGCTATCTATATCTGATTAGTAAGTGCTGCAACTATAACGGAATGAGTAAAATTGCCAACTATGTGAGTTCCTTGGTCCGACTTCCTCGTTTGGTCTCGAGGGGGAAATATCAGGATGGGTTTGTCTGGTGTTAGCTTCAGGTTGGATCCGGATAGGTCTTTCTTACCCCTCTCTGATAACCGCCAGTTGTACTGAGTCTCTATAGGTTGTTTAGTGCCGCTGCGCTGCCGCCTCAGTCCACCATACCTGTGTAGGCGAGGACCACCGAATTCTAGCCTCGTCGTGTACTGGCCTCAGTACTAACGCTCCTCTTTTTCCTTTGCCCTTTGTCAGCACCCCCTTTTGTTTTAGCAGGTTTGAGATCGCCGTCGTTAGCAGGGTTACCCTTCCGGCTTGGCTGGGCAGGGTTATGGACACCATTGGTTATTCTTCAGGGCTCTTAGCCCCATTTGCATCTTGTCCGCAGTCGGACGCTCTATCATTTTCAAGGTGATTTGGATCTTTGTATAGTATATCTGTATTCTTGACTCATGGAGTTGTTTTGTATACATATGTTCTGTGGGTTCCATCATGGACTATTGTGTAATGATATTACTTCATTTTCCACCCGCACAAAAGTGCCTGGTGGGCGTCCTTGAATCGTTTCTATGCGGGTTTGGCGGAAAGGGCTAAAACTTGCATAAGGCCGATTCGAGGGTGTTACAGTTATGAGAGCTAGTAATCTTGTTCAATGCATAGAGAAATTGTTTTGATGCATGTTTAGGCCTCTTACAAGTCCCTATGAGTAGTTCCTTTCATTATGTATTCATTTTACAATCACTTGTATGATGGTTGTCTAAAATTTCAGAAAAGAAGATGAATGAACACCAACTCAACCAAAATGAATTAAGGGTGCCTGCAGATATGAAGGTTCACCGTGAGGAGGAAGTCTTTCCCTCTACCTATCCATGCACCAAATTCATGAGGGCTGCAGGGATTTCTCAAGATTTCCATACTTTAATTACTAATGCAGGATTGGAGCATTTTGTGGGAGACGAACCTACCCAATATGTGAAAATAACTATGTCTGTGGTGCGGGATTTCCGGTTTAGCTACTCCTTGCCTAACCCCATGGTCCACTACAAAATTTACAATGTAGTTGTCGATCTCCCTTTTGATGACTTTTGTGCAGCTATTAAAATACCACGGTGGGGTTCGTGTGGAAGGATTGAGAGCGACCCACACCACTCATGAACTTGTACGCAGAGATTTGCCAAGGGAGCAGCTTCTCAAAGGAGAGTGGTAAAATTTGTAATATTCATCTCCCGTCTATTCGATACTTTGCCTACTTTATGGCCAAGTGTGTTCTCGCTAGGAAAACTGTAATAAATTATCCTCATATGATCTAGCCTTCATCTCAGCTTCCTTAAAATGAGATAGGACTTATAATTTGGGTGCCTTGATAGCTTTCTGTCTTGCTGCTAACCACGAGAAAAGTGGAATTTGTGGAGGCCTCGTCGCTTCTCGTTTAATATCTTTGCATGGTGTAGTGCATCATCATGTAGACTTATAGTTTCCCATAGAGAGGCTTGACCTTAATTCCATTATACAACATAAATTCATTTCTTTTTTGGCTAATTTGAGTGATTTATCTTATGAAATAACTTTCCTCAAGGTTAGTTGGAGAAGGGGTAGGTCTGAGCGTGTTGTTCTTTTGCATGCACCTGTTTTGTTTAACCTTGACACCAGGGTAGGATGGTCACTCACTGAGGAAGAGCTCGACACATATATGCGGGAGCTCTCCCAGCAAGATCAGGATACTAGAAGGGAGGCTACAGATGATTCGTTCCAGCCCTCGAATGAGGGGAGTCCTCATACTAGCAGCATGCCTATGACTGGGGAGTTTTTCCTTCTTCGCAAGGGCCTAACTACGATCATTCTTATGATGCCCACCTGCTTGGAGTTCCTACCCACGCTGGGGTTGATACCAACTTAGGCCAAAAGCCTAAGCTTGGGGGGAGGTACACCGACATCACACTTATCTACATATCATGTTCAGTCGGTATTTTGTATATCCATGTTTCGTTTTTCTTTTTAGTCTTTGTTCTTGCTTTATTTCTACTTTCCAAAACAAAAAAGACCAAAAATATTTTTGTTATTTCTCTTTGCTTCCTTCTTTATCTTTTTTCCTTGGTTTGCCTCTTTCTTTTTAGCTTTGTCTTAATTATTCGAAAAACCCAAAAAAAATCACTTTGCTTGATCTCCCTTTTTCGTTCTTGCCTTTAAAAATCAAAAACACCAAAAATATGTTATGTTCTTCTTTGGTTTTGTGAAGTTCGTTGCAGGGTTCAGCAGTCCTTAGTGGAGTTTGGTTTCATATTATTATTCAAGCCACATAAGTGAAGGGAAATAATGAAGATTAATGATAACTTGAGGTGTGGTAAGAGGCTGGTAATGAACTCTTTTTGTTTTCATTTTTGTACATATACTCATCATTGTGGGCATGCTTAGTCTGTTCATGTAAGGTGTATGTTGTTTATGGATGCTTAGTAGTTCTTGCTTTCCTATGAATAGGTCCAGCTTGCTAATGTTTTGTAGCATGTCATATGAATGTTTGCTTGCATTCTTCTATTCATGACTTGGTATGACATTGTGGTATCCTCCTCTGAATGTTTCATTTGAATCGACTTGGCACATGCTCACGCATGCATATGACTGAAACAATAACCAGTTAAGCCTCGATGAATTAGTTTGCTTCAGGGTTCTTGAATCAATTTCATGCCATAATTAGTCTTGTTTTGTTGCAAGCATGATTATGATAGTTATTGCTCTCTCGTTCGTCGCTCCCTTTCTATTGCTAGCCTTCATTTGCACTGAGTATGTGCTGTACTCGTCTTTCCAACTTCCGAAAAACAAAATTGCCAAAAGTGTCCACCGTATCTACCTATTAGCATCATTTGCTATTCTGTGCATATTTAGTGTGCCTTGTTTTCTTCCGAATAAAAATGTTTGCTTGTTATGAGAAAGTTAGTTAGTAAAGCTCTCACAAACTTTTAGGCACACTTTATTTCTTGCACTTAATAAACCTGAACTATTGTGACTGGCCATGGAAGTTATATGCTTGCAAATTATAGGCTGGGGATTAGCAGAACCGTGCTGTCACGGGGAACGCTTTCAACACCTGTAAATATATACCCAGTTGATATCATGCTCTTTTTTTACGGATGTCGTCGGTGTGAAATAAAAGGGGAGCTTGTAAGTCCATTGAGTTATGTATGTGTGTCAGAGAAATGCCTGGGCGGCTGGTCTAATCCATGCACAATCATGGTGGAAACCTGCAGCGTAACCATAATGAGCAATCTATGAAGCATTCTTCTTATAAAAAAGAGAAAGATAGTTATTGACAAAAAGAAAAAAAAGATGATTAGAAAAGAGCAAAGAGAGAAAAAAGCACCATTTTCCCATGGTAAATAAGAAGATTGCTGGGATGCTCATTGTCTGCTTGCCTTGTCATTTTGATATGGGTATTCTTCCGTATCATCGGGCAAGGGGTACCCGTTGGCGGTTCTCTATGATACGCATTTATTTACTATGACAAGAACTTACCGGTAACTAAAGTTGAGTAGCATGAGGAGCGGCCCTCGTACTCAAGGGACATGAGATTTCCAGTTTATGGTCTATCAAGCATATAACTCATATTGGACCTCACTTTCACCTTAACCATTTTAAAGATGCTTATGATAGGGGCAATAAGAGCTCAAAGCTAATGAGTACCATACTTTCAGCATTTGGAAGCCTTTCAAACTTTTCAAAACCTTTTCACTTCCTTGTTGAGTCACTGATGACCCACAAGTATAGGGGGTGTATCGTAGTATTTTCGATAAGTAAGAGTGTCGAACCCAATGAGGAGCAGAAGGTGTTGGCGAATGGCTTGGAGTAGAAATTCTCTGTAAATACTTAGCAAACGGATTTTTGGGGGTTTTTGATAATGCAGGTAAATAAAGTACGAGTAAATAAAATACAATAAGAATAAATGCAGCAAGTGGCCCAATCCTTTCTTTAGCAAAGGACAAGCCGGTTGTATTACTTAAGATGACCAAATGTTCTCGAGGACACATGGGAATATCGTCAAGTGGTTTCGCTTCATATAGTTGATTAATCTTCTTTAGTTTGCTAAGTGTTGTGTGGGTGAACCTGTGCTAATGTACCGACCTTCCTAGGACTAATACATACTTGTGATTATAACCCTTGCAAGCATCCGCAAGTACAAGAAAGTAACTAAGGTAGAAACCTAACCACGTCTTTAAACTCTAAGACCCTGACGTCCCTTGTGCAAAGGTTTCCTAATGGGGGTTCAGGTTTCTGTCACTCCGGCAACCCCTACGATTAGTAGCCAAATACACAATGCATTCCCCTGGGCCCATATAGGTGAAGTGTCATGTACTCGACGTTCACATGACACCACTAGAAGAAATACACCACGACTTAAATATCAAACCATTGAATCTTTCTCAACGCAATTCCACTACTAACAACATGACTTCTCCCATGTCCTCAAGGACAAAACGAACTACTCACAACACATCATATGGATCATGATCAGAGATGATATAATGATATGTAACAATCTGAACATAAACGATAATTCAATGGTTCACTCAATAGCATCAACTACAAGGACTAATCAACACCGGGAAAGTTTCCCCTAAAAACTATGCAAGATTCAATCCAATTGTTACAGCGGTATGAAGTGGTGATGATGGTGCTGGTGGAGATGATGGTGGTGATGATGATGATGATCCCGATGAAGTCCATCTTGATGGTGGTGTTGATGGCGATGATCTCCCCTCTCCGAGAAGGAATTCCCCCAGCAGAATTCTGTCTACCGGAGAGATCTTTCTCTCTTCGTGTTTTCCGCCCCGCAGAGGTGGCGGAATCTTTCTGTGGTCCCTCCCCGAGTCTTAGGGTTTCGGGAGGACAATATACGCCAGAGGGGAGAGCCTGGAGTGGGCTAGGGAGGCCAGACCACCTGCTGGCGTGGCCTAGGGCTGCCCGCGCCAGGGGGTGGTGTGGGCCCCCTGTGGCCCATCTCCACTTCCCCTTCTAGCAATCTTCGTCTTCTGGAAAAATAGAATTTTCCATGTATTTTTCCGGATTTTCTCATCTTCGCGAATTTTGCCTCCAAACAGCACTTTTCCATCAGAATCCTGACTGTAGCGGTCCATGCTCCAAAAGTCATCAACCATGCAAAAACAGATGAAATAACATAAGTATCATCTCTTAATATGAAAAATATCAATGAATAACAGTAAATTATGATATAGAATAGTGATGAAAAATGGACGTATCAACACCCCCCAAGCTTAGACTTCACTTGTCCTCAAGCGAAAACGGAGCTCAATAAACATGACCTCAGGTTTATGGAGTGAAGAGTTGATAAAAGAATACGGACAAGAAGCGTCACATTCATCAATACATAAATCATAATAGAAGACAACTCACTATTGTATAACTTAACTTGCAATAAGTAAAGGAAGCACAATAAAGATGCATAAAGTAAATCATAATTGGTAATGGCAAACTTAGCTCTTGGTCGAAGAATAGTTGACAATTTGTAGGAGTTCACAAATAGCTGGTTTTCAATGATAGCTTTCAAAGTAGTAGACACCAAGATAAGAGGAATGTGCAAAACAAGGAACATAAGAAACATGATTGAATAAATCATCATATGAATGCATGAAACACAACAACACAAAATACTTGCTGAGGTAGAAGGGAATAGGTTTACAGACTCAACTAAAAAGTAAAAGTTAGGCCCTTCGCAGAGGGAAGCAGGGATTTCAAGTTTCATAAAGATCTTCCAAAAATTATGATACTTATTAGCTTTCAGCTCTCATTGCCCCTATCATAACCATCTTTACGTGATTAAGGTTAAAGTGATCAAATATGAGGATATGCTTGACAAGTTGTAAGTTGAAAATCTCATATCCCTTGAATATGAGGGTCGCTCCTCATGCTACTCAAGTTTAGTAAGTTCTTGTCATAGTAAGTACATGTGTACCATAGAGAACCGCCAAAGGGGTGCCCCTTGCCCGATGATACGGAAGAATCCCCATATCAAAATGACAAGGCAAGCAGACAACAAGCATCTCAGCAATCTTCTTATTTACCATGGGAATATGGTGTTTTTTCTCTCTTTCCTCTTTTCTCATCTTTTTTTTCTTTTTCTCTTTTTCTCAATCTCTATCTCTTTTTTTATAAGAAGAATGCTTCATAGATGCTCATTATGGTTACGCTGCAGGTTTCCACCATGATTAGGCATGGATTAGACCAGCGACCCAGGCGTTTCTCAAACACATATACATAACTCCATGGACTTACAAGCTCCCCTTTCATTTCACACCGACGACATCCATAGACAAAAGAACATGATATCAACTAGGTACAAAGTACCGGTGCAATGTTGAAAGCGTTCCCCATGATAACATGGTTCTACTAATTTACAACTTACAAAGCGCAAGCATATACGCAGCATAGATGGGCACAATGGTTCAAGTTTATTAAGTGCGAGCAAGTGAAGTGTGCCATCAAATTCGTGAGAGCTTTAATCACTAATTTTCACATAAAAAGTTTAATTTGGAAGGTAGATAAAAACATGAATTTACTTGAAATAGCAATAGTGCTAATAGGTAGGCGCCTACACCAGGACAGAGCTTTGGTAACACAATCAAGTAACACTTAGACAATTTTGTTACAGAGTAAAATAGTAGTATCACATAATGTGTGTTACGGGTCTAACAGTAACACATAGTTGATAAGACCAGAAAACGTGTTACTTGGACATTGCCACTGTAACATATACTTTTGTGTTACACAAGATGTGTGACAAATATAGATATTTGTAACATATAGCCATGAGTTGGTGCATAGTGTTACAAGCTATATAACTCTAGAGAAACAAGAGAATAGTTTAAACGTTTAATATCAAAAAATTTAATATAAGGGAAATATTGTCAGGATGGATTGCAAACGTAAGTTCAAATTTGCACTAATAGCCAACCACACAATTGACTATTTTCAAGTATGTGATGTACTCCCTCTTAATTAGATCAGTCGACGTGTTAAATACACGTGTATATAGACAAATCTACGACAAGTAATTTAGGATAGAGGGAGTACATGAATAAAGTTGTACATATATGTCTTCGACATAATATTTTGTTTATATGAACTCAACCTTAGTAGAGATACATGTGGCTAAAATCTGAATTACTTTCAATAAATGCGAATAATTTAGTTTTAACCATACAAAATTTAAATTAATTTGAAAATTGGCCTTAGAAAAATATTTGTCTTTGAAAATTAAAATGGTATATTACGGTGAAATCATACTCTCCCAGTCTCGAATTAGAAGTTGCAGATTTTTCTAGATTCCCATGTATCGTATAAGCTAAAATGTGTCTAACAGCGACAAGTAATTTGAGACAGGGGATATTACAAATAGATTTTTGATAATGCTATTACAAATAGATAGTCTTACCTATGAAAAACACAAATGAGCAACTCATTTAACATGCAGAGCATTAGTGGAGGCCGACGGAACCAACATAGATGCAGCGGGGCCCATATGGCATGCGGGCAACGCATGCACGAACACAGTGATTACTTAGATTTGGACCTTGAATTTCCTATACGAGGCCCATCTCATTACTACCGGGTTATGATAACTATTATGCGAGGCTCTAAAGACACGTTGTATTTTTTTTAAATACATACATTTTATTTATAGTAAAAGCAAACGGCTGGGCCAAGGCCCATTGGAAAGAAACGTGCAGGCTAGCCGGATAAAATAGAGAAAGGAAGTGATATTGGCCTATGGATAAATAAGAGATTGAATTTTTGTAGAAAATCCAAAAATAAAAATAAAGACTAAATAGATTCCTAAGGTCGATATCCTAATAATATGTTATAACATTGGGGTAGATTCAATAGTCTCACCGTTAGTTTGCATGCAAATTCAAAGTGAAATGGTCAAAAAAAAATTGTCTCTCTCGATGAGATAGAAATATTTCTTCCATGTGAATTTTCATTTGATCTCATATTGAAGGTAGCTCGTTCATATCAGAATACGATGACGGTTTGATCTCAGTTGAACTGCGCTTCCTACCATGGCCTCTTTACTTTGTCGATAACCATGTCCTAAAACTCTTGAAGGTCAAGTTCGGTATCATTAATAAAGTACTTTATTCTGATAATTAAATCTACTAGACAAATATTCAACTAGATCCTGCGTCGACGACCTCGCCATGGTGACACCAAAAGTCGGATGCTCTTTTGGACGTAATTTCTTCTTGTTCCTCCCCCTCTTCTTGCCCCGTCACCACCAAACTCGCACCCTCACAGTGTCGATGAAGCTAGGTCTTGGATTTGTGCATCATTGCGCTGGTTGTCATCATGACACCCGTTAGAAGACGAGCCCCCACGCTGGTATTCCCACTAACCCCTCCACTCAGAGCTTTTCGCGAAGATCATCATGCTTCGTGCCGTAGAGGCCATCTCCCCTCTCCCTGCTCATTGGTACCAAGGAGTCTTTCTAAAACAACATACCTAGTAATATTTAGCATATAGGATAATCACGAAGATCTTTTCTAGAAATTATGGGAGCCGCATTTAAAAGAAAGTCGTATGTGACTTTTTTTTGCGAAATTCCACCGATCTATTAATAATCATCAACAACAGTACAAAGAGTCCCAAAAGTAATAATATTACAAATAGGTCACTACACCACCTAACGACGACTACAAACACTGGCACGAGCCGAAGGCGCGCCGCCGTCCTTGCCCCTCCATCACCAGAGACGGGAAAACCTTGTCGTAGTAGAGCTTGTTGTAGTAGACGGACGAGAAGTCGTCGTGCTAAGGCCCCAAAGGACCAGCGCACCAGAGTAGCAACCATCGCCGAAGATGAACAACGTAGATCGAAAGATACTGACCTCAAAACACACATACGAAAAACGACCGGAAACATGACTCCACACGCCCTCCGCTGATGCTAGACGCACCACCAGAACGAGGAAAGGCGAGAAGGACCTTATTCTGACCTCAAGACGTAGCCGCCGCCTCAACATCCTGAAGAAGACACTGAAAATAGTATAAAAAAAACATTGAAACCTCCCGCCGGCGAGAAGCCGTGGTCCGCCACGCCTCCAAGTCTCTAAGGGCGCCGGAGACGGGACGGACCGATGGCATCGCCGGAGGGAATGAACCGTACATGGGTTTGCCACTGCAGCCTCCTAGAGAGCTCTCGTAAACAAACAAAGCTGCTAGTCGTATGTGACTTTTGACTAAGTTCTTGGAACAAACCAATTAATCTTGCTAAAGTGAGATAAGATGGTAATGTCCTTCTTGGCAAACTTGTTCATTTGGATCACCTTATAGTTGTTTCCTCGAATTACAAAAAAAATGCAACGAGATAGAAGCATCATGTTATAGACAATGAAACCTTTATATTCTGAACGATTTTGTTAAAAGTACAATTATTGATAAATTTAAACTACGTTTAAACATGCTTATGCTATACTACTAATCAGTAGAAGTTGTATTTGTAGCAAGTTTTTTAGGCATCGCGCCGCCTCTTCCCTGTCTCCCCATGAGTCATTTAGAAAATTTCTGGACCGCAACGCATCGAAAAGGCCCGATAAAATAGTGTAGACCACCACCGTTCCAAAATTGAACCCTAACCATGCTCTTCTTCCTCAACTGCTGCCGCACCCTGCGCCGGCGACCTCAACACCCTGCAGCCTCCGCTACCTCCCCTCGATCTCCCTCGGATGGATCTCCTCTCCACTCCCAGATCTCAGCTACCACCCCCAGCCACCATCTCCCATGGATCTCCCTCTCTTTTTTCTCCACGACAGTGAGCCGCCGCCCTTGTTTGCATGTTCGCCGCTGCTAGCTTCCGTGCTCCAGCGGTGAACCGGGTCTATCTTCTCTCATCCAGCTGCCAGCTACCTTCCCCAGCAGCCTACCATGCCGACTCACTCTTAACCCGCCCTGCACGCCACGGCGGCGCCGGCCCGAGCGCTTGAGCTCCCCATCGTCCGACGCCCGAGCTCCCACCTATGGCATCATTGGAGCAGGGAGGTGGATCCCATGTCCATTGCGGATGCCACGGATCTGGTGAACCCGACGCCACGTCCACGTCCTTATCTCCGGCGGCCGGTCTGCGCCTCGGTCATTCCGGAGCAAGAGGTACTGGCTGGCGACCTACTACGGGATCCCACGAACGAGCAGCAGCAACCACATCTTTTCCTCCAAGCACTGCTCTTCCCCAAATCCTTAACGCAGGTCAAATCCTAATTATTCAAGTTCAAATATGCAAGGAAATGTTCCATTAGACACTTAGAATTTTAGAGAACAGTGCTCATGTCGGTCCTGTAATTGTTGTTGGATGTCGATTAAATTTTCATGTTCAAGTCAATATGCAAGGGAATGTTCCCTTTTATTAGTCATTATGTTTCAAAAGTTTTGATAGTCTCTTTTCATGTGCTGATTCCTTGTCTAGTGTTATACCGCTATTATAACTTTATGCAGCCATTTAGCAAGAGTGGAATCGTCATGTACTGGACTATTTAAACAGCTTTTTGGACCAGCTGCGGCAGCAGAAACTATTTGGACGGTGGCACCTCCATGAACTAGCTGGAGGGCTCGAAGTAAGGGACTGCCTTCCTCTCTAGCTCGCAGCAGCGATGAGGCTCCTATTCATTTGATTCATGTGGTGGGTTTATTTTCTGTAAATTGGTTCCTGAACTATTTTTGACTCTGGATGATTGCAGATTAATTTGTTCCTATGTGATTTCGGGTTAGTAATTGGTTACTGTTTCACTCAAATGTTGTATCACTTTAACTAGGGTATCTTAATGTTGAATTGTTTGGTAGAATGATCAAACTAAAGTTGTTCAGTAGCCAGTACCACAATGTAGATTTCTGTACTACATAGGTGTCAATACCCGGATTTTTAATCCCAGATGCCCGTTATGCCATACCTCGCAATCCCAGGATTACCATTTTTGCGAGACATAACGGATTGGATATCACAATACATCATCCATTACAAACCATACATAAGGTCTTACACAAATAAGGATCTCATGATCTAGTCTTCGTACAACAAGCAGCGGAAATAAAAGATAAGCGTAGCGGTGGGGTCCATCTTCAGGGGCACAGGCAATGCTGACGAAGGCAGATAGTCCTAGTTATCATAGCCGTCCTGTTGGCCATCATCTTGATAGTCTCCTTCATAGTCTGGCCATGATAATAGCCAGGGACAAAAGCCATGAGTACTCTTTAAGTACTCACAAACTACCACAACAAGTATTATAAATCCAAGATAAAGTGCTAACTCTAATGTTTAGCTATAAAGTTAAGTTTGAAACCTAAGCTGAGTTCTGAAGCAAAGAAAGATAAAGTAAAACTCTAGAATCACTTAAGTTGGCGAAGCTATTGTCATAAACACAACCTTGTTGTGGTCAAGTCAAGATTCATCATTCATTTCAAAGTATTTAGAAAACATCTGACGATGAAACAGTATGGCCATTCCAACTGTCCATAACCGCGGACGCGGCTATTCGAATAGTTTGACACTCTACAGAGGTGGTACACTTTCACCACAAGATTCGATACATCTGTCAGGGATAACCCTAAATCATCATACTTAGTATGCAGATAATCAAACATAACCTTCCCTTTACACACCCTAGTATAAGCACCTCTCCTATGAGCATGGCCTCCCAACCATGACCATCAATCATCTTGGGCACTGCATAGGTGGACATCATGAGAGGTAGCCTCAGCTCAGACCTCTCCCGTGAGGGAACTAATACTAATGCATATAAATTCCAGCTAAGCCTTACCCAATTCAGGTAATGTGGTTGTACGGTAAATTTGGAATGGTATCGCATCTGAATCCAACCATCAGTTTTATAAAAGGGTTAAGGCTCATGCCTCAACATTTTCATCATGATCAACCATTTGTGTTTCTCAACACATGTCAAAACATCTCAATAGAATGACTCATCATTCCAAGGTTTTCATAATTCATTTTCACCAAGTGTTCCCATCTAAAGTGACTCAAGTTTTTGATCTAATCTAATCTACTAAGTTAAGAGTGTTCATTAAGGTGGTAAAGATGGGTTCAATCTCATGCCATAGAATGAGATCTAAAGGGTTCTAAATAGGTCAAGTTTTATACTTTTTATGCTACCTTCAAATTAAGTAAAGAACTTGGTGTAAACTAAAGGGAGTAAAACTTGTAAATAGAACTTGGGGAAGTACTAGTCAAAGGGGTGTGATCAAAGCATGCTTAAGGCATCTTTGCTAAACCATCTAGTTTGGTCCTAACTTGCTAAGTACTAAACTTGCAAGTGTTAGCTTGCACTGTTAATGGTGTCTTGCCTTGATTGGTGCAGTGGTTGAAGTTTTCTTCTTCTTCTTCTTCTTCTTGGTAGAACTCCTCCTCCTCGAAAGCTTGGTTGGTACTATCGTCTATAAATACATAGGGAGTGCACAATCACCAAACAATACTTAACTAAGCTAAGTAGCATTCTAAGACACACATTTGATGATCTATTATCATCACAAGCATCACAAGTTTGATTTCAATAGTTTCATCCTTTTTATTTTAGAAAAGTAATTTCTACTCATTGAAAAATTAACTAAAACTTAATATTCACCACCAAAATATGGGATCATGTGGACACATGTCCTCACCACATATTCTAACATGTGGGAATGAGATTTAAAGGTTGGATCAACATTACTTTGGTTTAAATTCATTATTTAAGGATTTAAAGTGACTAGAAATGCCTATATAACATTATTTTGGTACTAGTCAGAAGTCACTTCATGTAAACCTTAATATTATTACATATTTAGATAGATATTATGAAATGTGATTTTTGAGAGTTGGAATCAACTCAAAAGCTAACTTGGTTGATTTTATAAAAATGGTGCAAGTTGCAAATGCTTCTGTCTTCTTATTTTTATTGGATAGATCATCTTAATACCTTTCAGGAAAAATTAGTTTCATGCAATTTGGATTTGTAAAACTCCCAGAATTGAATTTTAAAATAGTGGACAGAAACTAGATTTAACTAAAAAGAAAAATCCAGATTTGAACGGGTGGGCTAGCGCGGGAAAAGACTTGGGCCGGCCCAGTGGCACTCCGCGGCGCGGGGCTCAGCTGACAGGGGGGTCCCGCTTGTCTGCGGCACTTAACACGTGAAACGGTACGCGCGCTGTGGGCCGTAGGATTAGAAGGGGAATCTACGGCTGAGGGTCATCGTCGAAGACGAACAGGGCGCCGACGAGCTCGAACCCTAGCGGCTCGGTGGGGGTCTGCTGGGGACGTACCAGGGCTCCAGCAGGGTCGGCAAGGCGGGCAAACGAATTGGAAGACGACGGCGAGGCGAGGCGCGGTTGCGGCGGAGCTTGGGGTGGTCGCAATCAGCGGCGCCCTTCTCCTCCTGTCGTGGCTGCTCCGGCTCCAATTCCGGTGAGGCAGAGCTCGCCTTGCTCCGGCTAGAGGTGGGTGAGGTTCAGAGAGGTGAGGGGAGTGGAATGGTGTGGAGAGAAGAGGCTGGGGAGGGCTCCTTTTATAGGCCCGACGGTGATACCGAGCGGGATGGGCAGGCGATGGTGGCGACATGGCTATGGAGGGGTAGAGGCATGGCTGCGGGTGGCGATCAACGTGCGGTTCCCTGGCGGTGCTCTAGGCATTGAATGCGGCCGTAGGGGCGGTGGCATGCGGTCTGGGCGAGGTGGCGCTCTGAGCGGCAGAGGCGGCGGTGTCCACGGCGAGCGGTGGCTGTGAGGCATTGGGTGGCCAACGGGGGTGTCTGGGGTGTTCTCCAGGTCGTGGCGGAGCGGCGAGCGCGGATTGCAGTCTAGGCGAGCGGGGACAGAGCACGCTCTGGGGGCGGCACCGACATGGTGCGGTGGCACTGGGCGCGTGGTATCCTCGGTGGTCCACTGTAGGGCTGGGCTCGGGCTGGGGACAGAGGGTGGCGGTGAGGTGTGAGCTACCTCCTAGACATGGAGAGAGAGGCGGGAGAGGGCTGCTGCGATGAGTGCAAGGTCGGCTGGCGAGAGGTGGCTCGGCATGGCAGTGAAGTGTAGCTAGGAGGTAGGGGAGATGTTGGGGTTGGTCTGGTCTGGCTTGAGGGGGGACAAGATGATCCAAGCACTTCACAATTTCTAGACAAAATCAGCCCAAAATAGTATTAGTTAGGCCATAATGATCTTGCCAGCAAGGTGTTTGACAAAATGGCTGAAAGAGAAAAAGTTTTCAATTTTGGTTTCAAAATTTTTGAGTGATCTCCACTAGTACTAGGTAGTCTCTGGTTGCAAGGGTTTTGAAAGTGGAGCTCAAATAGAGGGGTTTTGAAATAGGGGTGATCTATGCATATGCATTAGATTCAATTTTCAAATGCAATTTAAAATAAGTAAAAGAATTTTTTTAGCAGATCAAAAGGTGGGCCTTGGTACCTCATTATGTGTACTAACAAGGGGTGCAAAGATCAAGCATTGTTTCTGTTAAGAAATGAGTGCTAGGAACACTCAAAGTAGTGTAGTGGATTAAAATGGCCAAAATGACCATTACTCCTTTTTAATTCTTATTGATTTGATTTTCTTTAGGAAAAGTTTGGGAATGATGTAGATGATGTTTAAATCACCTAAGAAACATTTTACAAGCATTGGATCACTCAATCATGGCAATTAAAACAACTCCTATTTTAAATGCACACATATATGAATGCTTTCATTTTAAGTTTGGAAAAGTTTTTGTTAACCCCAAATTTGGTTGATTTGATCTTGATAAGCTTGGATTGAAGTTTTGGGATGTTACAAACCTTCCCCCCTTAAACAAAATCTCGTCTCGAGATTTACAAAGAAAACTAGGAACTAAAGAGATCTGGAAACTCTGTCCTAATGTAATCTTCGCGCTCTCAAGTAGCTTCCTCCTCGCTATGGTTGCTCCACTGAATCTTGAGAAACTTGATACTCCTAGTCCTGGTGGTTCTGTAGGCTTCTTCTAAGATACGGATGGGTACTTCTCTATAGGTCAAGTCATTGTTGATTTCCACAGCTCGATGATCGATGTTCTTGAAAACTTCTGTCTTCTCGGGCACTTCCAGACATTTGCGAAGTAACGAGATATGGAACACGTTTTGGATGGCTGACATCTCTTCAGGTAGTTCCGACTGATACGATACTTCTCCTCGATGGTTCAGAATCTTGAAAGGTCCGATATATCTGGGGGCTAACTTTCCCTTCAGACTAAAGCGTTGAGTTCCTTTCAATGGTGAAACCTTGAGGTATACAAAATCTCCGACATTGAAAGTCAGGTCTCTCCTTCTCTTGTCGGCATAGCTCTTCTGTCTGGATTGGGCGTTCTTGAGGTGCTCACGGACTTTGTGAACTTTCTCTTCTGCTTCGCGGAGAATGTCGGGTCCGAAGATCTGACTCTCTCCTATTTGTGACCAATTCAAAGGGGTACGACACTTTCTTCCGTATAGGAATTCAAATGGTGCCATCTGCAAACTAGCTTGATAACTATTGTTATATGAGAATTCTGCGAAAGGTAGGCAGTCTTCCCATTTTGATCCATATTTCTAACACACAAGCTCTAAGCATATCCTCTAGGATCTGGTTGACTGTCTCAGTCTGTCCATCTGTTTGCGGGTGATATGCTGTGCTGAAGTTCAACTTGGTTCCTAATCCTTCTTGGACTTTCTGCCAAAATCTCGAGGTAAACCGAGTTCCTCGATCTGATACTATGGTCTTGGGGGTTCCATGCAGACTAACAATCCTAGCAATGTATAGCTCTGCTAACTTTGCACTCTGGTAAGTTGTCTTGACAGGTATAAAGTGGGCTACCTTGGACAGTCTATCAACTATGACCTAGATTGAGTCATTTCCCCTACTAGACATAGGTAAACTGGTGATAAAGTCCATTCCGACGGAATCCCATTTCCATTCCAGAATCTGCAATGGCTGCAACAGTCCTGCAAGTCTCTGATGCTCTACTTTGAATCTTTGATAGATGTCACATTTGGCGATGTAGCTTCCGATCTCTCTCTTCATCTTGTGCCACCAAAATTGCTCTTTCAAATTCTGATACATCTTTGTTCCTACGGGGTGGATAGAATAAAGAGTATCATGAGCTTCCTTCATGATAACTTCCTTCAGCTCTGAATCTGCTGGGACACAGATACGTCCTTTGTACCACAGTACTCCTTCTTCATCTTCAGTGAATCCAGGTACCTTTCCTGTACCGATACGACGTTTGATTCCGTCGATACTCTCATTTCCCTTCTGGGCTTCCTTGATTTGGCTAATCAAAGTGGGTTGAAGTTCAATGCTAGCTAGGAATCCTTTGCTAACTAATTTGGTCCTGAACTGCTCTAATTCTTCATACAAACTTGGTTGCTTCTCCTTGATCATGGTGTTAAGCCTACACGGCAATCTGCTAAGAGCATCCGCTACCACATTGGCTTTGTCGGGGTGATAGTGAATGTCAAGGTCATAATCCTTGATTAACTCTATCCATCTTCTTTGCCTCATATTCAGCTCCTTCTGAGTGAAGATATACTTCAAGCTCTTATGATCTGAGTAAATCTCACAGCGATTACCCATCAAATAATGACGCCATGCCTTCAATGCTAGAACTACAGCTGCTAGCTCAAGATCATGGGTCGGATAGTTCTGCTCATGCTGCTTTAGTTGTCGAGACAGATAAGCGATGACTTTGCCTTCTTGCATCAATACACATCCTAGACCAATCTTGGATGCATCACAATACACATCAAACGGCTTCTTGATGTCTGGCATGACCAATATTGGGGCTGATATCAATCTCTTCTTCAGCAACTGAAAACTGGCTTCACACTTGTCTATCCATTCAAACTTCTTGTCCTTCTTCAACAATTGGGTCATTGGCCGGGCTATGCTCGAGAATCCTTCTACGAACTTGCGGTAATATCCCGCTAATCCGAGAAATGCACGGACTTGGGTTTGAGTGGTTGGGGCTTCCCATTCTTCGACATCTTTGATCTTGGCAGGATCAATAGAGACTCCTCCGGCAGACACAATATGTCCTAGGAATCCTACCTCTTTTAGCCAAAACTCACACTTGCTGAACTTAGCATATAACTGATGCTCTCTCAGGGTTTCTAGGATAACTCTTAGATGTTGCTCATGCTCTTCTTCGGACTTGGAGTAGATAAGGATGTCGTCGATAAACACAACCACAAACTTATCTAGGAAATTCATAAAGATCTTATTCATGAGATTCATGAAATAAGAGGGGCATTGGTTAATCCAAAAGACATAACCGTATACTCGTATAAACCATAGCGAGTAGTAAAGGTGGTCTTCGGAATATCCGTTGCATGAATCTTAAGTTGGTGATAACCAGTCCTAAGATCAATCTTTGAGAATACCTAGGCTCCAGTCAACTGATCAAATAGATCCTCTACCTTTGGCAAGGGGTACTTGTTCTTGATGGTGACATCATTCAACTTTCTGTAATCTGTGCACAGACGGTTGCCTCCATCTTTCTTGTCTACGAATAACACTGGTGATCTCCATGGCGATGCACTTGGTTGAATCAAACCTTTGGCTAGCATAGCATCCAACTGCTTCTTCAGTTCCACTAACTCTGAGGGGTTCATGTTATAGGGTCTCTGGGCTATGGGTCCGATTCCGGGGATTAGTTCAATAATGAACTCAATATCCCTATCCGGGGGCATACCTGGCAATTCATCTGGGAATACGTCGGGGTATTCACAGACTACTCTGACTTGGCCAATGGTGCGCAAGGCTACACTCTGGTTCCACTTGAATTGACGGGGTAAGGTTTCAGAGATATGCTCTACTGTTACTCTAGAACTACTGGTCATGGTGATGGCTTTCTTAGCACAGTCTATCAATCCTTTATGCCTTGACATCCAGTCCATACCTAGTACTACTTCCAAACCTTTGGTTTTAAGTACAATTAGGTTGGCATAAAAATCTATCCCATGTATTCTGATAGGTACAGCTTTGCAATTTTTTCTAGCTTTGGTTGTTGAACCGGGGATTTGAACTATCATGACATGCTTCAGGTTGGTTGGACGAATCTTACTAGTGCATGCAAATTCTTCGGTGACAAATGAATGCGATGCTCCCGAATCAAACAATACTCTTGCTAAAACTGAGTTGACAGAAAACATACCTAGCACTACATCTGGCGCTTCCTGAGCTTCTTCTGCATTCATGTGGAAGAGGCGGCCGTTGCGGTTGTGAGGGTTCCCTGGGGCAAATCTCCTTCCTAGTTGAACACGACTGCTGCTGAGCTGGGGCATTCACATTGGTATTGGCTGCAGTCTTCTTGGGACACTCATTGGAGTAGTGACCCTTCACTCCACACTCGAAACAAGTGATATGGGACTTGTCCTTGACTACGACAGGCACATCATTGCTGCCAGTTCTGGGTGCAGTGTTGTTGTTGTGGTTCTTGGGAGGTGCACGGTTGAAATTGTTAGCATTACTAGAGTTGTGATCGTTTCCTTCGGGCTTCACATTGCCTCCGCTACGGTTGGGGTAGCTTGGGCGAGAATTCGGGGGTCGGTTGTTCCTCGGTGCATATCCTGGTGAAGGGTTAGGACGGTACTTCTGGTGACTGTTGGATCCAGACTGCTGCATCATACGACGCTTGCAGTTGTCGTTTGCCTGGTTAATCTTCCCTTCCATCTGGATGGCAGAGTCGACTAGCTCTTCGAGATCCTGGAAACGGATGTTGACGAGGACAGTCTGCATCTCATCATGCAGTCCGTTCAAGAATCTCTCCTTCTTCTTGATCTCCATGTTGATCTCATCAGGTGCATATTTGGCAAGTGACAGGAATCTGTCACGGCTTCCTTGCTTCAATTCGCGGAACTCATCTCTCATTCTGTTGACTAGACCTTGCGGCACATGGGTGCGGCTGAACTTGACTTTGAATGCTTCCCATGTCATCACTTGACCATGGTTCATATTGCGGATGCTATTCCACCAAGCTCTTGCATCTCCTGCCACATAGTGGGTGGTGAAGAGAACTTTCTCATTTTCATCAACTCTGGAAACTTCTAAGTTGTTTTCGATGGTCTATAACTAGTCATCAGCATCTAATGGGTTTTCAGATTGGTTGAAGATTGGGGGATTGGTGTTCTGCATTTTTTTGAGTTTGGATCCCTGGTGATCCTGATTTCCATGTCCTTGGTTGTTGAGAGCCATCTGGGCGATCTGTTGAAGTGTTGCTAAGTTGGCTTGGCGTTCTGCACAGCTTGCTTCATGGTCTGCGATGAGATTCTGCAAGATCTGCAGCATTGGGTCTTGCGACGAGCTGCTCCCTCCTTGGTTTCCACGAGTCATCTGAAGATTGAGATAGATATAGGGATAAGAGGGAAATTCTAAGGTTCATGGTTTTGGGTTTTCAAAGCTAAAACTTTGAGTTAGACTCGGGTTTTTCAACTAACTTCATTTTCATTCATGCAAGCAAGCACACGATACAATACACACCACAACAATCAAAGGGGAAAACAGATGGTTTGAAGAACCATTCTGCAAGCTAAGATACAGTGAGACCGATACATCTCATGCTACAATTGTGCTCTAGTGCATCAACTCATCGTCGATGAAGTCGGAGTCGTCATCGTCAGTGTAGAAGTCCACCGCATCCTTCGCCAAAAAGTCATCATCGTTGCTGAGGTAAGAATCCATGTCTCCCTGGATGTCTTCACCCTCATCTTCTTCTTCCTTTGCTGCAAGCTGACTTTCCTGCTCCTTGACGGTCTTCTCGAGGTCGTCCACCTTCTTGCGAAGATGGGCAAGGGTGCGATCCTTCTTTACACGCTGGCGGCAAAGAGACTGGCGGTCTTGGACAAGCAGTGTGAAAGTCTGGGCCTTCTGGTCGGCAATCGCACGGTTCTGGTTGGCTAACTCTCTGGCATTGTCCAGTTCCTACTGTCTGTCATGCAGCAAGAAGTCAAGGTTCTCCACTTGACGCCTCAACTCGGGGTGGCCCGGCATCTCCATTGGCATTCCCATGAAATCATGTCTTGCATAGTGGGGAAAACGGGTTCCTTGGGTCTTGTTGACGCTAAGGGCACATAGACGTGCGAGAGCTTCATGCATTGCCCTGGCTAATCCATCTAACCAGTTGTTCTCTCTTACGGAGAACTGAATTCTTCCAGAAGTTGGTGCTTCAATGCTTCCTCTAAGATCTGCGGTGACTAGCCACTGTAAGTCTCCTCCTGGGGGTCCTGGAAGTTGAGCTCCAAGAAACTCCGGGTGTGGGCGTCCTAGTAACTCTGACAGTGAATCCAGATCCCTCTCGAAGATCAGCTGACCTCCGTTTCCCAACTGGTAAAACTTGCTGAACTGAGTCTCCATCTACAAGAATTAAGGATGAGGAAGTTAGTGAAGTGATCAAGTGTGTCAAATTTTAAGTAGTAGTGGAAGAATTTTGAGGAACATGAGTTTTTGAGAAAGAATCCACAAGGGTAAGAGAGGAGATAGTTTTTCATAAATACTTACTTTGGTTTTGAAACTAAGTTTTTGTTTGACGTCCATTCTAACTGGGGTCTCCTATGGTCAGGATGGCTCTGATACCAACTTGTCAACACCCGGATTCTTAATCCCAGATGCTCGTTATGCCATGCCTCTCAATCCCAGGATTACCATTTTTGTGAGACATAACGGATTGGATATCACAGTACATCATCCATTACAAACCATACATAAGGTCTTACACAAATAAGGATCTCATGATCTAGTCTTCATACAACAATCAGCGGAAATAAAAGATAAGCGTAGCGGTGGGGTCCATCTTCAGAGGCACAGGTAATGCTGACGAAGGCAGATAGTCCTAGTTATCATAGCCGTCCTGTTGGCCATCATCTTGATAGTCTCCTTCATAGTTTGGCCATGATAATAGCCAGGGACAAAAGCCATGAGTACTCTTTAAGTACTTGCAAACTACCACTAACAAGTATTATAAATCCAAGATAAAGTGCTAACTCTAATGTTTAGCTATAAAGTTAAGTTTGAAACCTAAGCTGAGTTCTGAAGCAAAGAAAGATAAAGTAAAACTCTAGAATCACTTAAGTTGGGGAAACTATTGTCATAAACACAACCCTGTTGTGGTCAAGTCAAGATTCATCATTCATTTCAAAGTATTTAGAAAACATCTGACGATGAAATAGTATGGCCATTCCAACTGTCCATAACAGCGGACGCGGCTATTCGAATAGTTTGACACTCTACAGAGGTGGTACACTTTCACCACAAGATTCGATACATCTGTCAGGGATAACCCTAAATCATCATACTTAGTATGCAGATAATCAAACATAACCTTCCCTTTACACACCCTAGTATAAGCACCTCTCCTATGAGCATGGCCTCCCAACCATGACCATCAGTCATCTTGGGCACTGCATAGGTGGACATCATGAGAGGTAGCCTCAGCTCAGACCTCTCCCGTGAGGGAACTAATACTAATGCATATAAATTTCCAGCTAAGCCTTACCCAATTCAGGTAATGTGGTTGTACGATAAATTTGGAATGGTATCGCATCCGAATCCAACCATCAGTTTTATAAAAGGGTTAAGGCTCATGCCTCAACATTTTCATCATGATCAACCATTTGTGTTTCTCAACACATGTCAAAACATCTCAATAGAATGACTCATCATTCCAAGGTTTTCATAATTCATTTTCACCAAGTGTTCCCATCTAAAGTGACTCAAGTTTTTGATCTAATCTAATCTACTAAGTTAAGAGTGTTCACTAAGGTGGTAAAGATGGGTTCAATCTCATGCCATAGAATGAGATCTAAAGGGTTCTAAATAGGTCAAGTTTTATACTTTTTATGCTACCTTCAAATTAAGTAAAGAACTTGGTGTAAACTAAAGGGAGTAAAACTTGTAAATAGAACTTGGGGAAGTACTAGTCAAAGGGGTGTGATCAAAGCATGCTTAAGGCATCTTTGCTAAACCATCTAGTTTGGTCCTAACTTGCTAAGTACTAAACTTGCAAGTGTTAGCTTGCACTGTTAATGGTGTCTTGCCTTGATTGGTGCAGTGGTTGAAGTTTTCTTCTTCTTGTTCTTCTTCTTGGTAGAACTCCTCCTCCTCGAAAGCTTGGTTGGTACTATCGTCTATAAATACATAGGGAGTGCACAATCACCAAACAATACTTAACTAAGCTAAGTAGCATTCTAAGACACACATTTGATGATCTATTATCATCACAAGCATCACAAGTTTGATTTCAATAGTTTCGTCCTTTTTATTTTAGAAAAGTAATTTCTACTCATTGAAAAATTAACTAAAACTTAATATTCACCACTGATGGCTCAATACATGGCGCCCAGAAAAGTTCTTGGTGCGTGGTGTTGATGTAGAGCTCATTGGGAACCCCAAGAGGAAGGTATGATGAGCACAGCAGCAAGTTTCCCTCAGTTATGAAACCAAGGTTTAATCGAACCAGTAGGAGCAAGGAAACACCTCCAAGGTGTTACTAGCTGAGCTTTGGCAGGGCGCACTATCGGTGCTAGTAGCAACGTGGAGACCTGCATAACACAACCACGGAACTTTGTCCCCAACTTGCGATGAGGTTGTCAATCTCACCGTGTTTTGCGGAAAACAAAGGATTAAACGTATCGAATGGAAAGAAGTAAAAGTTTGCAGAAAGTAAACACAAAGCAGTAAACAGTTGTAGATTGTATGTAAAGAAAAAGGACCGGGATCCATAGTTCACTAGAGGTGGCTCTCCTTAGATAGATAACATGCTGGGTGAACAAATTACAGCGGGGCAATTGACAAACACCGAGAAAGCAATACATGCATATACTAATCATCTTGACTCCTTTGAGACTTGATTGGGCATTACAACATAATACATAGACCGCCATCCAACTGCATCTATGACTAATAATCCACCTTCAGGTTATCATCCGAACCCCCTCCAGTATTAAGTTGCAAGCAACAGATTATTGCTTTACGAACTACGTGTAAAATAAACAATACAATTGTTCTATGAACAAAGGATTGTTATTTTCTCCCTAGTAGCAACAGCACATCTAGTACCTTAGAGATTTCTGTCACTTCCCTAGATTACCAGAGGCATGCACCCACTATCGAGCATAAATACTAACTCTTGGAGTTGCTAGCATCTACTTGGCCAAGATAGCTACTAACAACGGAAAGCATGCAAGATCTCAAATAACAAAGACATGATAGAATCAATAATCAATCTGAAATAGCATCTCAATATCCATCGGATCCCCGCAAACACAACATGTATGAATTACAAATAAATGATCTTGATCATGAACGGAGCTCACAAGATCTAAACATGAAAGCACAAAGGAGGAGAAACCAGCCATCTAGCTACTACATGGATCCGTAGTCCAAGGATGAACTACTCACGCATCACACTGGAGGCTTGCATGGTGATGAAGAAGGCCTCCAGGGTGAATTCCCCTCTCCGGTAGGGTGCCGGGAAGAGCTTCAGAGCCCCCCCGATCTAGGGACAGAGACGACGGCGGCTACAGACTCTTTCGTGGATTTTTTATCGGGTACCTGGGGTTTTCGTCCCGAGGACAACTTATAGGCGGAAGGAGAGGCCGAGGGGGTGCTGGGGTCAGCCAGACCACCCCCTGGCGCGGGCCAGGCCTGGCCACGCGGCCAGGTGGTGTGGCTGGCCCCCAGCCCTTCTCCGTCTCGTATTCTGGCACTTGATCCCTTCCAGAAAAAAGGCACTTTGGCTTTTGTCCCGTCCAATTCCGAGAATATTCATTTTCTGACTTTTCTGGAACCAAAAACAACAGAAAACAGGCAGCTGGCACTGTGGCTCTTGTTAATAGGTTAGTCCAAGAAATCATAATAAAAGTACTCCAAAGTTGGAACAAAACACAAGAAAGTGGATAAAACCAAGCATGGAACATCAAAAATTATAGATACATTTGCAATGTATTAACATCCCCAAGCTTAACTCCTGCTCGTCCTCGAGTAGGTAAGTGATAAAAACAAAATAATTTTTGAGGTGACATGCACCATCAAAGACTTGATCAAAGTATTTGCAAAACATTCAAGGCTGGGATCATAGTACTTCAATCATAACATGAAAGACAAAGTTCTAGCAATAAGCAAAGAAACTAAGATCCAACATGAAAAGGCACAAACAAAAGATTCATGAATAACATGCTTTGCAAGACGTTTGTTAATTTCACATAAAGAAAACATAGCATAAAAGTATTTAGTTTGTCCCTCAATAGAGTAGCAAATATAAATGCATAGGACACCTTCAAAGTTCATAAGAGTGACTAGATACAATAGTTTGAAACAAGCAATAACAAGTTATGCATCAATCAACTAGTCTTGGGGCAATGCACATAGAACTAAGAACGGCCACTATGCTCTCAAAGTAGTGCATAAAGATAGAAGGTGGAGACTCAATATAATGGTGGAAGAAAGGCCTTTGTAAAAGGAAGTAGGGATTCAAGTCTCATAAAGAGCTTCCAAATATTATGGTACTTATAGCTTTCAGCTCTCATTGCCCCTATCATAAACATCTTGAAGGTGATTAAGGTTAAAGTGACACAACTAAGAGGATATGCTTGACAAGTTATAAACCAAAATCTCATGCCCCTTACTTACGAAGACTGATCCTCATGCTACTCAACTTCAGTCACGAGTAAGCTCTTGTCATTGTAAGTATATGTGTATCATTAAGAACCGCCAACGGGGTACCCCTTGCACATGATATGGGAGCTTTCCCATAATCAAAATGACAAGGCAAGCAGACAATGAGCATCTCAGCGATCTTTTTATTTGCTATTTGCATAGGTTTTTATTGAGGATGCTTCATAGAGTCCTCATTATGGTGATGCTGCAAGTTTCCACCATGATTAGGCATGGCTTAGGCTAGCGGCCCAAGCGTTTCTCTAACACACATACAAACTCCATGATCTTACAAGTTCCACATTTATTTCACACCGCCGGGATCCGTAAGCAAAAGAACATAATATCAACGGGGTACAAAGTACAAGTGCAATGTTGAAAGCTTTCCCCGTGAAACATGGTTCTGCTAATTTCAACTTATAAAGCGCAATCATATACGCAACAAAGAAGGACCCAATGATTCAAGTTTATTAGAGGCAATAAAGTAAAGTGTGCCATCAAGTTCGTGAGAGCTTTAATCACTAGTTTTCTCATAACAAGTGGAAGGTAAACAAAAGCATGAATATACTTGGAATAGAATAAGCTAGTAGGTAGGTATGGTGGACTCTTTGGAATAACTTGGTTTAGGGAGTTGGATGCATGAGTGCAACTCATACTTTGTTGTGGAGGCTACCAAAGACTGGGAGCGACAAACTAAGAGAGCAATAATGGCCATAATCATGCAGAGCGACAAAACATCATTGATCAAAGCATAAAGTGATACTACAAGTTTAAAACTAAAGGATCATAAAGGCTATGGTGACTTTAGATAGTCATAACATGGTGTGAGCATGCGCCAAGTCAACCCAAATAAAGCATCAAAGGAGAATACCACTATACTATGCTTTAATATGCTAAAATAACGCATGATTCATCCAAGGCACATTAAGCAATCTCAATTGTTTATAACAAGTCATGCTATAGCAAAGAATACTAAGCATAAATCCAAAACAATATCAAGCATGGCATGACAAAGCATAGGCCACAGTCAAAAACGAGCTATTTTTACCACATAAGCATGAACTTTCCTACTCTTTTCCAAAACCAAACCAAACTATTTGCAAACCAAAGTGTGAAAGAGGGGGTCCAACCAACTTATTCAGAAAACTAAACAAACCAAGCAAACTAAAAACCAAAACGTAAACAATAAGGAGACGCTCCAAGAGAAACACAACTGTGCACGAAACAATAAAAATGAAGCGTTTGGAAGAAACCTGGGATTTTTATTGATGAAGAAAGGGATGCCTTGGGCATCCCCAAGCTTTGATGCTTGTACTTCTTGGATATTTCTTGGGGTGACACGCGTGGCATCCCCAAGCTTGAGCTTTAGTCCATCCTTCATCTCATTACTCATTCCTTCCATACACCTGAAAATTTTCCTTCATACAAAACTTCACACAATCTCATTAGCAACATTAGTGCACTTAAGATAAATAAGTCTCAAGGTTCAGTTCTAACACCAAATAAACTTCCATTAGAACACTAGCTACTGTAGCACTTCCCTCAAAAAGCTCAATTCCCCAAAGGAACTCAAGCAGGGACTAACAAGAAGCAAATGCAGAAAATGGCAGAAATCTGTCAAAACAGACCAGCAGGTAAAGACGAATTTTTTCGAAGACCTTCTGTTGCTCAAATCAAAATGTGTTGAACTAACGAAAGTTATATAGCAACCTGGGTCAGAAGCACAAACAATTACAGCTCAATCCGACGTACAGAGCTCTCTCAGGAATTTTTACGGTAAAGCACAGAAATCTGTTTCGGGACAGCAACTTTTCCATTCATTACTTCACTCTCATTAGAGGTTACTCTTGGCAAAAAGCAAATAAAAAGGATAAGGAGAGGTTATTACAGAGGTAATAACTTCCAAGACTCAACTAAAACTCTTGGGTTATCTCCCAACAAGTACTTTTCTTTAACGCCTTTAAGTTAGGCATAAGAACCAAAGAAAGAATCAAGTGTTCTCAAATGAAGAAGCATTAAGATCAAAAAGCAGAAATATTTTCAACAAGGCAAGGTATATCATCCAAATAAGTTCTATAGGATCCTCTCTCAATGCTCTTGGGTTCACTATTCTCATCAAAAGGGTTTGCAGGAACAATCCAATCAAGATTCTTTTCTATGGCATCATGTATTGCTACTAGTTTAAAGGATATTGGTATCTTAGGTTCCTCCCCATTAGATTCGGTTTTGTTCATCTTTTCTCGCGTACCAACAACATCTACACATCAGCCTAGCATATTGAAACGTTCAAAAACTTTTCTAGCTTCCTTGGCAACATCATAGAATTCCTTAAACAAAGTTTCTAGAATAAAATCCCTCTTTTCAGGATCCTCAATTTCTTTAAGCTTAAGAAACATTACTTGCATTAAGGGGTTGAGGTTAACAAACCTAGCTTCTAACATGTGAATTAAAGAAGCTGCAGCAATCTCATAATTTGGAGCAAGTTCTACAAGGGATCTATCCTCAGTATCTTCATGTTTGCTAACATGGTTAAAGAATTCTTCAATGTTATCTTTCCCAATTATAGAACCACTACCAATTGGAAGGTCTTTCAGGGTGAACTTGGGGATCAACATGGTGAGCTAAGGAAGAGGTGAAAACTAAAAGAGACTTAATTTTTTTGGATTTTCAAATAAGAAAGCAAACAAGTAAACTAATTTTTTTGTGTTTTTGAAGAACAAAACAAGCAAACAAAGCAAAAAGAAAACTAAGCAAAAAAAAACAACAAAGTAAAGAGATTGATTATGAGGGACTCCCCTTGTGAAGATGTCCTTGACTCCCTGGCAACGGCGCCAGAAATCGCTTGATGGCTCAATACACGGCGCCCAGAAAAGTGCTTGGTGCGTGGTGTTGATGTAGAGCTCGTTGGGAACCCCAAGAGGAAGGTATGATGAGCACAGCAACAAGTTTCCCTCAGTTATGAAACCAAGGTTTAATTGAACCAGTAGGAGCAAGGAAACACCTCCAAGGTGTTACTGGCTGAGCTTTGGCAGGGCGCACTATCGGTGCTAGTAGCAACATGGAGACCTGCATAACACAACCACGGAACTTTGTCCCCAACTTGCGATGAGGTTGTCAATCTCACCGTGTTTTGCGGAAAACAAAGGATTAAACGTATCGAATGGAAAGAAGTAAAAGTTTGCAGAAAGTAAACACAAAGCAGTAAACAGTTGTAGATTGTATGTAAAGAAAAAGGACCGGGATCCATAGTTCACTAGAGGTGGCTCTCCTTAGATAGATAACAATTGACAAACACCGAGAAAGCAATACATGCATATACTAATCATCTTGACTCCTTTGAGACTTGATTGGGTATTACAACATAATACATAGACCGCCATCCAACTGCATCTATGACTAATAATCCACCTTTAGGTTATCATCCGAACCCCCTCCAGTATTAAGTTGCAAGCAATAGATTATTGCTTTACAAACTGCGTGTAAAGTAAACAATACGATTGTTCTATGAACAAAGGATTGTTGTTTTCTCCCTAGTAGCAACAGCACATCTAGAACCTTAGAGATTTCTGTCACTTCCCTAGATTACCAGAGGCATGAACCCACTATCGAGCATAAATACTAACTCTTGGAGTTGCTAGCATCTACTTGGCCAAGATAGCTACTAACAACGGAAAGCATGCAAGATCTCAAATAACAAAGACATGATAGAATCAATAATCAATCTGAAATAGCATCTCAATATCCATCGGATCCCCGCAAACACAACATGTATGAATTACAAATAAATGATCTTGATCATGAACGGAGCTCACAAGATCTAAACATGAAAGCACAAAGGAGGAGAAACCAGCCATCTAGCTACTACATGGATCCGTAGTCCAAGGATGAACTACTCACGCATCACACTGGAGGCTTGCATGGTGATGAAGAAGGCCTCCAGGGTGAATTCCCCTCTCCGGTAGGGTGCCGGGAAGAGCTTCAGACCCCCCCCCCCCGATCTAGGGACAGAGATGACGGCGGCTACAGACTCTTTCGTGGATTTTTTATCGGGTACTTGGGGTTTTCGTCCCGAGGACAACTTATAGGCGGAAGGAGAGGCCGAGGGGGTGCTGGGGTCAGCCAGACCACCCCCTGGCGCGGGCCAGGCCTGGCCACGCGGCCAGGTGGTGTGGCTGGCCCCCAGCCCTTCTCCGTCTCGTATTCTGGCACTTGATCCCTTCCGGAAAAAAGGCACTTTGGCTTTTGTCCCGTCCAATTCCAAGAATATTCATTTTTTGACTTTTCTGGAACCAAAAACAACAGAAAACAGGTAGCTGGCACTGTGGCTCTTGTTAATAGGTTAGTCTAAGAAATAATAATAAAAGTACTCCAAAGTTGGAACAAAACACAAGAAAGTGGGTAAAACCAAGCATGGAACATCAAAAATTATAGATACATTTGCAATGTATCAACCACCAAAATATGGGATCATGTGGACACATGTCTTCACCATATATTCTAACATGTGGGAATGATATTTAAAGGTTGGATCAACATTACTTTGGTTTAAGTTCATTGTTTAAGGATTTAAAGTGACTTGAAATGCCTATATAGCATTATTTTGGTACTAGTCCAAATTCACTGCATGTAAACCTTAATATTATTACATATTTAGATAGATATGATGAAATGTGATTTTTTGAGAGTTGGAATCAACTCAAAAGCTAACTTGGTTGATTTTATAAAAATGGTGCAAGTTGCAGATGCTTTTGTCTTCTTAGTTTTATTAGGAGAGATCTATAACTCTAATTGAATTAAATCCAATGGGCTTGGATAGATCATCTTAATACCTTTCAGGAAAAATTAGTTTCATCCAATTTGGATTTGTAAAACTCCCAGAATTGAATTTTAAAATAGTAGACAGAAACTAGATTTAACTAAAAAGAAAAATCAAGATTTGAACGGGTGGGCTAGCGCGGGAAAAGACTTGGGCCGGCCCAGTGGCGCTCCGTGGCGCGGGGCTCAGCTGACAGGGGGGTCCCGCTTGTCAGCGGCACTTAACACGCGAAACGGTACGCGCGCTGTGGGCCGTAGGATTAGAAGGGGAATCTACGGCAAAGGGTCGTCGTCGACGACGAACAGGACGCCGGCGAGCTCGAACCCTAGCGGCTCGGTGGGGGTCTGTTGGGGACGTACCAGGGCTCCAGCGGGGTCGGCGAGGCGGGCAAACGAACTGGAAGATGACGGCGAGGCGAGGCGCGGTTGTGGCGGAGCTTGGGGTGGTCACAATCAGCGGCGCCCTTATCCTCCTGCCGCGGCTGCTCCGGCTCCAATTCCGGCGAGGCAGAGCTCGCCTTGCTCCGGCTAGAGGTGGGTGAGGTTTAGAGAGGTGAGGGGAGTGGAATGGTGTGGAGAGAAGAGGCTGGGGAGGGCTCCTTTTATAGGCCCGACGGTGAGACCGAGCGGGATGGGCAGGCGACGGTGGCGACATGGCTACGGCGGGGTAGAGGCATGGCTGTGGGTGGCGATCGACGTGCGGTTCCCTGGCGGTTCCCTGGAGGTGCTCTGGGCGAGGTGGCGCTCTGAGCGGCAGAGGCGGCGGTGTCCATGGCGATCGGTGGCTATGAGGCGTTGGGTGGCCAGCGGGGGTGTCTGGGGTGTTCTCCAGGTCGTGGCGGAGCGGCGAGTGCGGGCTGCGGTCTGGGCGAGCGGGGAGAGAGCGCGCTCTGGGGGCGGCACCGGCATGGTGCGGTGGCACTGGGCGCGTGGTATCCTCGGTGGTCCACTGTAGGGCTGGGCTCGGGCAGGGGACAGAGGGTGGCGGTGAGGTGTGAGCTACCTCCTAGAAATGGAGAGAGAGGCGGGAGAGGGCTGCTGCGGTGAGTGCACGGTCGGCCGGCGAGAGGTGGCTCGGCATGGCAGTGCAGTGCAGCTAGGAGGTAGGGGAGATGTTGGGGTTAGTCTGGTCTTGCTTGAGGGGGGACAAGATGATCAAAGCACTTCACAATTGCTAGACAAAATCAGCCCAAAACAGTATTAGTTAGGCCACAATGATCTTGCCAGCAAGGTGTTTGACAAAATGGCCGAAAGAGAAAAAGTTTTGAATTTTGGTTTCAAATTTTTTGAGTGATCTCCACTAGTTCTAGGTAGTCTCTGGTTGCAAGGGTTTTTAAAGTGGAGCTCAAATAGAGGGGTTTTGAAATAGGGGTGATATATGCATATGCATTATATTCAATTTTCAAGTGCAATTTAAAATAAGTAAAAGAATTTTTTTAGCAGATCAAAAGGTGGGCCTTGGTACCTCATTATGTGTACTAACAAGGGGTGCAAAGATCAAGAATTGTTTCTGTTAAGAACTGAGTGCTAGGAACACTCAAAGTAGTGTAGTGGATTAAAATGGCCAAAATGACCATTCCTCCTTTTTAATTCTAATTGATTTGATTTTCTTTAGGAAAAGTTTGGGAATGATGTAGATGATGTTTAAATCACCTAAGAAACATTTTACAAGCATTGGATCACTCAATCATGGCAATTCAAACAACTCCTATTTTAAATGCACACATATATGAATGCTTTCATTTTAAGTTTGGAAAAGTTTTTGTTAACCCTAAATTTGGTTGATTTGATCTTGATAAGCTTGGATTGAAGTTTTGGGATGTTACAATAGGTTTGGCAAAACTTGGGCCTGAGCACTCTAGAGTCTAAAATTTGGCTGTAATTTGGACATATTCTTTATGAGATGTTACAGAGTGTTAAAGATTTAATTTACCCATTCAGTTTGTAGAGGATTTTCACATTTACCCTTGTCTGCTACATTGGCTATCATGAACCTACATGTTCTTTTCTCTCCAAAGTAAATACTAAAGCTGTTGCTATACTGTACGGTTAAGTTGTCATAGCAGTTTGCCAATTCTTTTGCTAACAATTCATTTTCTCAATAGCTTGGAATTATACTTTATGGGCTCTTGTAAAACCATTAAATGTTGTTTCTGTAGTTATTTGCATTCAGTGCTCCATATTTTCTATCAATATGGACTATGATTCTTAACGAGCTTCAGTAGCTTGTTGCACTTGGTCACTATGTGAGTTTCTTTAAACTTAATGGGGACAACTTATAATGTCTTAGTCATTCCATATCACTGTATTATTGCGTGCCATTGTTTTGTTCTTCATTATGGAATGTCGCAATAACAAGTAATGTTGTATGCAGCTCTCTTCCACCGCATCCTAATTTACAGGTCTTGGATGTGGTTGTTGAGAAGCTGCACATCGGGCTCTTGTATGTCTTCTTCTGATTCATGGTCTGCTTGGGGCAAAAGGTTATATTGGATCTGTGGGCGGTTTTCTGTATTGGTATGCTCTTCAACTTTATGATCATTTGCTTCCTTATGGTCTCGTGGATTTCTACCATATTTGAATATGCAACACCGATTGCAGGAGGAACAATGCCCATCATTCTGGTGAGATTTATGTCCATCTTTTGCATTAATATCTCTTGATATGAAGTTAAGAACCAAAATGTTCAGTTAATGCCTAAACCTGCATCTCTTCATTTAGTGATACCCAAATGTGCCACCAATTCTGTAGGCCACTTATCTCACTTCCAAGCTAGTAATACGTGCTATTCTTTCATGTGTAACAAAATTTTAGGGAATTGCTATATGTTTTTCTAGTCAAACATCCTACATGCCCAAACATTTAGTTTTACAGCATTTTCATGATCTTGTTCAGATTAAAAAACTTATGCTATAAATGAAACTGGAAGTTAGTATTATGGCCGAGCTGCATGTATTTACCTTTGTTAGGTATGTGTTGTCTATAGTGCCAACGAACTGCAGGTGAATTTTGTAATATGATAGTTTTTTCTTTAAGATCTAGATATGTTCCTAAAGATGACGACATGTCACTCTTGTCTGCATTTATCATCTACATTCATATCTGATTGTCATCTTTTTTGCTTCATTTAAATTAACATTTACTTTATCTTTTTTAGGTACTTTGATCTTGTCCCGGTTGCACATATTGGCATAGAAATTGAGCATTTTTTGTTTCACCTGAAACATTACAACTCTGGACTAGTTATGAAGTCCTCCTCTTGCTGTGACTAGGCTATGTAATTTTTGTTTCAAAGTAGTCTTGTTGTTGTTAGTATCCCATTAATGTAAATGTGATATACAGTTATGTTGTTTTATTTATTTTGTGATTGAAATTTAATTGATTATTTTCATGAGCTTGAAATTTGAATTGGGTTTAAAATTCATAGAAAAATTAAATCCAAAATTTGACAGGAACCACTACAGAAGTATGTGTGCTAACATTAATAACAATTTAAATGTGACACAAATGCTAGAATTGGAAAAGAAAAATATGGCATGTCGTCAAAGAAAAGATATGGCATTTCATCATCCAAATTTAGCCTAGCTACCAAGCTAGGCCAAATGTGGCATCCACGTCACCTTTCCTGTCTCTCAAAGTCCATGTGTGATTGCCATGTCATAGCCTCATCTTCATCCTTTGAGGACCAAAGTTTAGTTAGTTGCCACAGAGTGTTGTGGCATCCACGTCAACTTTTTAGTCTCTCTTAAAGCCCATGTGTGGTTGCCATGTTATAGCCACATCATCATCCTATGAGGGAAAAAATTCAGTGAGTTGCCATAGAGTGGCCATGTTAGCATATGTGTCATCCATGTCAAAATATAATCTAATTACCGTATTCAATATTTGGATAAATATTTGTTGCCCAGGCCTAGAATATGTTACAACTTGTGTTGCTATAGGTAGAAAATTGTGTTACTAGTAATGTTACTAAGCCTAAATATTATGTTACAATCCGTGTTACTATATTTATATAAACATGTTACTAACTCGGCTAGTAACACGTATGGTGCATGTTACAAGAACAGAATTGTAACACATTTTTGAACATACAGTAACAACTATTATGTGTGACAGCGAACACCTCTCAGTAACACGGCCTCACGTAACACTTCTCAAAGTGTGTTACTAGATGGCCTAGTAGCACGTTTTCGGACCTATAGTAACACAAGTCTCTGTTACCAAAGCTTTGTCCTATTGTAGTGTATGGTGGACACAAATGGCATAGGTTTTGTTTTAAAGATTGGATGCACGAGAGGCATTCCCTCTCAGTACAGGTTTTTGGCTAGCAAGGCTGGGTAGCAAGCATAAGAATTGAAGGAAACAAACAAACATAGAAGTGATAAAAACAAACATGCAATCTTCCTTGGAAGCACTAAAGATCTTAACTAGAGAATACTAGACTTATGAGCAAATCAAGAAAGAGAGATGATGAAATTATATTTCTTTAGGGTACTTTTATCTTTTTTATTCAATTCTCAAAAATAGTGTTGCTACTGACCGAGACAGGTTTGCCAGAACCAACTAAATTAACTCAATGATCCCAAAGTGATACCAATACTAATGACAAGATCAATCATATAACCATGAATTGAAAACTAAAATAAGATATGCAAAAGAGTAAATGATAGAACTTCTCATTAATATTCCATAACGGCAACTCACACCAAGGGATACATAGATATTCAATGAGAGGGGGGACACTTCCATAATGCAAACCATCCTACATGATAACTTCTCTATTCATGATATGACTCTACTAAAAAGGTAAAAAGATAGAAGATAGTCATATGATACCGCGGCACTCCCCCATGCTTGGAACAAACCAAGGGGATGCCAAAACCTGACGATGAATTACTCCTTCGGTGGTGGTGGTCTTCTCTCGTCATCGTCTGACTTCCAAGGTAAGGGCTCCCCATCAACAAAAGACATCGTGGTCTCCAGCATCCTGAAACTTACAGCAGCACTTATGCGTTTAAACCTAACCTCGTACTCATAGTTTTGATTTTGAATGTCGTAGAGCTGTGCTTGCAGTTGGTTGGTTGTTTGGTGGAGTGAGAGAATTTCATCCTTAGATCAGCATTATCCTTTTGGTGCTCGGTGATGGGTTCGAAACAAATCTTATGGATGATATCAACTTCACGTTCCGCCATCTTCTTGTACCTAAAGACTTCTTGCTCCAGTGCTTCCATCCTGTCCTCCAGACTTCCTTCACTTTTGGGGCCTTGAACCTCTTTTATCCGTACCTCCCCATCTTCAAGAAACAACTCCTTGGGATGAATCTTCAACTCTCGCATGTATGGGTTTATGATTTCCGCTGAGGAATCTTCCTTGGCTGATCCATAGGAAGACATTGTGGCTCCAAATCTGGGACTCTACCTGTCAGAAACAGATCAAAATGAAAACACGACAAGAACATGATATACGAACCTCGGAAGATTCGTGGGAATATATATTACGAAGTTTTACAACAAAAGGAAGGTAATGGGAGAAAACGGGTCGGAGACGGAGTCCGGGGCGGCAACACCACCAGTTGGCGCGGCCAGGGGGGCCGCGTCAGGGGGTGGTGTGAGCCACCCTGGCTCCGTTTCTGTCCCTCTTTCACTTCGTAGCTTTCCTTGTTGGATAAAAACTGCAAAAATATAACTGGATAGAATTTTTGTGGAACTTTTCTTACCAGAACTGTTACCTATTCGAAAACAGACTCTGTAAGTCTCTGAATTTGGTCTTTGATAAATTTTCCCAGAGTTACTACTTGAATAGAATCAATATCTTCATTGTATGAATCTCCAGCAATATAGTGCTTGAGTTGCTGACCATTCAGCACTTGTGTAGTGTTATCTTTTAAAGAAGAAATTTTTATTACATCTGAACGATATACTTCTTCGATAACAAAAGGTCCTTCCCATTTTGAAAGTAGTTTCCCTGCAAAAAATCCGAGACAAGACCTATACAATAGAACCTTCTCACCAACATGGAACTCCCTCTTAAGAATTCTCTTGTCGTGACATCTTTTAACTTTTTCCTTAAAGAGTCTAGCATTCTCATATGCTTCACTTCTCCATTCATCCAACGAACTTAAGTCAAACAATCTTTTCTCACTAGCTAGTTTACAGTCTCTATTAAGTTCTTTCGCCGCCCAATAAGCTTTGTGTTCTAATTCTAAGGGACGGTGGCAAGCTTTCCCATAAACCATTTTGTAAGGAGACATTACCATAGGATTTTTATAGGCAGTCCTATAAGCCCATAAAGCCTCGTTCAACTTTTTAGCCCAATTTTTTCTAGATCTATTAACAGTCTTTTGCAAGATGGATTTAATTTCTCTATTTGATAACTCTACTTGTCCACTAGTTTCGGGATAATAAGCTGAAGCAATTCTATGATTAACATCATATTTAGCAAGGGTCTTCCTAAAACCACCATGAATAAAGTGAGAACCTCCATTAGTCATAAGATACCTAGGCACTCCAAACCTAGGAAAGATAATATCCTTAAGCATTTTTAAAGAGGTCACCCCATCAGCACTTTTTGTATGTATGGCTTCTACCCACTCAGTAACATAGTCAACAGCAACAAGAATACGGGTATAACCCTTTGAAGGGGGAAAAGGACCCATAAAGTCGAATCCCCAACAGTCAAATGGTTCAATAACTAGAGAGCAATTCATAGGCATCTCATTGTGTCTAGAATGTTACCTACTCATTGGCACTCATCGCATGATAAGACAAATTTTCTTGCATCTTTAAAAAGGGTAGGCCAGTAAAAACCTAATTGTAGTACCTTCTGTGCGGTTCTATCTCCCGCATGATGTCCTCCATAGGCACTACCATGACATTTCCACAATATCTCTCCTTTTGTTCATATTCTGGAACACATCTTCACATAATACCATCTACATCCTCTTTATATAAATGTGGGTCATCCCAAAAATAATGCCTCAAATCATAAAAAACTTCCTTCTTTGCTGAGCTATAAAAGTTGGAGGCAAATACTTGGAGACAATAAAGTTAGCATAATCAGCATACCAAGGGCTCCCTCCCGATCTTACCCCTACTATAGCCAACTGTTCATTTGGGAAACTATCATTAACAGGCATAGGATCAAAAGAGATGTTTTCCAATCGAGATAAATTATCAGCTACAGGATTTTCAGCATCTTTCCTATCTGCAATGTGTAGGTCAAACTGTTGTAAGAGCAGCACCCATCTAATAAGCCTGGGCTTAGCATCTTTCTTCATCATAAGGTACTTAATAGCAGCATGATTAGTATGAATGGTAACTCTTGAGTCAACAATATAAGGTCTAAACTTATCACAAGCAAAGACAACGGCTAAGAATTCTTTTTCAGTAGTAGCATAATTCCTTTGAGCAGCGTCAAGAGTCTTACTAGCATAATGGATAACATTTAACTTTTTATCTATTCGTTGCCCAAGGACAGCACCTACAGCAAAATCACTAGCGTCACACATTATTTCCAAGGGTAAGCTCCAATCAGGTGGTTGAATGATAGGAGCAGTAGTTAAAGCCTTCTTTAGAGTTTCAAAAGCTTCCTTACAATCATCATCAAAGACAAAGGGTACATCTTTTTGAAGAAGATTAGTGAGGGGTTTTGATATCTTAGATAAATCTTTAATAAACCTTCTATAGAAACCAAGGATACTACGAATACCTTTAACGTCTCTTGGACAGGGCATTTTCTCAATTGCCTCAACTTTAGCTCTATCAACTTATATGCATCTTTCAGAAATCTTATGTACAAGGACAATTCGTTCATTCACCATGAAGTGACATTTCTCCCAATTAAGAACAAGATTAGTTTCTTCACATCTCTGCAAAACTTTATCGAGGCTGTGCAGACAATTATCAAAAGAAGTTCCATAGATGGAGAAGTCATCCATGAACACTTCCACAATTTCCTCACAAAAACCATGAAATATAGCAGACATGCATCTTTGGAAAGTAGCAGGAGCATTACATAAACCAAAAGGCATATGTCTATAAGCATAGGTTCCATAAGGGCATGTAAAAGTAGTTTTTTCTTGATCTTGTTGTTTAACAACAATTTGAGAGAAACCAGAGTATCCATCAAGAAAACAAAAATGGTTCTTTTTAGACAACCTTTCTAACATTTGATCAATAAAAGGAAGTGGGTAATGATCTTTCTTAGTAACTTATTTAACTTTTCTGAAATCAGTGCACATCCTATAACCTACTACTATTCTTTGGGGAATAAGCTCATCATTATCATTAGGAACAACGGTAATTCCCCCTTTTTAGGGACACAATGAACAGGACTAACCCATTCACTATCAGCATCAAGGAGTTTCAATACCTCGTTTCTTACCACTTCCTTCATCTTAGGATTTAAACGACGTTGGTGCTCTACCACTGGCTTTGCATCTGGTTCTATATTGATAGCATGCTGACATATAGTAGGAGAAATCCCTTTTAAATCATCCAGAGTATAGCACATAGCCCCTCGGTGTTTCTTCAATACCTCCAATAATCTTTCCTCTTCCTTCCCTGAAAGTTTAGAGCTAATAATAATAGGATATATTTTATTATCATCAATGTAAGCATACTTAAGATCGTCAAGTAAAGGTTTTAGATCAATGACCGGATCCTTTTCAGGTGGCAACGTGGTACCCAAATCTTCCATAGGCAAGTTATGCTTAAGCATCTTAGGTTGACGACGGAGAATCTCGTCAATCTCATTTCTTTCTTCCATGAAGATTTCACTTTTGTGGTCTTCCATAAATTTCTGCAAAGCATTGTTAGGAGCAAGAGAAATAGAAGCAAGTTGTTCAACTCTAAAATCCTCATTATGGGTTTCATTTTCACAAGGTTCTTTAGTAAATTTCGAAAAATTAAACTCATAAGATTCCCCATCAAATTTAGTTAAAATTTTCTCCCTTTTGCAGTCAATAATGGCTCCGCAAGTACTCAAGAAAGGTCTACCAAAAATGATAGGATAGGTTTTACTAGCAGCTGAACCAAGTACTAGAAAATCAACAGGATATTTAATCTTACCACAAAGAACTTCTACATCCCGTACAATACCAATTGGAGAGATGGTCTCTCTATTAGCAAGGTGAATAACCACATCAATCTCTTCTAGTTCGCAGGGACTGATTTCATGCAGAGTTTCTTTGTAAAGCTTATAAGGGATAGCACTTGAACTTGCACCAATATCACATAAACCATAATAGCAATGATCACCAATTCTAACAGAAAGCGCAGGTACACTAGCCTTTTTAGTTCTATTAGGATGTGAGACAATATTAGAAGCGTCCTCACAGAAGACTATGTGTCCATCTTCCACACTTTTAGTAACAAGGTCTTTCACAATTGCTACAACAGGTTCAATGTTTATTTGTTCATCAGGTTTTACAGTTCTCTTTGCACTTTTATTGATTACACTAGTTATCATAGGATGCTCCTTTACCTTATCCAGGAAGGGCATTTTCTCCATATAAGGTTCAGGTAGGATGTGATCAATAGTGCAAAATTCAGTACTCCTAACATGAACACAATCAACAATATCTTTATATGGTGCATGATACTTGTTCCATCCCTTTTTCGGAATTTCAATATAAGAAGCAAAAGCCTTAAAAAAAATTGTAATAACTTGAGAATCAAGACCATAAGCATTACTAATATTTTGAAAGTCATCAGTTCCCATAAAAGATTCGATGCATTCATAATCATAATTTATACCTGACTTTCTTCCTTTTTCATTCTCCCATGCTTCAGCATTGTCTTAAATACGGTCTAGAAGATCCCATTTAGCTTCTTCTTCCATGCGTGTGAATGATCCAGCATAAGAAGCATCCAATAAATCCTTATCATGAAGAGAAAGCCTTGCATAAAAATTATTGTTAATAATATTGTTGGGGAGCTCATGAATGGGACATTTGAGCATTAGTAACTTTAATCTCCCCCAAGCTTGATATGTACTCTCTCCATCAAGAGGCCAAAAGTTGTATATTTGATTCCGATCTTTATGAATCTCACTAGGAGGATAAAACCTTGAATAAAAGAGAGGTACTATTTCCTCCCATTCAAGAGCTTGACCATTCTTCAGTAGCTTATACCATTCTTCAGCTCTTCCTTTTAGTGATAATGAGAATAACTTCTTCTTGACTTGATCTGTTGTAATACATGCACACTTGAACAACTCGCATAATTCGTGTATAAAGAGCAAATGATCACCGGGATGGACAGTTCCATCTCCAAAATAATAGTTATCCATAACACGATCAATAATTCTTGTAGGTATTTTAAAAGTATCATTCTCAGCAGGTGGTGGTTCATTTACTACCTTAGCAGCGGTAGTAGCATTACGAAATAAGAAACTCAACGAATTATCCATATTGAAATAAAGCAACTAACAGAAGTAAACAATACTCACAGTAGAAGTTTCCTTTACCAGTTCCACTCTCCAATAGCACTTCACTCCCCGGCAACGGCGCCAGAAAATAGTCTTGATGACCCGCAAGTATAGGGGGTGTATCACAGTATTTTCGATAAGAGTGTCGAACCCAACGAGGAGCAGAAGGTGTTGGCGAATGGCTTGCAGCAGGAATTCTCTGTAAATACTTAGCAAACAGATTTTTGGGGTTTTTTGATAATGCAGGTAAATAAAGTACGAGTAAATAAAATACAATAAGAATAAATGCAGCAAGTGTCCCAATCCTTTCTTTAGCAAAGGACAATCCGGTTGTACTACTTAAGATGACCAAATATTCTCGAGGACACATCAGAATATCGTCAAGTGCTTTTGCTTCATATAGTTGATTAATTTTCTTTAGTTTGCTAAGTATTGTGTGGGTGAACCTATGCTAATGTACCGACCTTCCTAGGACTAATACATACTTGTGATTATACCCCTTGCAAGCATCCGCAAGTACAAGAAAGTAATTAAGGTAGAAACCTAACCACAAATTTAAACTCTAAGACCCTGATGTCCCTTGTGCAAAGGTTTCCTAACGAGGGTTTAGGTTTCTGTCACTCCAGCAACCCCTACGATTAGTAGCCAAATACACAATGCATTCCCCTAGGCCCATATAGGTGAAGTGTCATGTAGTCGACGTTCACATGACACCACTAGAAGAAATACGCCACAACTTAAATATCAAACCATTGAAACTTTCTCAACACAATTCCACTACTAACAACATGACTTCTCCCATGTCCTGAAGAACAAAATGAACTACTCACAAGACATCATATGGATCATGATCAGAGATGATATAATGATATGTAACAATCTGAACATAAACGATAATTCAATGGTTCACTCAATAACATCAACTACAAGGAGTAATCAACACCGGGAAAGTTACCCCTAAGAACTATGCAAGATTCAATCCAATTGTTACAGTGGTATGAAGTGGTGATGATGGCGATGGTGGAGATGATGGTGGTTATGATGATGATGATGATCCCGATGAAGTCCAGCTTGATGGTGGTGTTGATGGTGACGATCTCCCCTCTCCGGGAAGGAATTCCCCTGGCAGAATTCTGTCTGCCAGAGAGATCTTTCTCTCTCCATGTTTTCCGCCCCGCAGAGGCGGTGGAATCTTTTTGTGGTTGCTCCCCGAGTCTTAGGGTTTCAGGAGGATAATATACGCTAGAGGGGAGAGCCTAGAGTGGGCCAGGGCGGCCACACCACCTGCTGGCGCGGCCTAGGGCTGCCTACGCTAGGGGGTGGTGTGGGCCCCCTGTGGCCCATCTCCACTTCCCCTTCTAGCAATCTTCGTCTTATGGAAAAATAGAATTTTCCATGTATTTTCCCAGATTTTCTGATCTTCGCGAATTTTGCCTCCAAACAGCACATTTTCCATCAGAATCCTGACTGCAGCAGTCCATGCTCCAAAAGTCATCAACCATGCAAAAACAGATGAAATAACATAAGTATCATCTCTTAATATGAAATATATCAATGAATAACAGTAAATTATGATATAGAATAGTGATGCAAAATGGACGTATCAGTCACCATTTATTCTATGAGCACTTTCTTGATTGCATAGTTGTCATTCTTAGTGTAATATGCTTGTCTCAAAACTTGGTTAATTGTGTCATTACTTTGATGCTTGTATATTTGATATCTTTACTTCTAGTCTTCACTTGAACTTCAGAGGTGCCTCGTCATTTATGTTTGCTCTACAATCAAAGGCAAGCGAGATACCACTCTATCATACCTTTTTATGAGCATTGCAATGTTGCTTACGTTTATGTTTCATGCTACTTAGTATTTTTGAGTTGGAATCTCTTCATAGCTTGCAATGACTATTAAGTAAACCTATTTGCATACTCTTTATTATGAATTTCTTAAGTAGTTGACCATATGCTGATAATATATAGATTTTGTGAAGCAAATGTGTTCGAGAAAGATCTTTTATCGCACTCAGTTTTCAACTGAATTGCTTGAGGTCAAGCAATAAGCTAAACTTGGGGGAGTTGATATGTCCAAAACGTATCTAATTTCCTGAACACTTCTGCTATTGTTTCTCCTCTAAACTTGTGTGATTTGGATACAACTAACACGGACTAGCATTGTTTTCAGCAGAATTACCTTGGTGTCTAGTTTTTGTGCAGAAAATCAACTATCAGGAAAAATCCCGAAAAATATGCCAAAAATCCTATTTCACCAGAAGACTCACGGATCCAGAAGACGAGATGGATGAGGGCTACGAGGGGCCCACACCACCTGGACGCGCGGGCCAGCCCAGGCCACGCCTGGGGGTGGTGTGGCCGCCTCGGTCATCCCCTTAGTCTCCCTCTTCACCTATAAGATGCCTCTTGACCTAAAAAACAAGGGGGGTTCGACATTTTTCCAGATAGAGTTCCGCTACGCCGCCACCACTAGATTTTGCGAATCGGAACCATAAACTCCGTTCCCGTACCCTGCCGAGACGGGGAATTGGAGGAGATCATCGCCATCATCATCACCATCGCTTCTCCATTAACCATCCATGATTCCCCCATCCAAGAGTGAGTAATCCCCCGCTGTAGGCTATGGGGATGGTAGGGATTGGATGAGATTGTTCATGTAATGGCATCAGATTGTTAGGGCATGGTGCCTAGTATCTATTATTAGTGCTTTTTGACTTTGTTGCAACTTGTTATGCTTAATGCTTGTCACTAGGGCCCGAGTGCCATGATTTCAGATCTGAACATGTTATTGATTCATGATGATATAATTGTTTATGATCTTACCTGCAAGCTGTATACACATATTATTGTTCGGAACCAAAGGCCCCGAAGTGACAATAATCAGGATAACCGGGGGGCATGGCTTTGATGTGAGGATCACATGTGTTCATGGAGTGTAATGCTTTGCTCCGGTGCTCTATTAAAAGGAGCACCTTAATTGCCAGTAGTTACCTTGAGGCCCCGCTGCAAACGGGCTGGCAGGAGAAAAGATGTTGTGCAAGTTCTCATTACGAGAACGTATGACTATATATGGAACACATGCCTATGATTATTTAGTACTTGGATGATTTACCTTATTTATATGCAAATGCCATATATCTTGATTGCTACGTGAATGGTCTTCACCATGCAACGCCCGTCCATCCATCCCTATGCCTACCGTGCTTTAATCCTACTGTTTACTGCAATGTTACTATTGTCTTTACTTTTACTACTGCTATTACTTTGCTATTGCTACTACAAAACTGTTGCTACTGATAAACTGTTGTGAGGAAGATTGTTTCTAGTTGCATCTGAATTGACAACTCAGTTGTTAAGGCTTATAAATATTCTTTGGCTCCCCTTGTGTCGAATCAATAAATTGGGTTTCACTTCCCTCGAAAATACTGCGATACACCCCCTATACTTGTGGGTCATCACTCCAAGAGGGAGTATTTATGCTCGATAGTGATTTCATGCCTCTAGTAATCTGGGGAAGTGACAAGAATTTCTAAGGTTGTAGATGTGTTGTTGCTACTAGGGAGAAAACAACAATCCTTTGTCCATGGGACAATCGTACTGTTTACTTTACACACTTTCCTTACTGCAATTATCTGTTGCTTACAACATAATACTGGAAGGGGTTCGGATGATAACCTGAAGGTGGATTATTAGTCATAGATGCAGTTGGATTACGGTCTATGTATAATGTTGTAATTCCCAATCAAATCTCATAGGAGTCAAGATGTCTAGTATATGCATTGTATGCTTTCTGGAATCTGTCAATTGCCCTGCTGTAATTTCTTCACCCAGCATGTTATTTATCTTAAGGAGAATCATCTCTAGTGAACTATGGACCTTGGTCCATACTTTTACCATTGCCATACCATCTACTGTTAATGTTTACTATTTACTTTCTGCGAGCTATTACTATCTTCCACACAATACGTTTAATCCTTTGTTTTCAGCAAACCGGAGAGATTGACAACCTCACTATAAGTTGGGGGCAAAGTTATGTGGTTGTGTTGTGTAGGATTCCAAGTTGCTAGCAACACCTTGGGGTTGTTTCCTTGCTCCTACTAGTTCGATAACCTTGGTTTCATAACTAAGGTAAAACTTGTTGTTGTGCTCATCATACCTTCCTCTTGGGGTCCCGAACAAGCTCTACATTTTGAGCCATCAAGCACTTTTTCTGGTGCCGTTGCTAGGGAGTCAAGGACAGCTTCACAAGGGGAATCTCTTACAACCAATCTCTTTACTTTGTTTTTTTGTTTTGCTTAGTTTATTTTTGCTTTGTTTGCTTATTTCTTTATCAAAACCAGAAAAAATTAGTTGTACTGGTTTGTTTCTTTTATCAAAAATACAAAAAAATATTACTTTCTATAGTTGTCACCTGGTTCTTAGCTCACCATGTTGATCCCTAAGTTCACCCTGAAAGACCTTTCAATAGGTAGTGGCTCTATAATTGGGAAAGATAATATTAAAGAATTCTTTAATCATGTTACCAAGCATGAGGATATTGAGGATAGATCTTTAGCAGAACTTGCTCCAAATTATTAAATTGTTGCATCTTCTTTAGTACACATGTTGGAAGCTAGGTTTGTTAACCTTAACCCCATGATGCAAGTAATGTTTCTTAAACTTAAAGATATTGAGGATACTGGAAAAAAAAGATTTTATTCTAGAAACTTTACTTAAAGAATTCGTTGATGTTGTTAAGGAAGAGAGAAAGGTCTTCGATCGTTTTAATATGCTAGGCTCATGTGTAGATGTTATTGGTACACGAGAAAAGATGGACAAAACCAAACCCAAAAATGGAGATGAAATTAAAATACCAATACCTTTTAAACTTGTAGGAATGCATGAATCCTTAGAAAAGAATTTTTATTGGATTATTCCCGAAAATCCGTTTGATGAAAATAGTGAACCCAAGAGTATTGACAGAGGATCCTCTAGAACTTATTTTGATGAGATACCTTGCCTTGTTGAAGATATTTCTGGTATTGATCTTAATGCTTCTTCATTTGAAAATACTTGAATCTTGCTTCTTATGCCTAGCTCAAAGGCGTTAAAGAAAATCACTAATTGGGAGTTAAGCCAAATTTCTATTCAGCAAGTTTTTCTTTTGATGAGTCTTGGAAGTTATTAATTCTGTAATAACCTCTCCTTATCCTTTTTGTGTGGGTTTTGTCCCAAGAATAACCTCTAATGAGAGAGAAGTAAGACTTAGGAAAGTTGCTGTCCCGAAACAGATTTTTGTGCTCCACTGTAAAAATTCGCGAAAACTCTCTATACGTCGGATTGAGCTGAAATTTTTTGTGCTTCTGCCCCAGGTTATTATCTAACTTTCCTTAGCTCAGCACTTTTCGATTTGAGAAACAGAAGGTCTTAGAAAAAAATGGTTTTTACCTGCTGGTCTGTTGTCACAGATTTCTGCCATTATTTGCATTTGCCTCTTAATCTCTTTCTCTTTGAGTTCTCTTTGATCACCAGAGCTTTTAGAAGAAATTGCTCTAGTAGTTTGTGTTATAATGGAAATTTTACTTATGATGAAACTAAACCATAGGACCAATTATCTTGAATGCACTTATTTTGCTAATGAGGATTGTGTGAAGTTTTGTATGAAGGAAAATTTTCAAGTGTAGGGGAAGAATAATGTGATAAGATGAAGTACGGACAAATTCTCAAGCTTGGGGATGCCATCCCTGTCACCCCAAGAAATATTCAAGAAGTACAAGCGTCAAAGCTTGGGGATGCCCAAGGCATCCCCTTCTTCATCAATAAAAATCTCAGGTTTTCTTCCAAAACACATCATTTTTATTGTTTCATGCACAATTGTGTTGTTCTTGGAGCGTCTTCATTTTTTCTTTTAGTTTTCTTTTAGTTTAGTTTGCTTAAATAAATTTGAGGGACCCTTGCATTCATATTATATTTCAAATAAGTTGATTGGTGATTGGAAAAGAGTAGGAAAGTTCATGCTTATAAGTGGTACAAAAGGAGTTTTGTTTTGACGGTGGCCTAGACTTTATCATGTCATGTTTGATATTGCTTTGACTTTATGCTTAGTAATTATTGTTGTAGCATGACTTGTTCCAAACAATTGAGATTACATAATGTGCCTTGAAAGAATCATGCGTTGTTTTAGCATACAAAAGCATAATATTGTGGTATTCTCCTTCCATGGGTTGACTTGGCACATGCTTACACCATGTTAAGACTATGTATCAGTCACCTTAGACTCTATGATCATTTAGTTTTTTGACTTGTAATATCACTTTATGCTTTAATTAATAATGATTTGTCGCTTTGCATGATTATGGCCATTAGTGCTCTCTTAATTGGTCGCTCCCCGTATTTTGCTAAGCATCCACATGTACTAAGTATGAGTTCCACTCATGCATCCAACCCCCAAGAAACAAAGTTATTTCAAAGAGTCCACTATAAATTCCTATGCATGGTGTATTACACCATTCAAAGTATATTCATGCATTTATCTACCCTTCCAAATTATTATGTGAAAAATAGTGATTAAGGCTCTCACGAACTTGATGGATGATACATTGCAAATGTATCTATAATTTTTGATGTTCCATGCTTGGTTTTATCTACTTTCTTGTGTTTTGTCCACACTTTGGAGTACTTTTCATATGATTTCTTGGACTAACCTATTAAGAAGAGCCACAGTGCCAGCTGCCTGTTTTCTGTTGTTTTTGGTTCTAGGAAGTCAGAAAATAATATATTCTCAGAATTGGATGGGACAAAAGCCAAAGTCGCTATTTTACCGAAAGACATCTGGAGCCAGAATACGAGACAGAGAGGGGCTGGGGCTTGGCCACACCACCTGGCCGCATGGCCAGGCCTGGCCCGCGCCAGGGGTGGTCTGGCCGACCCCAGCACCCCCTCGGCCTCTACTTCCACCTATATATTGCCTCTAATACCAAAACCCTAAGTACCCGATCAAAAATCCACGAAAGAGTCTGTAGCCGCCGTCATCTCCATCCCTAGATCGGGAGGGATCTGAAGCTCTTCCCGGCACCCTGCTGGAGAGGGGAATTCACCCTGGAGGCCTTCTTCATCATCATGCAAGCCTCCGGTGTGATGCGTGAGTAGTTCATCTCTGGACTACGGGTCCATGTAGTAGCTAGATGGCTGGTTCTCCTCCTTTGTGCTTTCAAGTTTAGATCTTGTGAGCTCCGTTCCTGATCAAGATCATCTATCTGTAATCCTTACATGTTGTGTTTGCGGGGATCGTATGGATATTGAGATGATATTTCAGACTGATTATTGATTCTATCATGTCTTTGTTATTTGTGATCTTGCATTCTTTCCGTTGTTAGTAGCTATCTTGGCCAAGTAGATGCTAGCAACTCCAAGAGTTAGTATTTATGCTCGATAGTGGGTTCATGCCTCTGGTAATCTGGGGAAGTGACAGAAATCTCTAAGATACTAGATGTGTTGTTGCTACTAGGGAGAAAACAACAATCCTTTGTTCATAGAACAATCGTATTGTTTACTTTAAACGCAATTCGTAAAGCAATAATCTGTTGCTTGCAACTTAATACTGGAGGGGGTTCGGATGATAACCTGAAGGTGGATTATTAGTCATAGATGCAGTTGGATGGCAGCCTATGTATAATGTTGTAATGCCCAATCAAGTCTCAAAGGAGTCAAGATGATTAGTATATGCTTGTATGCTTTCTCGATGTTTGTCAATTGCCCCGTTGTAATTTGTTCACGCGGCATGTTATCTATCTTAAGGAGAGCCACCTCTAGTGAACTATGGACCCCAGTCCTTTCTTTTACATTCAATCTACAAACTGTTTACTGCTTTTTGTTTACTTTCTGCAAACTATTACTTCCTTCCATTTGATACGTTTAATCCGTTGTTTTCAGTAAAACCGGTGAGATTGACAACCTCATCGCAAGTTGGGGGCAAAGTTCTGTGGTTTGTGTTGTGCAGGTCTCCACGTTGCGGCTGGCACCGATAGTGCGCACTGCCAACATTCAGCTAGCTACACCTTTGGGGTGTTTCATTTCTCCTACTGGATTGATAACCTTGGTTTCTTACTGAGGGAAAACTTGCTACTGTGTTCATCATACCTTCCTCTTTGGGTTCCCCAACGAGCTCGATATATTTTGGGCCATCAATGGCACACTTTATTTTCTTGCACTTAATAAACTTGAATCATTGTGTCCATCTATGCTGCGTATATACTTGCACTTTATAAGTTGAGAATTAGCAGAACCATGTCGTTATGGGGAACGTTTTCAACATTGTACTTATTATTCAGTTGATATCATGTTCTTTTGTTTATGGATCCCGGTAGTGTGAAATAAAAGGGGAGCTTGTAAGCTCATGGAGTTTGTATATGTGTTAGAGAAACGCCTGGGCGGCTAGCCTAAGCCATGCCTAATCATGGTGGAAACTTGCAGCACAACCATAGTGAGCATTCTGTGAAGCATCCTCAATAAAAACATATGCAAATAGCAAATAAAAAGATCGCTGAGATGCTCATTGTCTGTTGCCTTGTCATTTTGATATGGGATAGCTCCTGTATCATGGGGCAAGGGGTACCCCGTTGTCGATTCTCCATGATACACATGTACTTACAATGACAAGAACTTACTTGTGACTAAAGTTGAGTAGGATGAGGTCCAGGACTCGTAGGCAAGGGGCATGAGATTTTCGACTTATAACTTGCAAGCATATCCTCATATTTGTTCACTTTAACCCTAATCACCTAAAATATGCTTACGATAGGGGTAATGAGAGATCAAAGCTAATAAGTACCATAATTTTTGGAAGCTCTTTATGAAACTTGAAATCCCTACTTTTTACTTTTATGTTGAGTCTCCATCTTATATCTTTATGCACCAATTGAGAGAGCATAGTGACCATTCTTAGTTTAATGTGCACTGTTCCAAAACTTGTTGATTGATTCATAACTGTGATATTGCTTGTTCTTAAGATTATTTATATCTAGTCACCCTTATCAACTTTGAAGGTGTCCTATGCATTTATGTTTTGCTATATCATGAAGGACAAGCTCAATACCATTCTTATTATGTTTTCTATATGTGAAAACAAAAAAATGTCTTTTAATGCATTGTTATTCATAAATCTTTTGTTCGTACCTTTTTCATGTTATAACATAGTTGCTATGTCTTATTGTTAGAACTCTGTCTTTTATGTTCATGATTAGAGTACTTTGATCCCAGCTAGATGGTGCATGTCACCTCAAAAATTATTCTTTTTGTCACTTACCTACTTGAGGACGACTAGGAGTTAAGCTTGGGGATGTTGATACGTCGTAAGCGTATCTATAATTTTTGATGTTCCATGCTTGCTTTATATCTATTTTCTTATGTTTTGTTCATACTTTGAGGTATTTTTATACATTTTCTAGGACTAACCTATTAACAAGATGCCACAATGCCAGTTTCCTATTTTCTGCTGCTTTTGGTTTCAGAAAAGCTAGTAAGGAAATATTCTCAGAATTGGACCGAACAAAAGCCAAAGTCAATATTTTACCCGAAGCAACATGGACTTTGGAGGGGAGACGAAGTGGCGCACCAGGGCAGCCACACCTAGTGGCGGCATGGCCTGGGAGGGCACGCCACCAGGGGGTCTGGGCCCCCTGGTGCTCCTCTGACCTTGCCCCTTCGCCTATAAAAGCCTCCCGGGATGAAAACCCTAAGTACCCGATCAAAATTCCACGAGGTCATCTCCATCCCTAGATCGGGAGGGATCTAAAACTCTTCCCGACACCCTGCCGGAGGGGAGAGATCACCCTGGAGGCCTTCTTCATCACCATTCCTGCTTCCAGTGTGATGCGCGAGTAGTTCATCCCTGGACTACGGGTCCATGTAGTAGCTAGATGGTTGGTTCTCCTCCTTTGTGCTATCATGTTTAGATCTTGTGAGCTCCATTCATGATTAAGATCATCTATTTGTAGCCTTACATGTTGTGTTTGCGGGGATTCGATGGATATTGAGATGCTATTTCAGATTGATTATTGAATATATCATGTCTATGTTATTTGTCATCTTGCATGCTCTTCGTTGTTTGTAACTATCTTGGCCAAGTAGATTCTTGCAACTCCAAGAGGGAGTATTTATGCTCGATAGTGGGTTCATGCCTCTAGTAATCTAAGGAAGTGACATGAATCTCTAAGGTTGTAGATGTGTTGTTGGTACTAGGGAGAAAACAGCAATCCTTTGTCCATGGGACAATCGTATTGTTTACTTTACACACTTTGCTTAATGCAATTATCTATTGCTTGCAACTTAATACTGGAAGGGGTTCGGATGATAACCTGAAGGTGGATTATTAGTCATAGATATAGTTGGATTATGGTCTATAGTATAATGTTGTAATGCCCAATCAAATCTCATAGGAGTCAAGATTTCTAGTATATGGATTGTATGCTTTCTCGAATCTATCAACTGCCCCGCTGTAATTTGTTCATCCAGCATGTTATTTATCTTAAGGAGAATCACCTCTAGTGAACTATGGACACCGGTCCATACTTTTACCATTGCCATACCATCTACTGTTACTGTTTACTATTTACTTTCTACAAGCTATTACTATCTTCCACACACAATACATTTAATCCTTTGGTTTCAGCAAACCGGTGAGATTGACAACCTCACTGTAAGTTGGGGGCAAAGTTCTGTGGTTGTGTTGTGTAGGATTCCAAGTTGCTAGCAACACCTTGGGGTTGTTTCCTTGCTCCTACTGGTTCGATAACCTTGGTTTCATAACTAAGGGAAAACTTGTTGTTGTGCTCATCATACCTTTCTCTTGGGGTCCCCAACAAACTCTACATTTTGAGCCATCAATACTTAATAGCACGGTAAAGAACCTAAGAACAAAATCGCTGGCTTTGAGCGCCAAAAGTCACTACTCCGGAATCCACATAAAAACATCAGAAAATGTGTAGCCAGAAAACTTAAGGTAACATCCGTAGGCAGAATTTTCACAAGTACATATGCAAACTTGCGCAAAAAAGGTTTATATGATCCAAAAATGAACACTAAAGGAGGTAAAGACTCAGAAAATATGAGTGAACCAAATTTTTTATTCCATCGATCATATAATGTACTTATTACATAATATAAAATATGCTAAGTGTAAAAATGATGTAGCTGTGCTATGTTCCATGGCTGATCATTATCTGGGAAATTATCATCTGAGTCATGTTGCTTGCGCTTGCATTCTTTTAGCCTATCTTTCAACTCGCGAATATCGACAAGGTAATAGAAACCATTGAGAAATGCTTTTATTATAACGAACGGTCCTTCCCAAAGCGGGGATAGTTTGTACGACTTTTGCTGCTTGAGTCGGAGCACCAGATCCCCCTCTTTAAATGAACGATGCTTAATGCGGCGACTATGGTAGCTGCGTAGCTTCTACTGGTAGATGGCGGATCTCTAGCATGCCAGCACGTGTTCCTCTTTGAGTAGGTCCACATATAGGCATTTGGATTCTTCAAAGTCATGTTCATCATAGGCGGTGACTCTTGGTGCATCGTGGAGGATGTTAGATGGTAGGAATACTTTAGCTCCATAAACCATGAAGAAAGGGATCAAGCCGGTAGATCTGTTGGGTGTTGTTTGTAAACTCCACAAAACAGATGGAAATTCCTCCGCTCAGACTCCAGCTGCTCTATGTAGCAGTGCCTCTAGGCGTGGCTTGATTCCTTGCAGAATTAGTCCATTTGCTCGCTCAACTTGTTCGTTTGACAGTGGATGTGCCACAGATGCTAGGTCAAGGCGAATACCTTTTTCATGACAATACTCCTCGACTTCTCCAAGGGACAATTTTCGTCGGTGGGTAGTGTTCGGTCTTGAAGGTAGTCCATTAACGGTTTTTTCCAAGCTGGAGAGGTCACTGTTACTACATTAACGAGTGAGTCCACTCTATCCGGGTTGTCGGGGTCCGCTCCTTTTATGGATGGGGTCGGTAAATGCTCTAGGAAAACGCTAGGCGGAATTGGTCGGTAAATGCTGCCATCTAGGTGCTAGCCACCTGTTGGGCAACCAAGTCGGAATCTCCACAAAAAACTATGCGCTTGATGCCGATATCCTTTGCCACATGAAGTCCGTGAATGAGGGACTCATATTCCGCCATGTTGTTGGTAGTGTTGAAGTGGATCTTCAGGACATATTGTAGCTTCTCCCCTGTTGGTGATTGTACTAATACACCAGCCCCTGAGCCATTGAGTAGTTTGGATCCGTCAAAGTGCGTCAAAGTGCATGACCCAATACTCTAACTCTGGCACATGAGTGTCTTCTGGCAGTTCTGTCCAATCTGCGATCAAATCTGCCAATGCTTGAGATTTAATAGCATCTTGCCTCTTGTAGGTGATCTGAAAGGCGGCAAGCTCAATGCCCCATTCTGTCACCCTTCATGTAGGGTCGCTGTTATGGATAATGTCGGACAGTGGATCTTTGCTCACCATTGTGATAGGGTGCTCCTAAAAGTAGTGCCTTAGCTTGTGTGAAGCAAGGAAAACTCCATAAGCTAGCTTCTAATAGTGCGGGTAACGCTTCTTAGATTCTGTCAAGACCTTGCTTACATAGTAAACTGGTCTTTGAACTTTGTGCTCGTGCGTTGGCTCCTTGCGCTCCACCACGACGACAATGCCTTTTCACACCCGCGGTGGGAGCTCGAGCTCGCGTGTCGCCGGTCTTCACAGAGGAGGACGCTCGCCGGCGCTCCGAGGCCGCCCGTGCGGGCAGAGCCCTCTCCCCCACCTACGCCACCTCGCCGGCTTGAGCCGGCCTTGCGTGGTTCGGCCCCACCTGCAATGACGCGGAGGTGGGCGGCTCTCACGCGGCCGCACCCGCCGTCCGTGCTCTGCCTCTAGCTCTGGTGCCTGCCGTCCGCGCTCCGCCTACAGTGCCCACGCGCGTGTGGCGCACGTCATAGTTGACTTCGACAATGAGGGCACGGTCACGGAGGACGACGACGTCTGCGAGTCAAAGTTTAATTCGCTCGGGGCGGCCGTCTCCAATGTGTGGGACCACGCCAAGCGAAGCCGCATCAAGCGGGAGACCGAGCAGCGGCAGCTCTAGCGTGCGCTCCGCTGCTACCAGTGCGAGCACCAGGTGAGCCTCGGCTTCTTCGTCATGAACTCCTCCGACGAATCTTCCTCCTCCTCCAACGACTTCAACGATTAGGCTAGGCGCCGCGGGAGCGAGCTCTGGTGAGTAGGTACCGCAGGTAGGGGTAGGAACGCATAGTGTTTGCATGGAATCCACAACGGGATCGATTTGTTGTGTAGATTTCTTGATATGCAAAGACCAAATTATCCACTATATATGAACTTGAGATCAATCTGACGCCAACCTTTATTTTTCGAATATACAGTCCTTCATACGGTACATGTTCTGCGCTGATATTTTTGTACTGCAAAAGAGTACGAGCATTTAGGTATCTGATATAGATGCTCTAACGCTACCAACACTAGTGCACACCCCCCCTCTAACACCGGTTTGGAGGGCCCTCTAACAGCGGTTGTAGAACCGCTGTTGAGGGTTCGGTGTTAGAGGGCCCCCCCCCCCCTTTAACACCGGTTCTTATACGAACCGGTGTTAAAGGGTGGCGCACGTGGGGCTGCCGCAGGGCTCAGGCCCCTCCCCCCCTTTAACACCGGTTCGTAACACGAACCGGTGTTAAAGGTTCTGTGCTGCGGCAGGAAAAAGAGATAAATCTCTGCCGCAGCAGGAAAACGGCCTAAATCTCTGTCGCGGCAGAGTTCTGCCCCTGCCCCGTTCTGGGCGTATTTCTGCGGCGCGGCGGGGACGGGGAGGGGGGAGGGGGAATCGATCGGGAGCGGTATACACATACATCGTCATCAGTACATACGAGTACATGAATAATTAAGCAACTATTATTATACACAACATCATCATTGTGTGGTATTCTCCGTAAACGTTGAAGCATCAAGTACAAGACAAACACGTTCAAGCATATATACAACGTTCATTTTGGTGGATATCTAAAGAGTTCTCCGCCAGGCGTGACGACCTCATCAAGTATGAACCCCGCCAATTCCTCTTGAATGGCTCGTATGCGGTCAAATGGTAGGAGTTGGTCCCGCATCCGTTCGATCTGAATATATATGAAGAATGGGGTCGATATATATATAAGAATAAAACTCAACACAATTGATGGTAATAAAATAATGTTGTGTACTTTGTTTACTTACTCTAAGTTGTTCTAGTGCGGCTTGGCCCGTCGCACATATCGTGTTGCGAATGAACTCGCAAACATAGTACCCACATAAGTTATTGCCGTGTCCCTGATGCGCGCACTTTACAAGAATAGAGAGTTCAATCAAAATAATAATCAATAAAGCATGATATAATGGAATTGGAAGCAGAATCAAAGAGATACGCAGACCTAGCTAGCTAGTATTACTTACATTTTGGTCTAGAAATTTTAGTTCTTCTGACCATTCACCCACATCCCTGCCCGTGAACCTTTTCCAAACCCTGTCCGGCAAAGAAAATGGATAAAGGAGTAATTAATTACTTGTTGTCACGAAAGTTGCCGATCTAGTGCGATAATATGATTGAAATTACCTCTGGAGCATCTCTCTAAAGTCTGCCCATAGCTCTTTTTCTTTTCGTAACGAGTCCATGACAAGGACTTTTCCTGAGTCAGGTTGAATGACTAGCAGAATAAAGTGGAACCTACGCACGCATAACTCATCATCAGTTACACTTAACATCGAGTAAGCCGAAACAGAATGTGTACAAGAGAGGGTAACAGTACTCACAAGAAGTTGTAAGGCAATAGTATTTCCCTTTTGGTTTGTTGTCTCAATAAATACCTTAGCAATAAATCTTCTGTTTGCCCGGGTTTGGTTCTTACCACTTCTTCATGAACTCTATTTGGGTCAACGAACCCAATGTCAAAAGGTCCTCCTTTCATGCATTCCATAACCTTTTTCCTGCATAATAGTATATACATATATGGTGAGCATATATATATACATGCAATTAATGAAGTGAATGAGATGAGATAGAAAATACAGAAATAGTACTTACACACAATAAAGGCTGATGGCAGCTTTGTCGAGTTCCTTCTGATTGAATAGAAAATGCAAGTCTTGAATGTTGAAGTCGATCTCGTCGTCTCCGCACGAGAAAATCTCATCTCTTATATGCGTCGTGATCCATTCTTCCTTTCTCGTCTTGCAGAAATCAAGGTACCACTTGTGCAATCTTCACATCTTTGTTGGTAGATTCTTGAGCTCCTCTTTCTTGACGAGATTCTTCTCATACTTCCATGGCTGTATGGGGTTGGCATCGCATTTGGGCAAGTTGTCTCCCATGATGTTCAAGTATGCAATGTAAGGCATCCCCATCTCATTGGCCTTTCTTTGTAGCTCTGCCTCGTAATCATTTACGGGAGGAGCGTCCCGTGTGTCGAACACTTGGAGCGGGGCGCATGATTGGTTTTCCTGCTCTCCGAGCATGGGAACTGTTTTCTGGGGTGTCGCACGACTGCTACTTTCAGTCTCCCTACGGCGCCTTGCATCCGCCTTCAAAATCTAGCGCTCGTAGTCCGGCACAAGTGGGGTTTCAGGTTTCAAAAGATTTTTGTAAAACTTCTCCACCACCGCCGGATCTATTTTCTCCTTTGGCTCGGCCCGTCTAGGTGCAAAGAATTTCTTGACCTCTTCTTCCGAGATCCTATTGGTCTCCTCGTCGCTGCGATTCCACGGTAAAACCGGCAATGACTTGGCGGAAGGCTGCGGGACGTAGTTTTTTGAACTCTTTGGCGTACGGTTTCCTACGGATTTCTTTGTGGCAGTGCTAGTGATGCTCTTCATGGCAGTGCTCTTCCGCTTACGCTGAGGAGATGGCTGAAGCGCCGGAGATGGCTGACGGGCAGGAGATGGCTGGCGCGCCGGAGATGGCTTCCGCGCAGGAGATGGCTGAAGCGCCAGAGATGGCTGCCGCGCAGGAGATGGCTGAAGCGGCTCAGACTGCTGACGCTGCGAAGACGGCGGGGGTGCCAGTGGCCTCCAATTTGGAAGCACGATGTGTTCCTTCTTCCAAAGAATGGTTGTTTTCACAGCAAATTTGAGTTGAGTTTCCCCTTCACCTGTAGCATGGTCAAGTTGTGCTTCCTCATATTCCTTCACAACCTCATCCACCCCGACAATAGCCTAGCCATCTGGAATCGGTCGGCAGTGGTAAGTTCCACCAGCTACAGGAGGTAAGGCATAGCCGACAGCCACCTTAATGGATAAGCCCATTAATCTCACATGCATCTCAGTGCGTTCGCTCTCCGTGATCTCATCCACGGGGTATCGAGGACCCGCCATTTCAAGCGTGGGCTGCACGTTCTCCGTGAAAGCCACGCTGCTTTTCCGCGCAGAGTCTGGGCCGCCGGCAGCTTCCAATGCAGGCTCTTCGTGCCGCTGAGATGGGCCGGTAGCTTGATGGCTCTGTTGTGCATTCACTTGCGCCTACAGTGCCACAAGTGCATGTTCTATCCGTGTCATCCGCTCTGTACGCTCTTTTTCTTTTCTGTCGCGCCATCTGTAAGAGTCGCTCCACTCGGCAAACCCATCCTTCCACGTCATACCCCCTGTGCCTCGTGCATGTCCAGGGTGTTCTTTTTTACCGATGGCGCGTGTGAGCTGGTCATTCTCTCTGTCGGGATGGAAGGTCCTGGCGGCTGTTTCCTCGTATGCCGTGATGAGTTCAGTGACAGGTTTGGCAAGGAGGGTTCGGAAGATACACAATCCTGTTTTTGGGTCCAACCTTGCCCCGATTCCGTAGAACCAAGTCTTTGCACGTAGGTCCCACCCATGTGTCTAGGGTGTGATCCCTCTATCGCGCAGGGCCTTCTCAGCTTCCTCCCACTTAGGCCTCTGAGATATGTAGCCACCTGACCCTGTCCTCTGGTGATATTCCTTCTTCTGGGCATTTAGCGTATTGGTTTCTGACCTCTTTGTAGCTACAGCACCTTCCTTGTATGCCACAAATTCGCGCCAGTGAGGTCTTATCTTCGCATAATATGCGTCTTCGAAATCTGGAGTCTCGCGAGCTTTGACAAATTTGTTCAATTTTGTCTTCCAGTTGCGGAAAGCGTTAGCCATCTTCTTTAGAGTCCACTCTTTGACCTTTTCCTTTATAACCGGTTTGTTTTCATCCTCCTCTGGCGGAAGGGTGAAATTTACCAACAGCGAATTCCAAAGCGGTTCTTTGGATCTTTCATCGACAAAGGTACCGTCGCCCTTCTTTGGCTTATTCCAATATTGAATTATGATTGGGATTTGGTCCCTAACAAGAACTCCAGCCTGACGTACAAATTTGTCTGCGGCCTTCTTGGGCTCCATCGGCCTGCCATCAACACGGACTGCTTCGATCGTGAACTTTGCACGATCTTTCAACCGATGGCTCGCGCCTCGCTTGCTCTTTTTCGTAGAAGAAGATGGTTGTTGGCTGGTCGATCCAGAGGGCTAAAAGAAGAAAGAAGCATTAATTAATACATGTAGAAGAAGATTGTTGGTGCAAGTCAGCAGAGGCTTAATCAATGCATATACCTCGCCGGACTTTGTAATCACTAAATTGCGTTCACCAGAGTCTTCATCTTCTCCATGACTACTTGAGTTGTCATCATGTCCCTCCAAGTTCAGATATTGTGAGGTGTCCTCATCGATAATGTTCTCCATTATTTCTTCTTCTTCAAGGTTTCTACTAAGTGGATCCATAGTTTCTAAAACAATAATATTATCTAGAGTAAGAGAGTAAACATTCAAGTGGACTTGGATTCATACACAAATATACATATTATTCATACAAAAATACACAAATAAATACAAAAATGAAATTAAAACCCTAAGGATGCTTGATCATTTTAAACGAGTTCCGAGGGGTCCAAACCCTAATTCGGAGAAATCCCGGATGCATATGAGAGGGGCTAGCTACAGTGGCTGACCGGAGGATGCTCCAGAAAGCGGCGGCTGGCGGCGCTGGAGAGTGACCTAGGGCGCGCGAGGTAGCGGGTTCGCCTCAGCGTGATGCGGCCTACCTAAAACGGGCGGCGCCACTACCTAGGGGTCACCGGAGCAACGTTAACGACGACGGCCAGCGGCGGCGCTTGCAGAGCAGCGAGGTGACGACCCTAAACTAATACTAACTATAAAATACACTAAATAACCCTAAACTAAATACACTAAACTACACTAAATAAATAACCCTAAACTAAATAAACAACCCTAAACTAATAACCCTAAACTGAATAAACCCTAAACTAATACTAACACTAAATTACTAATAATACACACTAAACTACACACTTATAAAATACTAATAACTAATTATATACATATATGCAACAATATATACAACATATATGCAACAATATATATATGCAATTACACACAAATAAAATTATTCATACACAACAATATATATACATATATGCAACATTTATCCAATATACACACAAATAACATTTATCACCAATATCCAATATCTCCAAAACACAAACAGAGAGCTCTCGCCGCTGGTGGCGGCAACTCTCGCGAACGGGGTCGGCGGCAGCGGTCGTGGGCGCGGGGTTGGCGGCGGCGGCTCCGAGTTGGCGGAGGCTTCGGAGTTGGCGCGCGGCGGATCCGAGCGGCGGCGACGGGGGTGGCGGCCGACGCGGGCGCGCGCGGTGGCGGACGGTGCTGGCGTGCCGAGGGCGTCGACTACGACAGCGACGGCTCGCGCGCGGAGAGGGGGGTGACAGCGCTCCCGCGGGATGGCGACGGCGAGGGCGGCGACGGCGAGGGCTGGACGGCGACGGCTGGACGACGCTGGCTCTCCTCTACTTTTCTCTGCGCGCGCGCTTTCGATCTGGCTGGGGGGAAGAAGGAAGGGGAAGGCGCGCGTTATAACCCCCCCCCTTTAACACCGGTTCGTGGCTGGAACCGGTGTTAAAGGGGGGGAATTCGTTTCGCGCTCGCACCCCCCCCCCTTTAACACCGGTTCCAGCCACGAACCGGTGTTCACGGGGGGGTGTGCGCGCGCGAAACGAAATAACTGCGCCCCACCTTTAACACCGGTTCGTGGCTGGAACCGGTGTTAAAGGGGGGCATTTATTCCATGCATTAAAGGGGTGGGGGCATTTATAATTCAAAAAATAGGATATGAATTTAGAAAATTCATATCTTATTCATTTCAACTCAGAAAAATATGAATAATATATCATAATTTTCAGAAAAATAATATCTATCCATTCATGTAAAAACATTTTATATTTACTTTAGATGAAAATTTTCAAAATGATTAAAACACTTACATATAAATTTTGATTATTCAATTCAAACAAAAATAAATTGTCAAATCCTAAAACTTTGAACATAAGAAACATTAAGCATCTAAAAAGGAATCTAACCCTATTTTATTAGAGGAAATCATATTTTATTTTGTATTAACATTTTTGAATTGATTGGATATTTAAATGCCGCATCTTTTGTATACACTTGAATCTGACAAAGCCTCGCTCAACTTGCATTGGATTTTTAATAAAATAGCATATTGTGAACCTAAAAATGATTTTTATAAAAAATCATGAGCATCGTATCATGTACCTGTAGTTCATATCTGACCCACTTCCTACCGATTCGGCAGGAATTTGTCTTTTTCACCAGAGGTGGACGGAAAGGTTTCAGATCCCCCGTTGGTACATTGTCCATATAAGGTGGTCTAGTATTTTTGTAAAATGTGGTGGTGGTTTTTTGAATTAGCCATTTGGTGGTTGCTTCACAAAACCGTCCGTTTTTTATGCTCGGAAAATGGAAAATGCCTTTTTGGTGCGATAAAAAGGAAAACTTCCTCTTGCAACATTGTTTGCCATGCCATGATGCACATGTATGCACAATATGGCCATATTATCACAAACTATGCCTTGATTCTAGCCATAACATTGGTCATTTGACCCGAAAGCCAAGAAACCTCGAATGAGATAGGTCATTTTGTGAAGGAGATAGAACTGGAATTAAAATACAGAATGCAACTAATAGTAAGTTACATAAAGCACGACTGAAAATTAAGATACATCAAAGAACTAAAAATTAAGATACATGGCCAGATTAAGTAACAATCGGCCGAACTTGTTTCGGAATGTTGGAGTGATTCAGTCATGCTCCTGCCTACACCTGTAATACTCGCCACTGTAGTCGTCGTACTCGCCGCCGCCGTCATCGCTGTCGTCGTCGGGGTCGCCGTAATTGAACCTTGAAGGCTGAGTACACGTGGGCAGGACTTGAGGGTAGCGCAGACGGGGGTTAGAGTCGGCGGCAGTGTCATAGGCCATGACGCTCTGGAGAGTCCGACCGCGCCACCATAGCCGACGGCCGGCCTCGTTGAAGTTCGGAGGAGGTGGGCCATCCTCCTCGTGCCTGGCGAGCGCCCTCTCACGTCGATCCACGAAGAAGGCTTCCCAAGTAGGGAAATAGTCGGGATGCCATCTGGGAATCCTCCGCTGCTCTGGCGTGAGCTCGAAGTAGTAGTGGTTCGTGATGGCCATCTGGCACGCCACACCTAGAGGGACAGGAGGAACCGGCACGCCTCTGGCGCTCAGCATCCAGCCAACGGGGACATAGTAGCCCGGCGGGCAGGGGTAGTTCGAGGCGCAAAGCGCCTCCGCCTCCCTCGGGGTTAGTGCTACGGTGGAAGCCATGGGAAAGAGTGATGAGATTGCAGATATGAGTCTAGAGATGTGCAATGACAATGGAGGCCAACCCTACATATATATATAGTGAAGAACTGGCGGGAAGAACTGGAGGGAAGAACTGGCGGGAAGAACTGGCGGGAAAAAATGGCGGGAAGAAAAATGGCGGGAAAAATGGCGGGAAAAAATGGCAGGAAGAAAAATGGAGGGAAGAAATAGAAGGAAGAAAAATGGCTCATTTAATACATATACTGTTAACATAAGAAATATGACATTGATTTCCATGTTGAGATACATATGTGTGCCAAAAATGGCTCAATTAATACATATAGTCAATCTTATGATCGCGTCGGCCGTAACCATGGAGTATCAACACCGTTTAACAGGATGGTTGGGTCAGTCTTCACTCTGAAGGGCGGAATTTCATCAAACTTATTATAATCTTCTGACATGTCTGTCTTGTCCTCCACTCCCACGATGTTTCTTTTCCCTGAAAGAACTATGTGACGCTTTGGCTCATCGTGTGATGTATCTGTTTGCTTATTTTTTCTTTTTTTCGGTTTGGTTGACATGTCCTTCACATAGAAAACCTGAGCCACATCATTGGCTAAGACGAATGGTTCGTCTAAGTTCTTGTCTACCTTCATAAGATTGTTGAGATCCACCGTTGTCATTCCGTACTTCTTGTCTACCTCAACCCCCCCCCTCCTGTTAGCTTGACCCATTTGCATCGAAACAAGGGGACCTTAAAATTAGGTCCATAGTCAAGTTCTCATATCTCCTCTATGAACCCATAATACGTGGTCTTTTGCCTATTGTCTTCTGCTGCATCAAAGCGGACACCACTATTTTGGTTGGTGCTCTTTTTATCTTGGCCTATCGTGTAAAATGTATTCCCATTTATCTCGTACCCTTGGAAAGTACATACAGTCGAAGATGGTGTCCTGGCCAACAAGTACAGCTGATCCCCAACAGTGGTGTTATTCGTGAGAAGTCTTTGCAGCCAGCCGCCAAAACTCGCCATGTGTTCACTTATAATCCATTCATCAGACTGCCCCGGGTGTTTGAGGCGTATTAAATTCTTGTGTTCATTGATATACGGGGCAAGCAAGATAGATCTTTGTAAAACCGTGTAGTGTGCTTGATTGAGAGAATGCTCGTCCCTACATATCATTGCTTTACATCCTAGGGTGCCTTTTCCACGCAGTCTCCCCTCATGTCGTGATTCTGGAACACCAATCGCCTTAAGGTCAGGAATAAAATCAACACAGAACTCAATGACCTCCTCTGTTACATAGCCCTTGGAGATGCTTCCTTCTGGCCTAGGACGGTTATGAACATATTTCTTTAAGACTCCCACGTACCTCTCAAAGGGGAACATATTGTGTAGAAATACAGGACCGAGAATGGCAATCCCTTCTACTAGGTGAACCAGGAGATGCGTCATAATATTGAAGAAGGATGGTGGGAAAACTAACTCAAAGCTGACAAGACATTGGGCCACATCTGTCTGTAACCCTGGTAGGCTTTCTGGATCGATTACCTTCTGAGATATTGCATTGAGGAATGCACATAGCTTCACAATGGGTACTCGAACATTTTCAGGTAGAAGCCCCCTCAATGCAATCGGAAGAAATTGTGTCATAATCACGTGGCAGTCATGAGACTTCAGGTTTTGGAATTTTTTCTCTGCCATATTTATTATTCCCTTTATATTCGACGAGAAGCTAGACGGGACCTTGATACTGCTCACGCATTCAAAAAAGATTTCCTTCTCTGCTTTGGTAAGAGCGTAGCTGGCAAGAGTTAAGTGGCATCGTTTACCCTTCTCGTTCTCAGGATGCATAGGCTCTTCAGGGTCTTTCAGACGTTGCTGGTCCTGCTGTGCTTCCGGTGTATCTTTTGTCTTCCCATACACTCCTAGGAAGCCTAGCAGGTTCACGCAAACATTCTTCGTCACGTGCATCACGTCGATTGAAGAGCGCACCTCTAAGACTTTCCAATAGGGTATGTCCCAAAATATAGATTGCTTCTTCCACATGGGCGCGTGTCCGGCATCGTCATTCGGAACAGATAGACTGCCAGGACCTTTTCCAAAGATTACTTCTAGTTCCTTGACCATACCAAATACCTCCTCACCGGTACGGAGGACAGGCTTCCTCCGGGATTCTGCCAGACGTTTGAAATGCTTGCCTTTCTTTCTTACGGGATGCAGGTTCGGAAGAAATCGACGATACCCTAGGTACACAACCCTCTTACATTTATCCAAATATACACTTTCAGTCTCATCTAAACAGTGTGTGCATGCATTGTATCCCTTGTTTGTCTGCCCTGAAATGTTACTAAGAGCAGACCAATCATTGATGGTTACGAAAAGCAATGCTCGTAGGTAAAATGGCTCCCCTTTGTGCTCATCCCACATACGTACACCTGGTTTGGCCCACAGCTGTAGTTCTTCAACTAATGGCCTTAGGTACACATCAATGTCGTTGTCGGGTTGCCTCGGGCCTTGGATGAGCACTGGCATCATAATGAACTTCCTCTTCATACACAACCAAGGAGGAAGGTTATAGATACATAGAGTCACAGGTCAGGTGCTGTGACTGCACCTCTGCTCACCAAAAGGATTCATGCCATCTGTACTTAGACCAAACCTTAAGTTCCTTGCGTCACGTGCGAAGTCCGGGTACTCTCGCTCGACTTTTCTCCACTGTGACCCATCAGCGGGGTGTCTCAACATCGCGTCTTTCTTACGGTCTTCCATGTGCCATCGCAACAACTTGGCATGCTCTTTATTTCTGAAGAGACGTTTTAACCGTGGTATTATAGGAGCATACCACATAACCTTGGCAGGAACCTTCTTCCTAGGGGCCTCGCCCTCAATATCGCCAGGATCGTCTCGTCTGATCTTATACCGCAGTGCAGTGCATACCGGGCATGCATCCAAATTCTCGTACTTCTCACCGCGGTAGAGGATGCAGTCATTAATGCAGGCATGTATCTTCTGCACGTCTAATCCTAGAGGGCAGACAACCTTCTTTGCTTGGTATGTACTGTCGGGCAACTCATTATTTCTTGGAAGAAGATTCTTCATTTTTACCAACAACTTTGAAAATGCGCTGTCAGTCACACCGTTCTCTGCCTTCCATTGCAGCAAATCCAGTGTGGTACCTAGCTTTTTGTGGCCATCTTCGCAAGTTGGGTACAACAATGTTTTGTGATCCTTTAACATCTGCTCCAGCTGCTCCTTCTCCTTTTCAGTTTCACATTCTTCCTTTACATCAGTAATGGCCCGACCAAGATCGTCATCAGCGGGCCCATCTGCTACCTCTTGATCTTCATTATCTACCCCCGTTGCAGTATCATCATATTCAGGATACATATTATGATAGTTGTCATCATCCTCTTCTTCTTCGTTGTCTTCCATCACAACCCCTTTTTCTCCGTGCTTGGTCTAACAATTATAGCTGGGCATGAAACCGGATCGAAGCAGGTGGGCGTGAATGGTTCTGGTATTTGAGTAGTCTTTCTTGTTCTGACAGTGAACACACGGACAGCACATAAAACCATTGTGACCACGGTTTGCATTAGCCACAACGATGAAATTTTGGAGGCCCGTAATGTACTCAGAAGTGCGGCGGTCACCGTACATCCATTGCCGGTTCATCTGCATTAATATATAGTATATATCAAAAAATAATCGGGAGATGACCATTTATATATATAGTACATCAATGACACATGAAAGGATAGTTGCCGACCTCGACCGAGAAGGAAAGACCAACGAGAAAACTTATTTTGAGCTCTCGGGCATTTCACCGAACACCTCTTGTGCATACGAAAAAAACACAAACTAGCACACTTCACACCCTCTTGCTAGGCTCCAAAATGAGATAGTGAAAAAATGGAAGAGTGGGGTGTGGGCTGCGGTGTCTTATATACCCTCCCTTTAACACCGGTTCAAGCCACGAACCGGTGTTAAAGGGGGGGCTGCGCGGGCCACTAGTGCAGGGGCCTTTAACACCAGTTCGTGCCACGAACCGGTGTTAAAGGGGGGGCTCCTTTTTGCTGCACGGGCCACGCTGGTACAGGCCCCCCTTTAACACCGGTTCGTAGAAGAACCGGTGTTAAAGCCCATTTCCAGGCTCAACTAAAGGCCTCGTTTCCACTAGTGAATGGTTGTCCATCTCGACGATGCGCTAATAAACTCGATTAGTTTCTTGATTAGGACATCAACCGGTGTGGAAAATCTACCCAAGTGTTAACAAAGGAGTATCATATTCAGACCTGTAGCAGCCTCCATCCACCTTCATTAGCTTAGCATTATCTCGGTTGGTCATCAAGTCTTGTCGTATGCATCAGACCCGGCTTACACCAAATTACGAATTCCGAGTTAAATAAAACACGCGTTTGTCGTTCATACAGGTACCGATGCAGATGCATTGGTTCGTCCAGCTACTCCGGCGACTGACTGACGAGCTAGCTAACTTAAATTCTTCAGTAATCGAGATTATCAACTACTGCTCTACACAGTAGGTCGTGCAACTAGCCAAACCCAAGGAAGGATCTCGAGGTTTAGCTAAGAATGCATGTGAGGGTTGTCTGAGTTAACTGTAACTAATTGAACCATTTGCATAGATGACTGAACCTTTTAATATCTCGCTTGGCTAATACAAATATATGTTAACTTCTTCCCAGTTTCACCAGCAAGGATCTAAACTAGTGGAATGCACTTCTTGTTCAACAACAAATCAATTAATCTTCAGGATGGTGTTCATTTGTTTTTTACAGGGTGGTTCATTTTCAGTAGCACTGGTACTGCTCATATTAGAAGCATGTCCACCAACCAAGTGTTCGGAAATATCGCCACAACGCTAAACTCCGCTATGACACCCATGATAAAGGTCTTCTCTTATGCAGGTTATCTACCGATGCACCGTTATACTCCGTTTATGGTCGTATATATGTACATCGTCTGGAGTTTCGCGATATATTTATGGAGGTCTATACACATTTGGAGGATAAGGCGAGAGATATTTATATCCAACATGGATGGCAGTGTGATCCTAAGATTGACCCTCCATCTCACTAGCCATTTCACTACTTTGTACTCGATACTTGTTTTATCAATAAAGCCCCCCCCCCCCCCCCCCCCCCCAATTTCTAAAAAAAACTAGCCCTTATGCAATACCTGACTATTTCATGTATTTTACCTTCTTTATCCTTTGTTTGTTTGCATCCTACTTATGCAGAGTCCCGATATAATGGTTAACCTTCAAGTAATAAAGCGCCCATTTTTTAGAAAAAGGTGTTCACAAAAATATTAGAGCTGGTCATCTATTCTATTTGTGCTGCTTGCCTCAAGCCCGCAACACAATGATAATTTTGTGTCTGGCGGCAGGTATTAAAACTTTTCTAACAATTTGCATTTTATATTTTGTATTTTCACTCCAAAGATTACAAATCTAAGAGCAAGTTGCACAGGTCTTCACTTTATTATAATAATAGTTCGGTGACAGTTTTTACTACATTGTTCAAACTGAAACTCAAGTGCTAAACCTAAGGATGGATCTCAAACACTAACGAAGCACGGACGTCTAGATCATCAAGATGTTAACGGCTAGTCATGCATGCCCATGTGCACAATAGAGCTCGAGATGGACCACCAGTCGATTAAATGCAATAAATTCGGTCAATAATACAACCCCATGTGACCACAGTGGTAGGATTCAGCTGTCTGTTCGGTTAGGCTGGTCACAGTGGAGAGTAATTTAGAGTAGTAACATGCATATGTTACTAGTCTAAGTTATTAACTCTATAGTAGAAAATAATATAGGTGCGGTTTCATACAAAGTCTCATTTATTGCAATGTAGACTTATTTTGTCTTAAAATGTGTGATATTATGGTAACATAACTAGTTACCACAAGACTCTCTCTCATCATTTAATTGCAAGCCATGTCATCTAAATGCTTAGTTGGCAATACATGTAGAGCTATGTTACTACCCAACTTACTCCCACTATGACTAGCCTTAAGAGCAGGTTTGGAGTCTACTGATTGTTGGCTAAGCAACTGCCAGATTATCTATAGCCATCACTATATTGCAGATATTGTTTGAGATTATAAGGTCTATCTCATTTATTAGTCGCTCTCGTCTAATGCATGTTCTTCTTTTTCTCTCACTTCTCTCATGCATATAAAAACTATTGGTGCATACATAGATTAATGAGAGAGTTATGGAGTGTGTTGGTACTAGCAACTTGGTCTTTAGAACTAATAATCCCAAACAGAGGTAGTATTATTATTCTAATACGTCATCTACATATCACTCGGCACAAAATGTCTAGGAGCACATGTTGTAGCAAGCTCTTAACTTACAGCCGACTATTCTTCTTTCTCTTCTATCATCCAACTCAGCAAAAATATAGTATTTTAACTCTTCTAATTAGCTAATGTCATCCTATTATACGAGTGCGGATTTGCCACATGTAGGTTGGACCCCCGGCATCTTCAGCGCCACACGATTGTTGGAGATTAGTGCAGAGTCCACGAAGTCAACGACCAGCGCACATTTGCACTTAAACCCTCCTAAAAAGCTGAAAACAATCTTAGCTCCACCTAGCAGTGAAACTTGTATGTTTTTTGATAGGATCTACTGAAAGTTGTATGTATCTTCAAAATTTTGTTAATCTTGGTTATTTTTCTAATTTCTCTACTGTAGAAACTTGTATTTTTTCTAATTTTGGTTACCTTTTCTAATTTTGGTTATCTGTTCCAATTTGTCTTCCAGGGTTTAAAATAGTTTCAGATCTATAACAAATCTCGTATGAATCTAGACTGATATGAAAGAGTCTTTCTATAAAATAACTTGCACGAATCTCCAACAAACCAATGGTAATAATGGTGCCGGGGTCCAACCAACATGTGGGATTGGGTTTCTCCTATTATACTTGCTCTAACGTGAAATACAGTTCGGCTGGTCAAATCAATAATACATATAATACTAGTGTATTAGCTTTTCAATAGGAAGTGATCGATTGATTGATCATCGAGGGTAACTAGTTCTGGGGTCTGACACTGCTAGCCAAGTCCCGGTTAACATTCTTTATATCATATTAGTTAGTAGGAACTCGATCAATCTCTAAGTCTTGTCATTACTAACTAGGCATGACAAGTCTATACCAGTCTTGTTCAACGGTGCATGTCTGAAATTACGTGCCGTTTTTAGACCTTTTTTTAAAGAGCATATTATCGCGGAAATACCAATTACATCCAAACTTTGCAATAACGCATGCTCTAACAGTCTTACAGATGCACATAGTCCAGAAAAAAGAAAAAAGAATTAAAAAAAGAAAAGGTCCCGCTACCGACATATCGGCCAGCGAATTGCAAATTCAAAATAAATACTTGATGTTTTCAATTACATACATGTAAATTAAAATACAACCTAATCTCTTCGTTCATGAATAAATTTACATCTAGAAATAGTACTCCCTTCATCCAGAAATAACTGACTTAGATTTATCAAGATTCAAATGTACCTAGACATGTTTTAGTGTGTATATTCATTCGAATCTAGACAAATACAAGTCAGTTATTTCTGGACGGAGGGAGTAGATAAATTTGTTATTAGTTTGCTCGCTTCTTTCATGAGTTTCCATTATATTAATTGAAGGAGAAGAGTTGTTTGTTGAGTTAAGTCTTGTTTTTTTTGGCAAAAAAAGTCTTGCTTTTTTCGAAATGGGAGCCTAGCCTCGGCCAATGGTTCATGTTTTTTTTGTTGAGTTCAGTCTTACTAAGTCTCGCTTAGCAATTAATGTTTGCAATCATATTTAGATCTTTCTTATTAGGCTGGTCATAGTGAGAGTATCATACACTACTATCATACATATGATACTAGTGCATGATACTCTTGCCATAGTGTTTAGTATCATTGTCTTATCGTATTTAATTGTTTTAAAATCTCAATATAGTTTTGTGTCTAAGATATATTTAACATTAACTTTTCTTGTTACACATGCTATGATATGGTATCATATTATGATACCACTATCACCTCTCTATTCATTAAGTGATATGACACATCACTTTGCCAGGGTGGTATGCATGATACACTTTGTGATAGAGTTCTCTAACAGATACTGCCAGAGTTAAACTATTTCTGGCATGCATCTTCCAAGAAAATATATATATCTGACAGAGACCTGACTGGTACATATATGGATATTAGGTGCTGGTACATCCACCAGATGAGCCTGTTCTTTGTCAATACATGAATATTGCGTGCTTGGTAAACCCACCAAATAAAGTTAAATTTGATGATGTTGGCACAGCATGTGATCCGCCATGTACCAAAGACCAACTGGCCTGATTGATATATCGGTAGCCCTGTGCATATACAATGAACCAAGCTCGGTCATAGTCGTTAAACATGTGCTGTGATGCGTAGCTACGGCCGGCCAAATAATTCACTTCCAATCATCACTACTTAGCTCCATGGATCCTTGTGTCATACCACAGTACCAGTACACACAGTTAATAACACAAAAGCAAGCATCCGCTGAGATCTCACTCGAGCGAACCATGGCGGAGTTCGCGCTTGGGTTGACCAAGACGGCGGTGGAGGGGACGCTGATCAGGGTGAAGTCGGCTATCGAGGAGGAGGCGAAGCTCAAGGTGCGGGTGCAGAATGACCTGTTGTTCATCTCCGGTGAGTTCCAGATGATGCAATCGTTCCTAAAGCTCGCCAACAAGGAACGCGCCAAAAACGAAGTGGTGCTGACATGGGTGAGGCAGATCCGTGATCTGGCCTTCGATGTCGAAGACTGCGTCGAGTTCGTTGTCCACTTGGACAAGCCGTCGCACTGGGACTGGGTGCGCCGACTGGCCTCCTCCTTCCTGGTGTGCATGTCACCGCTGCTGCTCGACATGGCGGTCGCCGAGATAAAGCAGCTGAGGACAAGGGTGGAAGATATAAGCCAGAGGAACACCCGCTACAACCTCATCACCAACGCGGAGGACGACTCCAACTCCAAGCCAGCAGTTATTTATGTCTCCTCTCCGCCAGTGCCGCCGGAGCTTATCCTGCCAGCCGACACCGCCGGCAGCGGCAGCACATCATCAACAACATTCCGCGTCCTAGGCAAGGTGTGGGAGGCCATGGGGAAGAAGCGGCATATCATGGGCGGCCTCAAGAGGTTGATCAACAACGAGGGGAGTCACCTTGAGGTGATCTCACTCTGGGGAAGTACATCAGCTGCTCATCTCTGGGTGACTCACGCCTTCAGAGAGGCCTACAATGACCCAGAAATCTGCCGACAGTTCAGTTGTCGTGCCTGGATCAAGCTGGTGCATCCTTTCAACCCTGACGACTTCCTGAGGAGCCTGCTGACTCAGTTGTATGCCACCTCTGCTTCTCATCACCACCAAGCAAACTTGGAACCTTTTTTCCGGACAACAGAAGAGTACCATCTCATCAAGGCCGAGCTCATGCAGCAGCTGAGAAATCAGAGGTATCTCATCATCTTGGAGGATTTGTTCAGTGTGGTGGAGTGGGATGTTATCCGAATGTACCTGCCAGACAGTAAGAATGGAAGCCGGATTGTCGTGGCGACACGGCAGTTGGCACTTGCACTCTCCTGCACGGGGGATCCATACCAAGTATCGGACCTTAGACAATTCTCCGACGGTCAATCTCTATGTGCCTTCTTCAGCAGGGTTCGTAAGCATGCTCAACTAGCCACTTTCTTATAGTTCTGTTAATGGTTTACATGTTAATCAACAGTACTAGTACTATCAACTCCTTTCACGCTTTCCTTTGCGAATGCACGTTGCTTTGTACTTGAATGTTTTCATGTGACAAACATTAGTAAATTTTTATGCATAACTTGATAAGTTAATCGAAGTGACCACTCACCTACCTTCTAAGATAGCATATATACACAAGACCCATGTTAATATCAAAGAAAATTAAGGAGAAAGACCTAATGCTTACATTTTATGGTCACACATTATAATTCATGAGAGTTTCTGTATTCGACTTCTCTCCTCTCCTCCTGAACCCAACCCCCTCTCCTGTTCCTCTCGTTCCCCCCCCCCCCCCAGATCCCGGGCCTCCAGGCCCCTCCCCGCTCTTCTCCGGTGATGGCTGGCGTCGAGTAGGATGAGGGTCCCTCCCCTGTACAGTTGTAGTGTAGATGTTCTTTGCTTTGCCCTGGTGGCGTCTGCCTACGTGGCGTCTAAGGGTAGGACGGCGGTCTACGGCAGCAGATTTGCCACGTCCTGAACTTCTACTACTTCGTTGCTCTTCGTCGGTGGCAGGCGGAGGCGGTGGCGAGTTGGAGAGGTTCCTGCATCCCTCTAAATAAGGCTTGCCCCGGGTGCTCCAGGCCGGTGTTGCTGGACCAATGCCGACTTGGTGCGGTCGTCTTCCTCGTCGTTGCGGTGCTCTCATGGGGGGAGCCAGATGCAGCGTTGAAGAAGCCCGCCGCTCACCCAAATAAAGTCCACGCAAGCTCCATCTCCTGTAATCTCCGGTCGTCTTCTTCAGCTTGTGGCAGCAGCGTGGAGTCCGACGACGGCCAGCGTTCCCTGAATCAGTGGGTGGTGGCTTGCTTCTCCGGTGAGATGAAGTTTCGTTTCGCCCTCTTTTCTCTCCGTTGCTTCCATCAAGGTGATGGACAGGGTGCGGGGAAGGTGGTGTTCGATTTTCATCTGCTCCGGTGGGGATTCGTAGCTGCTCCTTGCGGAGAACCCAAGCGGTGGCAAGCTTGTGCCACTGCTATCCATGGTCAAGGGAACCACTCCGTGCGGCAGTTCGAGAGTAACTACTGCTTCTTCTACCTCTTGAGGAGGCCCTCTCGCGTCTCAGCCATGGCATGTATCGGCCTATTGGCGTCAAGTGGTCTCGTCCCCGTCGCTAGTAGTGCTGGCCATGGCGTCAAGTTCGCCCATGCTCTTGGTGGAGAAGGACCTAGATCCGATTGCTTTTTCTCTTCTTTCTATAGGGTCCTTTTTGTAAAAGTTCATGGCATGGCTGTAATTTTGGTTATTCCTAAGGTCATGCCTGTATCTGTACCCACCTTTTAATGCAGCTTTGGACCCTTCTGGGTCCTTTCCCCTTGTTCAAAAAAAATTATAATTCATGAGGTTAGCTGAATATGTATTAGAGTCAAGGACAAAAACAACTTTATTACATACAGTTGGTGTTAGAATTGTCCGAATGATAAATTACAAGTTTGTACTAGGATTAAATATGTATAACAATAGTTTGATAATATCCGTAGGTGAGATGAATGAATTTAGGAGAATATAGTATGATGATAACTAGACATGAACATGGGGAGACCGGCCCGAGAATCACGGGCCTGACCTGGCCACATCATGTTGTCAGTTCTGGGCTCGAGCCTAGAACTGAGCCCGAAGGTCAGGACGGGATGGGCGCAGGCCTCAAAAATAGATGGTTTTAGTTCAGGTCAGGCCAGGCTCTCTGGGTCAAGTCGGGCTTTTTGGGCTTCCACGTTTGGGCCTGATTTTTAGACAATTCAGGCTTGGGCCCCAGATTTTAGCGTCAGGATTTATTAGGCCTGACTCTAAACCCAGCACACCCCGAGAATTGCCCAGGTGTTGTGATAACCATTATATACATGGATGCATATTAGTTGTCAAAGTCTCAAAGGTTGACCTCATGCATCTCTAGGAGGACGTCAAAAGAAATTGGAGGGAGAGTATGAGAGAAAGACCGAGCTTGCTACAGAACAGAATAAAATATCTACAAGATGTTGTGGGGGATACTAAACACACATACTTCGCTATCCTTGTAATTTGCGTTTCTAATATAATTACATCCATATTTTGTTTCAAAACACAGACTTCTCATGCACTTTATAACCAGATCTAAACCTAATGGGGAGAAGGGTATCCGATTAGGTATTCTTCATGTGTATGAGAATATGATGCTCACAGATTGTTGTAGCCATATACATTTTTTTGTTGCTTAATGAATACCAAGTGTTCCTTCTGGTTTCTTCAGAATACATAAGTATAAAAACTTAAAATTATTAGCATTAATGGGGATTTTGATCTAGTCCTAACCTTCTGACCATCCGTCTCTGAATTGCAGGTTTGTGGACATAACAGTTATATGGCTGAATTTATATGGCAATTAAGACGTCCCGGTGTTATGTCTGTGTTCAGAGGGGGTAAAGAAGAATCACATCTCATTGGCAAAGTGGATAGAAAAAAATCACACCTCATTGATGAAGTGTATAGAAGCATAGTAGAAATGTCCAAAAAAATTGAGGAGTCTGATTTTGAAAGGCATGTCTGGTTAGATGTAACCCATGAGTTAAGTCTGGAGGTTTTCTCTAGGAGGTTACTTTTGAGTTTCCAATCAGATGATATTCGAGCCAGTGAAACTATTGCGGTTGATGAGGTTGATCCCATGCGTGTCATTGAAATGTGTCATAAGTTTTTACGTGGATACAACTGTCTCGTTGTTATTAACGGTTTGGGCTCGATAGATCACTGGAACATGATAAAAGAAAACTTCTTATCCGAGCCTACCAAAAGCTGTATTCTCATCATTACTGCTGAAGAGAAGGTGGCAAGGCATTCCGTAGATGCGGAAGATCGAGTGTTCAATAACAGAGATTTAGAAGACTTGAGAATGGTATGCATGTTTTTTATTATGTGTACTAATCCCAAAACTAATATTTATTATTATTCTAACAAATAAGCTTGATTATTTTACCCTCAAACATGTACTCGACTTTAATTAGTTTTTCTCAAAGCTAATTTATATTTTGCTTTCTACCTTACATATGTCAAAGTTTAACTCTCCGGGAGTGGAGTTATCTTAACAGACGACTCTTGTGTTACTTGGTCTTGTTACTTAACAAGATAAATTGAAATTAATAAGTGACTCAGTGGTCATTATTATATTCATTAGATTACCCTGGTTTAGACCTCACCTTACTAATTACGGGTGTAGGTTTTAGATGGCGATTTTCAAAGTTCAAGAGCCATTGTGAGGCCTTGCAAGTGTATTGAGAACATAGAAAAAAATAGCGCGTTATTTCGATGCTAATAATGCACTATTGCATATTTTTGGAGCCCACGCTAAACTAATCAATATGCAATGTCTCGCTAATAGCGATATAGCACGCTAATAATGTAATTTTAAGGTCGACGCTATTTATTTGCTATAGCGCTATTTTTTACCTTGATTGAGAACCTATAATTCACTTCACTATTCGAAGTGTCTTATTTAGTTTAGAAAGAAAGGTAGCACTGCCAGCCTCCGCATTATACTGATCGGTTGCTTTACACGTCTAGAAATTTTTATTTTTTAGAAAAATGATTGCAAGAGTTTTATCTTACTTGCAGATGGAGTTATTAATGGAAAGGTACTTCCGGAAGGAGTGCCACTTGCACATTGGGGTTCACCGTGTGACTCGTTTTTTCTCTGGTAGACAACTGCAGGCATTTGAGTGGAGGGAGAAATATGGACTTGTTGGGCATCAGAGCGAATGGAGTGGCCTTTGCGATCAGTTAGAGGGCAATCCTGGGGTGATCTCAGTGTGGGGTGTTGCTGGGGTTGGTAAAACAACTCTTGTCAAACACATTTACTACACCAATATAATTGGCTTAAGCCAATGTAATCTGGGCACCGGTGTGACACAGTATAGTTGGGTTGATGTGACTTATCCATTCAATTTGACAGACTTGTCTAGAAGCTTACTTCTGGATTTTCATTCTGATAATCTTGAAGCCAAGGAAACCGCAGCTATTGGTATGATGGAAGGGCAGGACCCAGCTCAAGAGTGTCGTAACTTTATGTGCCGAGTCAAATGTTTCGTTGTTATTTGTGGTCTGCGATCCATTCAGGACTGGGATTTGATAAAAGCGGCATTCTTATCTGAGCCTATTGAAGGATGCATACTTGTCATTACAAATGAAGCAAGTGTAGCCAGACATTGTGCAGATGACGCAGATAGAGTGGTCAACGTCAAAGGTTTAGAAGCTAACGCGGCCTTTGCTCTTTTCACAAAGGTGTGTTGACTCAAGCTTTTTATTATTGAAATGCTATATACAGCAATATAGGTCTTTTATGCATATTAACACATACCCCAGTATAGAAAATGATGAAAGCTAGATATACTGAAGTTTCTCTATAATAAATAAATATGAAAATATAGATAGAAGGAGGCTATCCCAACGCAACTATCTTACCACGAAGTTCAGGTATGCCACGCTGCCTCGCACCCTTCCCGCCACATCCACACATTACAAGAAATCAGCGGTGTGTCGAGGGCCGGCTGCCCTCGGCGTAGCCCTAAAATGCCGTCGGCACAGGCGGTGCCGAGGGCAGCCCTCGACATAGTCCCCTTGGCAATAGGCCTTGTCGGCATAGGCACTTTTGGCCGTCGGCATAGGCTACGCCGACGGCTTGGTGCCGAGGGCAGCCCTCGCGTAGCCCCCTCGGCATAAGGCCCTGACCGCATAGGCACTTTTGGCCGTTGGCATAGCCTAACGGCCGGTCGTAAAGAAAAATTTATTTTCCATTTTTTTATTCTTTGAAATGTTTGACTCATTAATCTCTCACTTCGAATATTTTTAACACTAATTACACTTAATCTTCAGTTAAATTGCAGTCTTGGTCAAACTTCCCAGTTTATCACCCATTTGCACACTACTCTACCCCTAGCACCCTTAACTTCTCTATTCCTTCCGAATGAGTTTCCACGAAGCAATTTGTATATTTTTGTCAATACTATGATAACAATCCTATTAACTCTTATATAATTATGTCACACATTTTTATTTTTTAAAATTACGAACAGTTATTTAAGTAAACAACAATGAATAAGTAATAATATTATTGATTTCAATAAAAATACAATGATTTTACTTTTTCGTATATTTCTATTTAATATGGAATAATTAATATCTTTAAATCCGTAAATCGGATTTCGACAAATAATATGTCTAAATCGATCAGAAAAATAAGAGGAATCCATATATGATATCTGTATAATCTTATCACAAACTATGCCTTGATTATAGCCATAATTTGATTTGCCTATTTCAAACTATGGTCAAGGCGGCGGGCATGAAGATTCTTAGTTCGGGATTGAGTCTCGCTAAATTTAAAGTGAATCTCTGATGAAATAGCATATTGTAAACCTAAAAATATATTTTTTAAACATGAGCATTAGATCATGTACATGTAGTTAATCTAACCGACTTCCTATCGATTCGACAGTTATTTGTCTTTTCCTTGAGGCGTGGACGGAAAGGTTTAAGATAGCCTAGTTGAGAAATTGTCCATGTAAGGTGGTCTAATATTTTTGACAAATGGGGTAGTACCAATGTAAAATTTTCATTTGGTGGTTGTTTCACAAAACACCCCGTCTTTGACACTCGGAAAATGAAAAATGGCTTTTTCGTGGGACAAAAAGGAAAACTTCATTCTGCAAGATTGTAAGCCATCTCAAGATGCACACGTGTGTATAATATGGGCACATTATTAAAAAAATTGTCGCGATTCTAGCCATAACATTGTTTGTTTGGCCTAATTGCCATGAAACTTGGAACATGATAGCTCATTTTGAGAAGGTTTTTTGTGGTATTTCAATATTCTAAGTTTGGTATTTTTCTTTGCAACTATGTCACATAATATGACACCACACAAAGGTTTTATATTGTTTGGATCGTTTTTGAATTTTTTATGCCTGTTTCAAACTATATGTAATGTTTTTACATTTTACCTAATTTTTTTACAAATGTGTAATATTTGAGTGTAGATGGATAGATACTCCCTTCGTTCTTTAATATAAGGTGTATAGTTTTCTTACATGAATATTATCGCATAGGCTAGGAGGGCACATTTCGTTGCTTTCGAACGTGAATACCCCCGACAATTGACGTGATATAGAGATAAAATAGGAAATATGGGCATCTTCTCTATCTGATCGGGTTAATTGCCTCCTAAATAAGCGGAACAAATCCTAGAATTCTCTATACACCTTATATTATAAATTTTTTCTCAAAAAACTACACACCTTATATTAAGGAATGGGGGAGTATTTTTTGAATTAGAATGATTTGGTTATGATTTTTTTAAGATTAATGTGGTAAAAGTAAAAATACCTATGCCGAGGGCTTTGCCGTTGGCGTAGCTATCCTACGGAGAGGACAATCCTACGCCGATGGCCAGCTTCGTGGGGTGCCCGGCTCGTGGCCTACGCTGACAATCCCGACTTTTGGCCGCCGGCGTAGCATCTGGCCCTCGACGCCCTCGAGTTTTCCTGTACTGAAATCTCCGGCATCACCTCAACTTACACAAGGGCCACCTCGTGCGAGGCCTAGTATTGCTGCTTCAAACCTCAAAGAGGTGTAGCGCCATTAGTTGCTCTCATGGACATTTGCTAGTAGAGAGGATGCCGATGTCGACCTCATGCTCTTGGTGTTGCTCGGGAGCTCAAGGAAGTGGTGTTCCATGCACTACAGGAATGGTTCGGTAAGCTATGGGCCAAAAGTCGTCGGCGTAGGCCATAGACTATTTGGTAAAGATCTCCCTCGGCGGAGCACACGGAGGCCGTCGGCATATGAAAATCTGGCATATCCTAACGACAGGTTGCAAAAATAATTTCAAAAAAAATTATTCAATTTTTTCTCAACTTCTTTTAATCTTTGAATTATTTAACTCGTTAATCTCTCACTTGGAACATTTTTAACACTAATTACACTTACTATTTGATTAAATCACAGTCTTGGTCAAACTTCCCGGTCGGTCACCCATCCTCACTACTCCACCTAGCACGCTTAACTTCTCCGTTCGTTTAGAATTAGTTTCCGTCGAAGAAATTTATACTTTATTGTCAAGAGTATGATATCAATCCTATTAACTCTTATATCATCATGTCACACGTTTTTTTTGAAATTATAAATAATTATTTAAGTAAACAATAATGAATGAGGAAAAATTATTGAATTCAAATAAAATATAATGATATGTTTTTGTATTTTCTATTTAATATGAAATAATTAATATTTTTAAATCCGTAAATCGGATTTCGACAAATAATATATCCAAATTGATCAAAAACTGAGAACAATCTAAATATGATATCCATATCGACTTATTAGAAACTATACCGTGATTATAGCCATAATTTCACTTGCCCGTTTAAAACGGCAGGCATGAAGATTCTTAGTTCGGAGTTGAGCATCGCTAAACTTGCATTGGATATCTGATGAAATATAGAATATTGTGAACCTAAAAATATTTTTTGTAAAAAATCATGAGCATCAGATCGTGTACCTATAGTTCATATTTGACCCACTTCCTACCGGTTCGGTAGAAATTTGTCTTTTTTACCAGGGATAAACAGAAAGGTTTGAGATCCCCCTGTTGAGACATTGTCAATGTAAGATGATCCAGTATTTTTGAAAAATGGGATGGTAGTATTTTGAATTATCCATTTGGTGGTTGCTTTACAAAACCCCCCGTTATTTGCGTTCGAAAAATGGAGAATGATTTTTTTGTAGGACGAAAATGAAAACTTTCTCCTGCAATATTGTTCGCCATCCCATGATGCACATGCATACATAATATGGGCACATTATCACAAACTATGCCTTGATTCTAGTCATAATATTGGTCATTTGATCTGAAAGTTAGGAAGACTCGAATGAGATAGGTCATTTTGTGAAGATTATTTGAGACATAATCAATATACCAAGTTTGGTATTTTTCCTTCCAACTATATCACATAATATGACACCACGCGAAGGTTTCGCATTGTTTGGATCGTTTTTGAATTTCTTATGCCCGTTTTAAACTATCGACAAACTTTGTTGAACGTTGGGCATGAAGATTCTTAGCTCGGGACTAAGTCTAGTTAAACTTGCATTAAATATCTGATTAAATAGCATATTTTGAATCTAAAAATGCTTTTGTAAAAAAATCATGAGCATCATACCATGTACTTGTAGTTCATATTTGACCCACTTCTTACCGATTCAGCAGAAATTTGTCTTTTTTACCAGGGATGGACGAAAATGTTTGAGATTCTCCTATTGGGATATTTCCATGTAAAGTGTTCTAGTATTGTTCTAAAATGTGGTGGTAGCATTTTAAATTAACCATTTGGTGGTTGCTTCACAAAACCCCACGTTTTTTGCGCTCGGAAAATGGCTTTTGGGTGCGACGAAAAGGAAACTTCCTCCTGCAATATTGTCCGCACATGGATGCACAATATGGGCATATTATCACAAACTATACCTTTATTCTAGCCATAACGTTGGTCATTCGACCTGAAAGTCAGGAAATCTCGAATGAGATAAGTCATTTTATGAAGGTTTTTGAGACATAATCAATATACCAAGTTTTATATTTTTCCTTACAACTATATCACATAATATGACACCACGCGAAGGTTTTACATTGTTTGGATCGTTTTTGAATTTCTTATGCCCATTTCAAACTATATGTAATGTTTTATGTTTAACTTGATTTTTATTTACAAATGTGTAATATTTGAGCGTAGATAGATAGATCTCATTTTTCTATAAATTTTGATATATTATTTATATTTTTCTGAATTAAAATGATTTAGTTATGATTTTTCAAAGATTAATAAGGTAAAAGGAAAAATAGCTACGCCGAGGGCAGCCGTCGACGTAACCTATCCTACAACGAGAGAAATTCAGAAATATAAGATATTTTAGCTTTGTGAATCGAATATGCCTATACACTAAAAAGCGTCTAAATACATCCATTTCATAAAGCTAAAATGTCTTATATTTCTAAACGGAGTGAGTATATGTTTAGTACCAAGCGGGCTTGTTCTTTTTTAACTGATTAAGGTAGTGAACCCGCTCCACGATATTACCATGCTTTACAAGTATGTTACTAGTAGCCAAAATTATGTTCAAGGTTTAGAGACGTGAAGTAAGGTTATTATGAGTCAATTTCCGATGATACAACGTGATAAGTGCAAAACTCAATTTCAAGTCCAGATTTGAGTGTTTAGAAATCTCGTATTTCATAAAATATAGGCGTTGTTTTATTTCTGTTCCCCTATTTGATTTCAAGTCATATTTTGGCCTTATACACTTTGCGTAAGTTTATTACTATTTTGAAATTAATTTGGATCTATTACCCATTTGATCTTTAGAATGCTTAATTTAGTTTAGTTTCAAATTTTAATTATGTTTCTCCTTCAGAATTTAACTTCTCGGAAGATCAAAATATTGAGTCCCCGCGAGGAGGAGCTTTCAAAGATCATCCTGACAAAATGTGGAGGGCATCTCAAAGTAATTGCTGCAATACGCAAATACTGCCAGAAAGAGTGTGAAACGGAAACGGCTTTGAAGTCCATCAATGATAACTTCATGAGCATGTTGGAGAAGGACCTGAGATTCCATAATTTGAAGGGTCTCTTCTGTTGGATGCAAAACTACTTTGATGCTTGCCCAGATTCACTTAAGCCATGCATCTTCTATCTGTCAATATTCCCTTCAGATCATGGTTATAGGAGGAGGCGTTTGCTGAGGCGTTGGATCGCGGAGGGTTACTCCAGGGACAAATCCAGCGGTAGTACCGCGGAGGAGGATGGCGAAATGCTCTACTGCAAGCTCGTAGATCTGAGCATAATACAAAAGAAGTCACCAACCAGCAGTAGCAGTAGCAGCAAGAAAGTTGAGATGTATCAAGTCAATGGGTTCTTTCGTGAATACATCCTATCACGACCAATGGAAGATAATCTTGTGTTTACACTGGAAGGGAATTGCAGGCCCAACTCCGAACACACGGGAAAACACCTCACCATAGGGAGAACATGGGACAGAGACGAGATTGTGTTCAAGAGCTTGGACTTGTCGAGACTGCGGTCTTTGACAGTGTTTGGGAATTGGGAACCGTTCCTCATTTCGGAGAAGATGAGGCTACTCCGGGTGCTGGATCTGGAGGACACCTCGGGTGTAACAAATAATGACCTGAAGCAGATTGGGAAGGCAGTGCCTCGCCTGAAGTTCCTGTCTCTACGAGGTTGTGAAAAAATTAGTCACCTTCCTGATTCACTAGGTGACATGAAGCAGCTACAGACTCTTGATGTGAGGGGCACCCAGATAGTTAAATTGCCATATGTTGTAAACAAGCTAGAGAATCTGCAGTATGTTCGTGCTGGGATGCCACCGTCGGGTGATGATGATGTCACATCATCCTCCGTGGTAGCAGAAGGAATAACAACAGAACCTGCTGCAACCGCAATAGAAGAAGAAGATCAGACCTCAGTTCCACCACCAGAATCATCAGAACCAACAACAACAAATGAAGTCGTTAGTGGTGGTTGCACGAGCACATGCCTCCCAACATCAAGAGTTAGATGGTCATGGAGGAAGAGCAGCAACAGTGATTCCTTAGCATCCAGCGGCTTGTCCAAGTTGATTGAAAGGTTCGGACTCCATTGTGGCAATGGAAAAAATTATGGTGTTGAGGTTGCGGCAGGAGTTGGGACCCTCACAGCCTTGCGTACTATTGGTGTCGTGAATGTGAGTGCTGCAGGTAAGAATGGGAAGGCCATCCTAAAGGATCTCAAGAAGCTGACACAACTGCGCAAACTCGGGGTGTCCGGCGTCAACCGGAAAAACTGGCAGGAGTTCTGTTCTGCCATCTCGTGTTACGCCCATCTCGAGTCCTTATCAGTGAGACTAGATTTTTGTAATAATAAGAAGAAACAGAATCAAGATGATTTGTGTTCTTTGGATGACATCTCTACGCCACCAAAGAACCTCCGGAGCCTCAAGCTGTACGGTGGTGGCAACCTACAAGTATCTCCGATCTGGCTGAAGCAGCTTTGCAATCTTAGAAAGGCTCATGTCGAAGATCTCGAGCTGATAGTGTCAGAGCAAAAGGACATAGACAGCATTATAGAGTTGCCACACCCGAGTGCGTTTCGCCGTCTTTGTGTCAAGCCGGTGCGGGATGGGCGGCTAACTTATGGTTGGTACAGCGAGTATGATTTGAAAGATCGGTCTGAGGGTGCGAATGAACTCAAAGCCCCAGTCCTCAAGATTGATTGCAGCGGCTACAAGATTGAGATAGTCTTTGGACCGACGATACCAGAATTCGTCAAGGTGCTGGTGGTTCACTGCTCTGCTGCTGGGTCGTCTTTGGAGCTTTCTAACTTCGTTTATCTAAAAAGGCTCGAGCAAGTCTGGCTTACGGGTGCCCACAGCGACATACGACTCAGGAAACACTTGCAGAAGATAGTTGCCGAGCATGAGAACAAACCTGTCTTGCATATGGGTGACGAACTGATCCAACAATCTCTTGAGCCAGAAGGCCCTACGCCTTCTGCATGCTAAAAAGCATCTTCCTTCATCGGTGTAATCCAAATTGTTCTTCTTCATTGTTTTAGTTTGTACCGCTGAATGTTCTAGTGCATTAATTTGGTGAAGAACTTCTCAGTTGTGTAACTTTATTATGTGGCCATTTCTCTGTTGTTTGCTACTTTCGCGTGCGCTACTTCCATAACTTGAAGTGATATCAGAAACTACTGTTGTGAAACTGAATGTTTTGACACCTAACGGCTATGTCTGAACAAACTGAATTTCTCGACACAACTTGATTACCCAGAACAAGGAGCCGTACAGCTTCTTAGGTGTGAGATCACTGCTAGCTACGTGCAGTTGCTTCACATCCAGAACCATCGAGATATAGCCGGAGATGCATGAGTGATCCTCCACACCAAGAGCGGGCTCTTGAGACGGTTCAGCAACCACGCCAAGAACTGCTCAAACGGTCGAGCACCACGTCTGTTGCGTTGCTAAATGGGACACGCCAAGAACTTCTCAGTTGTGTAACTTTAATATGTGACCATTTATCTGTTGTTTGCTACTTTCGCGTGCACTACTTCCATAACGTCACTACACCATGGTTGATTTTTAGGGGCACCAAAAGGTGCCTTAGAAAATACAAAAAGTGCCTCAAAAGATCTTTGAAGGTACTAGGAAACATGCCTGTGCGCTTGCAATGGAAAAAAATATTCACAATTGTAAGGAAATAAAAGATAGTTTTCTTTCAATTTTGCTCACTCCGTGTTTGTCCATCGGGGCCATGCCACCACTATAGTCCTCATCCATGGTTAGTCGACAGTCGACGTGATTATTGTGAACATCCACTCCCCTTGAAGTCCTATAAACTCTGACAGCCTCCACCTCCACCGCTCAACACGTCCATCGATTTGCTTCACGTGTATTCTTCCTGCCTCCCCCACCCCAGCCCTACCCCCACCGCTCAACACATCCCCGGCTCTCCCTATCCAAATCTTCCATCGACAGCTCCACCTCCACCAAAAAAGGAAGCTCCACTATATTGGGGAGTACCCTAGCTGAGCTCAGCCTCCCTTCCCCTGTGCCGCTAGTCCCGCTACTTACCCTGAACAATTCCTTCCAAGAGGTCCCCCTCGCCACCATCTCTCCCTACCCAGTGGTCGTGGCGTCGGTCGGGTGCTAATTCGGTGTTGCAGGCGTCGGCTAGGCGCTCCGGCTTCCCGACGCAGATGCTCACCTATACGACAGCCCCCAACCCTGTCGGATAGTCGGAGCTCTCTCTTGCTGCCAACTGACCCTAACCAGCGGTGCTATGGGTTGGGCCCTCATCCGGTGTTGTGGGCCTGCGGACGTCACCGAGGCGCCCCAGTTTGCGGCCCAGTTGCTCACTTGCACAGCAACCTACGACCACGTCCGCTATGTGCTTGCTCGATGACTTGGAAACTGGCCCGCCTCCTCCCGAACGATTTGGCATGTTCAATAATCATTTCTCACAAATTATCCATAGAGCTAAGCATAGTATATCAAATAAATGATCCAAGACTGGCTAGACCTGTTGTTTCTCTACACCTTTTCTCTTTATGCGAACAAAACTACATACAAATAATAATTTTTGCATCTTCACCAAAACTGGATTTCAAGAATTCAGAACAAATTGTCTGCGAAAATGACAATGGATAATAGCTGATTGGATGGTTAGGAGGATGAGAGAACATACTTTGTACTCTCAACTTCAAACCATAGTAGGAATCACCAAGAAATTAAGAAAAAATGACAACAAAGGTAGAATAAGTGCAGTCATGTGGTCTTGTCATGACCGCAAGTCCGAAAGGTCCAACAAAAAGGCATGGAGCGACACCCCTGTGCCAACACCAAAGAAGGCCAGCGGTCACAATGGGAGCATCCAACCGAGGTCGCCGAGCTGTGCTTCCAGCCCCTACGCGAGTGCAGCGCCGATGATGACATGATCTAGTTGCATCTGCTTAATTTTCCCAACTGTATGTACATCTAAAACTCCCATTGGTTCCTGAAGATATCGCCCAGGACGCACCGATGACAGTTGTAGAGCCCGTGTCGATGCACTTCTTGTTTGGCCACGTAGAGATAAACAGAACTTTTTCCCTACGCGGTGATCCCAAGATCCAGCTCAGGTAGAAGGCCACGAGGATTACCACTAGACGCACAGTTGCGAAATTGATGAAGCACGTCGTTTGATGCAGTGCAGTCCTCGCGATCCGTTCCGGTTCCACGATCCACGATCCGTTCCGGTTTGTGCAATAACCTCAGGTCTAAGGATTACATTGGTTGAGACATGCAAATGACGACTTGTTCGTTGCATCTCAATATGGGTCAGTCCGACTCGCTAAACTCTTTAGCCGAATCCGTGTAAGCCGGAATAGCATCTCCGTGCCCATGACAAGTGGAACCTGGTCATCTGCCGACTTTCACATTGGTCTAAGTTGTGTGTCCGGCACAACCTCAATGACCAAGGACAATTAGTATGAACAACATGAATATGTAGTTCCACAATCAAATCGCATATTCAATGATACATATCAGCAGTTCATACATGGACCATAACCTTATAAATACACATGAATATCATCATTTATGATTGCCTCTAGGGCATATTCCCAACACTTCTGTGTCAGAGGGGCTCATACCAGTAGAGTCCATGACAGCTGCATATCAATAATTCAAATGCATACAACAATTAAGCTACAGAGTTATTTTTAAGTATTGGAGACATAGATTTACTATATAGATGGATAAATAAGATTTGAATCAACTGAAGGAGTTCTTAAGAGATACAGTCTCCTCATCTCACATGTTATAAGAGCATATCTAACAAAGACTGAAAACTCGCGAACTGTAAATGGCGGATACAGTCGACGGTAAACGGTTTTGCAGTTCGTGAAACAACCAACGCAGAACGATGCCCGCAAAATTTCCCTTTCACGGGTCCAGTTTGCGGGCATCGTTCAACGCCGAACACAGAATCAGAACGGTAAGCCGAGGATTTAAACATTTCAGCATATTACATAAATCATATGCAAATTGATTCATATAAATGATAGCAAATATTTTAACAAATTATTACACAAATCATCCGCATCAAATCAAATCAAATAAGTACACAAATGGTTTAATCAAAAAAAGTTTTACACGAATGGTTTGATCAAATGAATGTTTTGGTACACAAAAATGAAACATCATTAGTGGCCATGCCGCCACCAGTGGTGGTCGATCAGATCTTTTTGGAGTTGGTTATGGGTGCTCTCGTGTTCAATTTCGTTGCACGAGTCAAGAAATGCTTGAAGACGGTCTGGGTCCCTTTCTGGCCTCACTCGGCTCCCAACATTGTCATAGAAGCACTCCAATTCTAACCCTCTTTCATCCTCGACGATCATGCTCTGCATAATGAGACAACATGTCATGATGTTCCTGAGGGACTTAATGTCCCAAAAATGAGCCAGGCCTCGCACAAAAGCAAACCTAGCTCGCAAAACACCAAAATCTCTTTCAATATCCTTTCGGTCAATCTCTTGAGCCTTGGCAAATACATCTTCTTTCCTTGTTTTAGGGCATGAATGGTTTTCACCAAAGGTGCCCAATCTGGATATATGCCATCAGCTAGATAGTACCCCATGGTGTAGTCATTGTTCATGACTTTGTAATTGCAAGATGGTGCATCTCTAAGGGCAAACCTTGTAAACATATGGGACCGATGTAAGATGTTGATGTCATTGAGTGATCCCGACAATCAAAAAAAATGCCAAATCCAGAGGTCTTGAGATGCCACGGCTTCAAGAACAATTGTTGGGTTGCGGCTTTTACCAAAATATTGGCCTTTCCATGCTTTTGGTAAATTCTTCTACTTCTAGTGCATACATTCCACACTGCCAAGCATGCCGATCCAGCCCCTCTCAAGGTTCATATCCAGCAACCTTTTTGTATCTTCGTTGTTTGGATCTCAAAGATACTCATCACCGAACAGACGTATCACAACCTTTGCGAACTTCCAAACAAATTCAATGGTGGTATCTTCACCAGTGCGAAGATACTCATTGCAATAATCTGCAGACACGCCATACGCAAGCACACGAATAGCTGCGGAGATTTTTTGGTACACGCTAAACCCTAGCACCCGGTGTTGTCTCTACGGTGCTGAAAGTATTTGTAGCTGCCTTCGCAAGCCTCTACGTTTTTCACGAACAACTCTCACCGAATTCGGAACCGCCTACGGAAGAGACGGTACCTCGACGAAGTAGTCTTGCATCAGCGAGTGGTGGCCTTGCCAGCGGCTGCGCGGGAGACAAATCCAGCCGGGCACCGATCCGCGGTACCAATTCAACATCCTCCTCCTATCCTCAACCTCCTTGATGGTGAGGATAAAGGCCAGATGCTCGGTGTCGTCATCGTGGAGCAGTTCATCGAGGTCTGAATCATCGTCATCAGAGTAGTCCTCCAAGTAGATCTCCTCGCTCTCCATCTACGATGAACTCATCTGAATGAAGCAAATATTGCTGTCGAAATCCTTAAAATTTAGCCGTGGTGCGGGATATCGAACAAGTTCATACCTTAGCGGTGGCGGCGGGCGATTCGGTCGGCTCACGAGGCGGCAATGCTTCCTGCTGCAGATCTGGCTCCTGGAATTTTTGATCTGTCGGATCCGCTTCAGCGCGCCGGAAAATCGGGCTACAAAGGACGGGATCCACGGTGGGGAATGGCGGCGGTGGCGGGCGGGAAGGGGAGAGGGGAACGGAAATATCAGCACGCCAACGCCCGCGAGGGGATATGGTTTCACGCTCGGTTTGGCCCCTCGCTCTGCGTATGCACCGGCTGTTGGCGACAATTCACCGTCCCCCTCAAAAATAAGTAAGGGTCGTCACCTTATATGGGGTTCACTAGATCGAACAACTATTGCGCAAACGGCAAATAAACGGTTATTTTACAGTTTCCGGTTGTTTACAGTCTTCGTTAGAGATGCTCTAATGGCCTTCTCAACAACACGGCAATCCCTCTCTTTAGCACTTCCAGTAGAAGTTTTTGGATTAAGGCCAACTTCCTCCTTACTCTCAAATAAGGTGGACTGCACATACAGAAGTCAAAGATACCATTATCCATCACAACCCCCACAAGAGTTAGTGGTATTGATCTCCTAAAAAATTTACTGGCTATGAAGTATTCTCATTGACTATTGCCTCAACAACTATTTGAGAATTGGAAGAACAGGGTACTTCATTTGCATTTTTTATCTCAATTAGACCTGCTAGATGTGGGTCACTCTCTACATTCTCCTTAGCCCATTCAACCGCAACATTAGTCAGAACTACATGCTCTATTCACAAAAAAGGTATTTCCGACTGAACAGTTCAAAGTACTGACTTTAAGCTTATTTTTGCAAGACTCAAAAGGAGAAGCTAGATCTTGTGAAATTCTTCTATATGTTGTCAGTAAACATATCTGAATATTGTTAGGCACAAGATATCTTTGAATATTTAACTCTATATGGATGTGCCTGCCAAAAAAATTGACTTTGAATTTTATGTCTAATTCCAGTGGTCATCCTATACTATCTATTAATACAGTCGTCATGTAATATTTTATCTACACACTTACAAGCATTGCATGGTACTCAACTGAGAAGACCGATAAATTGACAAGTTATTTATTCCACCACAAAGCAATGCATAGTACAGAGATGACCTAACTGATACATTCACAACTATTCATATGTTACAAGAAATCTTCATTTTACTTGACTATTTCCACTTCAGTACTACACAAACAGTTAATCACACTACAACGGCATAGAAGATGATATGATAATTCTACTAATTTCCAATCCCTAGCTAGAAGCTTAGTCCTAATCTTTGCAAGCTATCTTCTTCAATCCAAAATTACCTAGGTTATGTACATCAACTTTTAAGTTTCATGCCAGGCTTCAGTCTACACCTGCAATGTAAAGGGATGCAAACATGCATGTACAAGATGGAAACCAATGACAGGCCCACTTTGTGGTATGCGTATAGGCCCACTTCATTGGACCGATGACAATTTGTTGGACTGATGAAATGTTTAAAAAACACTCCATTTAAACATGACTGAGCACAATTTATTATTAATGATCTACACACATCAGCAATTTAAGGACTAAAAGTAGAGCTTATGGATGCCCATCTATCCATGTATGGATTAATATGTGTACTCGTTTGTTTGCATATAAGAAAAAATATGTGCTATCATGGGCATCACCACCTCTTTTAATTATTATTTGCATCTAATTTTCACCCTTTGGTTTATCTATTCGCACTTTAATTTATGTTTGTTAAATGACAGACCACGAATCCGTGAGAAACAAAACTAAAATACTCGCGGAATACAATGTAAATTGTAATCGATGGATGTTACTTGCCAGAAAAATCAAGTACAATGAGCGTCTTGTCACAGCATCATCAAGCAAAACCAGAACAACTCCTTTAAAATTCCCATTTATATCACCTAACTTTGAGAGAGAATGATGTGCATAAGGCAATAACATAAATTAACTTAAGAAGAGTAGTGATTGCCCCTAAGCTAAATAGTTTAGTCATCCACCATTAAGAGAACCACAACCATATATAAGTTATAAGCTGATATGATTTGCTAGCAAATATGGTGGTGTTCATATTCCTAGTTCCATCTAAAATTTCAGCAAGGATCCAATCTTGTCCATTTCTTATTGTTGGTTCCTTTCTAAAATTACTAATAGGAAAGATGAAGACCTTTTGATTAGAAAGTCTCCCCTTTCAGTGGAATACAAAGTAGGAAAGGTACCAAAAAATTGGGTTTGGTTCCAGTTGGTTTGGGGGAGAATGCCAAGTTTTGCTAATGCCTTAGAACTCCGAATGATTCATAGGTATATCCAAGAATACTTGTTTGTCATAAAGCTGAACATTTATGCACAAGATAAACATCAGTCTCCAATGGATAGTGTGTGGCATATGAAGTTGTGCAATCTTTTTCTGATTCATATAAACCCATTAGCAACATTTGTGGCTTCCGAGTTTTGTAAAAGAACTTAAGGTACCACCAATGATTGCAAGAGACCATACAAAACCCAGCTCAACAAGCCATCGGGACAAAGAAGGAAATTTTCTTTGATTTGCTACACAAAGATAAGACAGAAATCTGTACCCGCAGCTTAGGATTCAGTCAATCCTTCTTCAGGACCTAGGGCATCATCGTCAGGCCATCAGGTGGCAAGGACTCTCCCTGGGTGGTTGACTCAGCCTAGAGATATGGCATGTTGCTCGGTGTGGGCGCGAGGAGCTATCGACAACCTGTAGACGATGAACTACGCGTTGATGCAGACCGAACTGATAACGGAAGTTTCGTCACCCTCCTTGTCAACCTTCTGCAGATTCAACATAGTTTTGAAAATTTGATTGCAGTACTTTGGGATATGAATAAATCAACATCTGATTTTGATTGTTGGTAGAAAAAGTTGTTATTTCTGTTAGCAGCTAACTATATTAAATAATCATGTCAAACTTTGAATGCAAATTAACCTCACCTGAACTTGCATGCTCCATAGGCATGCCTTCCTGTGCCAACCCTTCCACGTCATGCGAGGTGGGTACTCGGATACGTATACAGTGAAGTAATTAAAGATTGAATAAAAGATTGCAATACTGATAAGATGACCTTACAATAAAAATAATCAACACCAAGGAGTTACTAGGATGTCTTGTCTTTAAGCTAAACATCGATGTTGCTTCTTGAAACCATTTTTAGCAGTAACTCATGTAGAGAACTATAAAAGTATGAATCATGCACAAAAAAGTGAAGCACATTAGAAATTTAATCGTACCACATGATATCTGAACAAAATCTAAATGGGAAACAGAAAAAGAAACAGAGCAGGACTAACCTTCATGGGAACAAAACAAATCACACGAGACACAAAAATCAAGATACATGAGGCCATCTCCAAGTTCGTTGTTGTTTCTCACATGTAGTGTATCTAAAAAGGATAAGCAAAGGTCGTGTGCATTCGATTAGTACTAAATGCATATGAGTGTAACTCGAGGCTATAGACTATATAATATGTTTAATCCATATAGTTATATATTGTTCGATCATAGAAGCATTGATTCATGGAAGCAATCTGTCAAAAGGCAGAACAATAATGAAAAATATTGCAGAGGGCCAGTGCAACTGGGACCAAGGTTTAGCAGTTCAATGCACACATTTAGTAGTGTAAGCATTGATTGGAATGACGGCGACATGTTTTTATCTGGCCACCGGTCGAATTATGGACGATAAGCACATGTATATATAACAGTTCATGCCTGTAGTTAATCACGAACAACTAATACTCATTTGGATTACATTCGTGGGAGGAAGATATAAGCTGCATGTACAACTAAGTACGCGATACAGGTACCATAATTTTCACATGGTTAACAATATTTAAATCTTGCTATAGATCTACGAATGAAGGACTAATATACTCTAATTAGAGACGAATTTGACAAAATCTCGGAGGATGGTAAAATTTAAATGCCAAATGTATATGGAAGTATTAAAAGTTAAGGCATCGTAGCATGCAGATGATCTGAAATTTAGCGTTATAGAGATTCCAAGGAAACAACATGCAACATCCAAATCCTTCCCGTAGGAATCACCAAACATAACATCTGCAATAGTTGATCCCTTTATAGCAGACGGATATATGTATGGTTGAGATTCTTAGAGAATAAAAGACTGAAATATGATTGGTGCAAGTCAAGTCAAATTGGGATCATAGGCACGTCTTTAAATACTCATGTCTCTAATTTTCTGAACTGAAAGCTTGCTGTTTCATTACCCGATGAGAAGTTGTCTGCTGGTTCATGTCTGTATGCTAAAATCGGAGGTAGGGGCGGTGTCGGTCGTGCGTACATGGAGAAGAAGAATGGGTCGTGTCGTGTGAGGATCCAGATTGTGCTGATGCTCCACCTGTCGCTATACAAGGCATGCCGAAGATATGGCCGTGTTGTAATACCTCGGACCCTACGCTCTAAGATCAGGCCTCACTATTAGAGAAAGGCTTATGGATAGATTTATTATCAGTGGAGTATTTTTTTTTAAATATGCTCCACTGATAATTATCAGCGGCATATTTAAAAATATGCTCCATTGATATTTTGTTTAACCAATGACGGATATCTAAAAAATGCGCCACTGATAATGTGGGCCCGGCACCCAGGAAGACTGTGGACCAAATATCAATGGCGCATATGTCCATATGCGCCATTGATATATGCTCATCAATGGCGCATATGCAATATGCTCCATTGATATTCTCCTCACCAATGGCGCATCTTCCTCAATATGCGTCATTGATAATTTGTGGGCTCTTCTGGATCCTACCACTCAGAAAGATGGCAGGATTATCAATGGCGCATATTGGAGATACGCCACTGATATTTTTTTTGCCAATGGTGTATATTACAAAAAATGCGCCAGTAATAAATCTACCCTATACCTAGTCCCCACCTACCCCTACCCAGCAGCCGCCGCCACTACCCCAAACAACCCTGCCGCCGGGAACCAACCCAGCCGCCTCCACCTGTCGCGGGGTGCACGCCACACAGCACCACCCACTCCCCGCAATCCCCTGCCCCGACCCGGTCAACCACGGAGCCCACGCGCCCCGCAATCCCCTGCCAATGCCCGCTTGAGCCTCCTCGCCACCCTCTCTGTCCGCTGCCACCTTCCTCGTCTTCCCCGCTCGAATTCCCACCGGAGCCCCTTCCTCCCGCCGGCCACCCAGCCCTGCCGTCACCCCAAGCACCACCAGGATCCCCTCTCCACCAGATCGAACGGTGTCGCCTCGTCTCCTCTCCTCTCTGCATCATGTCGGGGAACGCCTTCCTCTCCCTCTCTCTACATCTCAACGTGAGCGCTCCACCGCGATGAGAGCTAAGGCGCCTCACCGCACCGGCTCGAGCTGGCCTCCCGCCGTCGGCCTCCAAGGCTCGCCCGGGCAGCAGCCCAAGGCACCTCGGTGCGCCTCCTCGACCTGTTGTACAGGCTAGATCTCGGCAACAACGATAGACGTGAGGACCTAGAGCAGTGCCCTTTCTAGACAGGCGTCGAGGACCTCCGCCTGCTGGTGGCCCTCACCGACACCTCCATCTGCGGCTTGGCCCTATAGCTGCCCGAGGTACCCCTGCCCTTGTGCCATGACGGCCGGCCGCCCAAGCAGCACCAGCAGCGGCAGAGGCCGGCGCTGGGGCCGTAGATGGAGTCCCTCCCTCCTCCGCGTCTTACATCTACTGCTGGCCACCACCACCCCAACGCGTTGTTGCATCCCGGCGACCTCCCCATCCTGGTGTACATGCAGATGGTATCTCTGCTGCTCCCTCTTCTCCTCCTCATTCCATGTAATTTTGCAACAAAGAATCATTTCTTTTCTGCTCTGCTGAGTGAATGGATTGTGTAGGCAAGCTGCAGAGATACATGCATGTATGGAGTAGAACATGGTTCCTAAACTTCCAGTAGCATGAATACTTGTGTTGTAGCATGTTCTTGTGCTCCATATGATATGTTTATTGAGTTGATTGAAGAACATATGGATCCTGGGTTTTTTACTCGATTTTGGCTGTAGTAGGTGTGTTGTCTTCTGCTCTATGACCGACATACATCAGCCACTGATAGATTTGTTTTGTTTGTGATTTAAGAGGTTGAGTTGTACAGTTAGGAGGATTTTGGTTGCGGCACTGATAGAATTCTTGTGTTGAAAATTTTGTCAGTGTTTGAAGTTCAATTACTGAGCATATATTCAGACAGTTTATAACTTCATTTTACCGCTCCATTTCAGACCATGTGGTGATATTCCTATGACGTTTCCTCCTTAAAATCTCCTACTGCTTTGCTTCCTAATAAAAAAATTACGCTGCTTTGCTACACCAAGAAGAAGAAGAATGCGTAGATAGGTTATTTTTATCTCTCCGACTATTCTTGGCATATTTTAGCCTGAATCCTTCTCTCTCTAATGCATAGACAGGTCCTTTTTCATCTCTGATGGTTAAAAGCAATGGTTAACAAAAATTGTTAAACTGCTGGCCATTTCTAGTTAAAAGCAACAAGATAAACTTGTGGTTCATTTCTAGTTAAAAGCAATGGTTAACATCTCTTTCTTGGATAACTATGAATGCTTTCAACAAGATAAACTTTTGGTTCATTTTTTGTGAATTTTTTACTCTGAACCAATTACTTGGTGCTTGTATGACTATGATTTTTGGACTTTATACTGTTATCGAAATGCAGATGCCAGTAGTGAAATCCATTCATTGAAAGGCATAAGATATTTTAGCACTTGTATTGTGTCTGGAGCGCAGGAGCTTATAGATAGAGAGGTCAATTGGTATAGAAATAGTAGAAAATCATGTACTATCTGATTGATTGGAATAGGAACACTGGTGAACACTAGTGAACTGTGTGAGAGTATTATCATGTCTTCCCAAAACTAGTTCGAGTTAGACAATTTATTATCATGTCAATTTTTTTAGCTACACTATCCCATTTCTTGTGAGAATATTGGTCATGCTTTTAGCAAACCATGAGCTGAATAATTTGGCAATGAGTTGTTTGAGTAGAAGAAAGAGTATAGCATTTATTGATGTTCATGTGTTCTGTGCAGATATAGTACAACAATGTCCCTCACACCCAATGCAAAGAATGCTGAGATCAATGTGCCAGGAAGCAGAAGTGGCTACTAGGATCAATGTGCCAAAAAACTCTCCAACGTCTTAATGCTTGCATTGGAACTTGGACTATCTGAAGGTTATAATTTTGTGCACTGATTATGCATGTTATACTCACTGTCATGCACACATCACGATGTTTTATTTTCTTTAATTGATCTTAGTTTAAGTGACAGATACATTTTGCAGTGAACATTAATTTCGAAACTTCCTATGATTAAAGTGCTTTGTGATTATGTTCGGGGCACCACGTTGGTTACCCACTGCTAGCCTTTTCCTGCTATCAACATTTGTTCTACTGATTCTACTCCTTGCATAATTGTTTTAGTGCTTTGTGATTATGTTTCTGACCAAGTTCCTTGCACTTTCATCTTGGTCTTTGTTGTACATTCATAATTGTTCCTTGCATTTTAATGGAGTAGTGCAATACCTGGATTTTGACCTTCATGTGGATTATTGACATCCTCTTCTTCTCGTTCTTCAGGTGGACTAAAATTAAGATCTGGAAGCACCATTGTTCTTCCGGCACGAGGGTTTCCGATGCCTCGATGACCTTGGGAACGGGCAGAGTTGCCTGCGAGCTGAGATGGAGTTGCCAGCGAGAAGGCTGGAGGATCTGGGCCTAGAGGATCTGAGTCGGAGCTGAGCAGCAACGTTGCTGGCGAGAAGGCTGGAGGTGTTGGGCCTGGAGAATCTGAGCCGAAGCTGAGCAGCGAGGTTGCCAGCGAGAATGCTGGAGGTGCTGGGCCTGGAGGATCTAAGTAGCAACGTTGCAGGCGAGAAGGCAGCGTTGCCAGAGCTGCCGGCGAGAAGGTTGGAGGTGCTGGCCGGCGTGGTGCTGGGTGGGATGTGCGTGAGCTATAGCTGCTGGCGAGCCTCATAGTCTGCGCGAGCTGGACGATGGCTTTCGGCGATGTGCGCAAGCTGGGAGGATGGATCCCCGCGAGAGCTGGGCGCGCATCTGGGTAGACCGGCGAGCTGGGCGACGAGGAATTTAAATTTAAAATGATCGATCTCTGTGTTAGGACAAGTTCGCGGGGGGTAATTATGTCCATTTGATGTATTTGATTGTTGTTGGAAGAATCCTAAAACGTCTTATAATAAGGAAAGGAGGGAGTATAATATTCGGGCACTTGTCACTATGTCGGGTTCTTATTGATGTGATGATGTATAATTCTATTTGTACTATTATCTCTATTTCTATACTACTGTGTATCTATATAAATACATATATATGTACATGTATAAATACATATATGTGTACCTGTATAAATACCTGAGAGCCCTGCATTCTGTATACCTGCCCTGCATTCTGTATACCTGTACAAATCATCAGTGGCGCATCATCTATTCAGCCAGTGGTGCATACAACATCAGTGGCGCATTTGGAAATATGCTCCACTAATAAAACATCAATTGCACATATTGTAGATGCGCCACTAGTTGTCCCAGTATCAATGGCGCACATTTGTTATGCGCCATTGATACTTAATTATCAGTGGCGCAACACTAGTGGCGCATTCTATATGCGCCATTGATAGCAAAAAATATGCTCCGTTGATAAGCAATTCTCCACTAGTGCCTGGATGAACCAAAAGGGGTCAGGATGTACTACCGTGGGGCCGCGCAGCCACACACAGTAGGCCCACCTCGTGGAGCAGGGTACGGTACCAGCCAACCATCCCACCCACTTTCAAGAACATTGGGACAAGAGCGAACGGCCTAGTCGACAGGTAGAGCAATAGAAAACATACACAACTGAGTATGTATGTCTGCAATATACAATAGACATCAGAGCCACACCATCTGAAAACAATAACAGAAGTATTCAACGTCATATGCAAGATCCAAATATCCTAGATAAAGATAACAGTTTATGATACATCCTCATACATCACACATCAGAGCATCAAGCGGAAGAGGAAACAAGATTAGAGTACGGATTAAGAAGCAAATTGGCATAAGATGCCCTGAAAATAAGCACATCCCGCCCATAGATCTCATGGATCTCCATCCCTGGAATATCTACACCTGACAGTCATTGCCACCATCATTAGTCTCTTCAACCCAGTAACCTTCCTGAGAGTATACATGTCCATCTGAACCAAATATTTATCGTGTGAGATCCTAAGGATACTCAGCAAGTCTTAATGCATCTAAAGGGAACAACCTGGGGGTGACGCAATTGTAGCGAAAAATCATATCTAAATAGTTCTATAGAGACACGCTACATATCCGTCCAACCAGAGATGGACGGACGCTCGTTAATTAGTAACAACAGTTGTATAAGAAATATAAATAAACATTTCTCGCCCTTCTTCTCGCTTACCGACGAGAAGGCGGAAGAACATCTCATCTGTTGGCAAATTTATTAACCATTCCATGAGTATTGCACTATTTACTAGTACCGTCTTAGTCAAATTAAAGGCGGTACTTTAGTTATGCTTGTTTATGATCGAGAAACTGTACTCCAAGTCATCCATAACCATGGACACGGATTTCAGAAAGATTTACCCTGTGGGGTGATACATTGTAAATGTATCTATAATTTTTGATGTTCCATGCTTGGTTTTATCTACTTTCTTATGTTTTGTCCACACTTTGGAGTACTTTTCATATGATTTCTTAGACTAACCTATTAACAAGAGCCACAGTGCCAGTTGCCTATTTTCTGCTGTTTTTGGTTCCAGGAAAGTCAGAAAATCAATATTCTCGGAATTGGACGGGACAAAAGCCAAAGTTCCTATTTTACCGGAAGACTCACGGAGTCCGAAGAAGAGATGGAGGAGGGCCAGGGCCTGGCCACACCATATGGTGGCACGGGCTAGCCCTGGCCACGCCACCAGGTGGTGTGGGCCCCCTGGCACTCCACCGACCTTGCCTCTTCGCCTATAAGAAGCCTCCTGATGCATAAACCCTAAAAAATCAAGCCTCCAGCCACGAAAAGTTCCGCGGCGCCGCCGCCACCGAAGGGGAGATTCGGGAGACAGAAAGTCTCTGTTCCGGCACCCTGCCGGGACGGGGAAGTGCCCCCGGAGCCATCTCCATCGATCTCCACCACCATCTCCATCACCATTGCTGATTCCCATGATGATGAGGGAGTAGTTCTTCCTCGAGGCTAAGGGTTCTACCGGTAGCTATGTGTTCATCTCTCTCTCTATGCATGATCTTATTGAGATCATGAACTTGTAATCTATAGATCTACCTTGCTACTCAAGTGCTTAAATAGATCTCTGCTCTCCCCATGTGTGTGAAAGTGACAGCGTGCACACCATGGTGGCACTTAGGCTAGAGATTACAAATACTTGTTATGAGTTATATTTGGAGTTGGATGTCTTTATGAAATTGTGGTGTTTGTTGGACTCATCCAGTACTCAAGGTGACAGTGTGGGGTTTTCTAGATGGGAAAGGCTTACTTTGAGGTGTGCTGTTATAGCCCTACCATCGATTAGAGTGTCCAACCGGAGAGTAGTTCAGCGTAGTATCATGAAGATAATATATTTATATGAGAGTGTTTACTAGTGAAAGTATGATCCCTAGGCCTTGTTTTTAAGCATTGATACACCGTTTGCAAATTAGATCTGTTACATGTTTGCTTGCTTTCATCTTTATTTCAGTTTGCCTTTAGTCTCTTCCACGCCATCAAGTTATTTTCTATCACCGTTACCACTTATAATTATCCATACCACTTGTATTTCACAATCTCTTCACCGAACTAGTGCACCTATACACCTAACAAGTGTATTGGGTGTGTTGGGGACACAAGAGACTTCTTGTATCTTGATTGCAGGGTTGCTTGATAGGGAATAACTTTTCCACTTCCTCCCTGAGTTCGATAAACCTTGGGTGATCCACTTAAGGGAAAACTTGCTGTTGTTCTACAAACCTCTGAACTTGGAGCCCAACAACTGTCTACAAGAATAGAAGTGCGTAGACATCAAGCTATTTTCTGGCGCCATTGTCGGGGAGGTAAGGTAAAATGTATTCACACCGGAGGATTAAAGAAGAAGAACCTCCCACGGCAAACGCCTGTTTTCTGGCGTTGTTGCCGGGGAGGTAAGGTAAAAGGTACTCACATCCTCCGGTGTGAGTGCTCGAAGTTATTTCCTTTAGATTCTGCAATTTTGTCTTTTTGTTTCTTGTTTTCACTAGTTAGGCTTAATGGAAAACAACAACAAAATTAGAGAGCTTTATAGTATTTATCTTGAGTTAGTACATGAAGTGTTTGAAGAGAAAATTAAAAAACCTATGAAACTTTATTTGCATGCTAATAGCAATGTTGTTAGTATGAATTCTTTGGACACCATTATTGCTAATGTTATGGAAAAGTCTAAGCTTGGGGAAGCTGGTTTTGATGAGGATGGTATTTTTAGTCCCCCAAGCATGGAGGATAAAATTTACTTTGATGATACTGTACCTCCAATATATGAAGATTATAATGATGAGTATGATATTTTCAGTCCACCTACTATTGAAGAGGAAATTAATGATTACAATATGACTCATATATTTGATGATTATGGTAATGAGAATAATAATGATAGCTATTTTGTTGAATTTGCTCCCACTATGATTAAGAAGAATGACTATGCTTATAGGGAGAGTAATAATTCTTTTATGCATGTGGCTCATGATAAGAATGTTTTATGTGATAGTTATATTGTTAATTTTATTCATGATGCTACTGAAAGTTATTATGAGAGAGAGGAAAACATGGTTTTATGTATCTCAACAATATTAAGTTTCTCCTCTTTATGTTGAAAGTCTTGAAGTTGCACTTGTTTTGCTTTCCTATGCTTGTTGCTTTGTGCTTTCATGACTTGTTTCTTTACAAGATTCCTATGCATAGGAAGTGGGTTAGACTTAAATGTGCTTTGAATTTGCTTCTTGATGCTCTTTTTTACTTCAATTCATATTTTCTTATGTGAGCATCTTCTCAAACTATCATGCCTAACTTAAAGGCGTTAAAGAAAAGTACTTATTGGGAGATAACCCAAAAGTTTTAGATGAATCTTGGAAGTTATTACTTCAGTAATAACCGCTCCTTATCCTTTTTATTTGCTTTTTGTTCCAAGAGCAACCTCTAATGAGAGAGAAGTAATGATTTGGAAAGTTGCTGTCCCGAAACCGATTTTTGTGCTTCACCGTAAAAAATCGTGTAAAATCTCTGTACATCCTTTTGAGGCGTGAATTGTTTTGCTTCTGACCCAGGTTATTATCTAACTTTCGTTAGTTCAACACTTTTCGATTTGAGCAACAGAAGGTCTTCGAAAAAATTCGTCTTTACCTGCTGGTCTATTTTGACAGATTTCTGCCATTATTTGCATTTGCTTCTTGTTGGTTCCTTTTTGAGTTCTTTTGGGGAATTGAGCTTTTTTAGGGAAGTGCTACAGTAGCATTTGTTTTAATGGAAGTTTTACTGGTGTTAGAACTGAACCTAAAGACTTATTATCTTGAGTGCACTAATGTTGCTAATAAAGATTGTTTGAACTTTTGTATGAAGGAAAAAGTTTTAGGTGTATGGAAGGAATGAGTAATGAGATGAAGAATGGACTAAAGCTCAAGCTTGGGGATGCCACCCGTGTCACCCTAAGAAATATCTAAGAAGTACAAGCGTCAAAGCTTGGGGATGCCCAAGGCATCCCCTTCTTCATCAATAAAAATCTCAGGTTTCTTGCAAACACTTCATTTTTATTGTTTCATGCACAGTTGTATTGTTCTTGAAGCGTCTTTGTTTTTGGTTTTGGTTTTAGTTTTCTTGGTTTTCTTAGTTTTCTTGAATAAATTGGTTGGACCCCCTCTTTCATACATTGGTTTTCAAATAGTTTGGTTTGGATCGGAAAGAGTAGGAAAGCTCATGCGTAAGTGGTAAAGAGAGCTTGTTTTTGACTGTGGCCCATGCTTTGTCATGCCATGCTTGATATTGTTTTGGCTTTATGCTTAGTATTATTTGCTGTAGCTTGACTTGTTATAAACAATTAAGATTGCTTAATGTGCCTTGGATGAATCATGCGTTGTTTTAGCATATTAAAAGCATAGTATAGTGGTATTCTCCTTTGATGCTTTATTTGGGTTGACTTGGCACATGCTCACACCATGTTATGACTATCCCAAGTCACCATATCCTTGATGATCCTTTAGTTTTCAACTTGTAGTATCACTTTATACTTTGATCAATGATGTTTTGTCGCTCTGCATGATTATGGCCATTATTGCTCTCTTAGTTTGTTGCTCCCAGTGTTTTGCTAGCCTCCGCAACCAAGTATGAGTTCCACTCATGCATCCAACTCCCTAAACCAAGTTATTCCAAAGAGTCCACCATACCTACCTACTAGCTTATGCTATTCCAAGTATATTCATGTTTTTGTTTACCTTCCAAATTAAAATTGTTATGAGAAAACTAGTGATTAAAGCTCTCACGAACTTGATGGCACACTTTATTTTTCTTGCCCTTAATAAACTTGAACCATTGTGTCGTCTATGTTGTATATGCTTGCACTTATTTGTTGGAAATTAGCAGAACCATGCTTTCATGGGGAACGCTTTCAACATTGCACTTGGTCCTTGTACCTAGTTGATATCATGCTCTTTTGTATATGGATATCGTCGGTGTGAAATGAAAGGGGAGCTTGTAAGTCTATGGAGTTATGTATATGTGTTAGAGAAACGCCTGGGCCGCTGGTCTAATCCATGTTGACATGGTGGAAACCTGTAGCGTAACCATAATGAGCTGTCTATGAAGCATTCTTCTTATAAAAAAAAGTCCTATATTGAGAAAAAAGAGAAAAACAAAAAATGAGATTATAAAAAGAGGAAAGAGAGAAAAAAGCACCATATTTCCATGGTAAATAAGAAGAATGCTGAGATGCTCGTTGTCTGCTTGCCTTGTCATTTTGATATGGGGATTCTCCTGTATCATCGGGCAAGGGGTACCCCGTTGGCGGTTCTCAATGATACACATGTACTTATGATGACAAGAACTTACTGGTGACTAAACTTGAGTAGAATGAGGAGCGACCCTCGTATCCAAGGGACATGAGATTTCTAACTTATACTTCGTCAAGCATGTACACCATAGTTTGTTCACTTTAATCTTAATCACTTCAAGATGCTTATGATAGGGGCAATTAGAGCTGAAAGCTATTAAGTACCATAATTTTTGGAAGCTCTTTATGAAACTTGAATCTCTGCTTCCTTCTATGAAGGCCTTTCTTTTACTTTTATGTTGAGTCTCCACCTTCTATCTTTATGCACCTACTTTGAGACCATAGTGGCCATTCTTAGTTGTATGTGCATTGTTCCAAGACTTGTTGATTGATGCATAGCTTTGATATTGCTTGTTTTAAACTATTTGTATCTAGTCACTCTTATGAACTTTGAAGGTGTCCTATGCATTTATATTTGCTACTCTATTGAGGGACAAGCTGAATACTATTATGCTATGTTTTCTTTATGTGAAACAAACAAACGTCTTGCAAAGCATTGTTATTCATGAATCTTTTGTTTGTGTCTTTTCATATTGCAACATAGTTTCTTTGTCTTATTGCTAGAACTTTGTCTTTCATGTTATGATTGAAGTACTATGATCCCAGCTTTGAGTGTTTTACAAATACTTTGATCAAGTCTTTGATGGTGCATGTCACCTCAAAAATTATTCTTTCTTTTTAGCACTTACCTACTCGAGGACGAGCAGGAGTTAAGCTTGGGGATGTTGATACATTGTAAATGTATCTATAATTTTTGATGTTCCATGCTTGGTTTTATCTACTTTCTTATGTTTTGTCCACACTTTCGAGTACTTTTTATATGATTTCTTGGACTAACCTATTAACAAGAGCCACAGTGCCAGTTGCCTATTTTCTGCTGTTTTTGGTTCCAGAAAAGTCAGAAAATCAATATTCTCAAAATTGGACGGGACAAAAGCCAAAGTTCCTATTTTACCGGAAGACTCACGGAGCCCGAAGCAGAGATGGAGGAGGGTCAGGGCCTGGCCACACCATATGGTGGCGCGGGCTAGCCCTGGCCACGCCACCAGGTGGTGTGGGCCCCCTGGCACTCCACCGACCTTGCCTCTTCGCATATAAGAAGCCTCCTGATGCATAAACCCTAAAAAATCAAGCCTCCAACCACGAAAAGTTCCGCAGCGCCGCCACCACCGAAGGGGAGATTCGGAGGACATAAAGTCTCTGTTATGGCACCCTGCCGGGACGGGGAAGTGCCCTCGGAGCCATCTCCATCGATCTCCACCACCATCTCCATCACCGTTGCTGATTCCCATGATGATGAGGGAGTAGTTCTTCCTCGAGGCTAAGGGTTCTACCGGTAGCTATGTGTTCATCTCTCTCTCTCTCTATGCATGATCTTATTGAGATCATGAGCTTGTAATTTATAGATCTACCTTGCTACTCAAGTGCTTAAATAGATCTCTGATCTCCCCATGTGTGTGAAAGTGATAGCGTGCACACCATGGTGGCACTTAGGCTAGAGATTACAAATACTTGTTATGAGTTATATTTGGAGTTGGATGTCTTTATGAAATTGTGGTGTTTGTTGGACTCATCTAGTACTCAAGGTGATAGTGTGGTTTTTTCTAGATGGGAAAGGCTTACTTTGAGGTGTGCTATTATAGCCCTACCATCGATTAGAGTGTCCAACCGGAGAGTAGTTCAGCGTAGTATCATGAAGATAATATATTTATATGAGAGTGTTCACTAGTGAAAGTATGATCCCTAGGGCCTTGTTTCTAAGCATTGATACACCATTTGCAAATTAGATCTGTTACATGTTTGCTTCCTTCCATCTTTATTTCAGTTTGTCTTTAGTCTCTTCCACGCCATCAAGTTATTTTCTATCACCATCACCACTTATAATTATCCATACCACTTGTATTTCACTATCTATTCGCCGAACTAGTGCACCTATACACCTGACAAGTGTATTGGGTGTGTTGGGGACACAAGAGACTTCTTGTATCTTGATTGCAGGGTTGCTTGAGAGGGAATATCTTTTTCCACTTCCTCCCTCAGTTCAATAAACCTTGGGTGATCCACTTAAGGGAAAACTTGCTGATGTTATACAATCCTCTGCACTTGGAGGCCCAACTACTATCTACAAGAATAGAAATGCGTAGACATCACAGGGGTGCACAAATAGCAACACACGCATGATCGACATTGGGAAGAACCAAATAAAAAGCAATGAGGCGTCACGACAATGCATTCATATGATTGATAAATTATTTTAGGGGGCACCCCAATAAGCTACCCACAACAAAGTTGACCGGCTCGAGACGAACCCAGGGTTTGTCACGATGGCGGTAAACGATTGAGAACCCGAAAGTGTGACTAGGCTTGTCGATACAACATAAACGTGGCATGGGATTCCTAAACAGTATAGGTGCTCCACGTACAATAGTAAATAAAGCAGTAAAGCATGGTATAAGTACAAGATAGTAAATCCCCAAACTAATTTGTGGCCACAAGAAATAAAGTGTAAATCAAGCTCAGACGAAGAGGGATCTATAGATTCTCCCGTATGTGGATAGTGCGAGTAGTCAAGGAATATGAATCAAGTACTCAGGGTCCTACTGACACAAATGAGTGTGGAAGAACCAAACAGCAGCTATTAAGAAAAAGCATTTGTTGGCATTTAAATAATTTTGAAATTTTAAATTGCTCAAAAATTATGTTGGATGGCATTTTTGAATTTCTGAATTTTTTCTGATCAGAAACATACATCACATGTATTATTTGAATTTATGAATTTAAAACATTATTTAAATCAAATTATATTAAAAATGGGTCAAATATCAAAGGTTTGACTAGTTAGAGTTGACTCCGGTCAAATTTATAATTTTTTTGAATTCACAATTAAATTTGAGTCATATTTCATTTTGAAATTTTTGTTAAATTCGAAATATATAAAAGAGATATGATTTATGTTGTATTTATACATTTCCTGGAATTTTATTTATTAGGAAAAGTTTTTTCTTGAACTTTTTGTACAAGGGCTAGGTCTAGCCTCAGTCAATGACAAGTGGGGACAGAGTGCTGACTGGGCTCTGCGCCACGTGGAAAAGTGGGGGTGAAAAGTGGCAGAGTGGGGGCTGGACTTGCTATTTCCAAAAAGGGCCAGGGGTATTTAGCACAACGTTTCGGAAGAACTCTGACTAAACTGAATTTTTCGACAGCTCGGCTACGCGATGTTGCTAAGTTCCGAGGACGATTACGACTGCGTTACTGAACCAAATTGATCGTGGCCTAGCTTGCTTTGCATAGGGTAGATAGGGCTACAAGTTTAGTTCCGAAGATACCGCAAGAGGTGGCCTAGATGCGCCAGGAACTATCGACGAACATGAGGGGAGCTAGCGGTTTTAGATTGCAAGAAAAGTTCAGAAACGAAACAGAGATCGTGTTGTCTTCTCCAGATGATTTCGACAGCTATGGGCCATGAGTTGGAGTGAGGTTTGCGGCTCTACAGAGAGGGGTGAACCAAGATCATGGTCGTGTGAATAACGTCGCCGGAGGACACCTGAGTCGGCCGGAAAAACATGGGTAACAGAGTGCAGGGGTGATGTTGTGGTTATCAGTGGCTGCAGTTTGAGCGCATGCGTGCGGCAGGGATAGGCGCACGGCGAGCGGCAAGGCGTCAGAGTGGGCGCGGGGCGTGCGCGTTACGGCGGCTCCTAGCGAACGGTAGGGCGATGGAGAGGAGCACGCATGACTATGGGTTTGCAAAGATAGCAAGTAGCAGGCACAAGAGACACGGCTCGGTGCCAGGCTTCTGATACATTCATGGCGGTTGGCTCGGTCATGGCACAGAACAGAGGAATCCATACATGGGTCAGACGGTGGAGGGGGGAACCGAAACGGGGGCCCACCGAGAGGGGGTGGGCACGCTCGCTGCGGCCGGAGTGGAGGTAGGACCGCCAAATTTGATGTTGAAGGCGGCGTCGGAGAGGAGAGCCTCGTCCTTGCGGTCGATTTGCCCAGCCCACGGAGGTTCTGATGGCCTGAGAAGTGCCACGATGTCACGATGGCGTTCCTCGTACCGTCGCCTCGGCTTGGGGAGGCCAGCAGCTATGGCGCGATGAGGAGGCAGAGTAGGCGGCACCTCGGTTTGAAGCAGAGGAAGGAGGAGAGGGGAAAGGCGCTGTCCAGCTAGTGTTAGCGAGCGGCTCCAGGGTAGATAAAGGAGGGGATCACGAGCGAGGCGTGAGGAGGCTGGCGGTGTAGACGACGCAACGACGGCCAAAAAGGGATACCATTAGAGTAGATGGGTTAGATAGAGTAGACATTTTATTTGATTGGTTTTGTTGGTATGATTTTAAATCAAACTCATGAAAGAATTCAAAAGGGAAACATGATCAAAGCATTCCTCCAAAGGATTAAGTAGAAGAAGGGGTATTACTTGCAAGCTTGCTGAAAGGTTTCATTTGCTTGAATACAAAATAAAACAAATCCACATCAAGCTCAAAAGAATACAAAGAGGGAGGAATGTAACAAGCTTGCATGGGACATCAACCCACTTATGAAAATACACCTATAGTAACCATTGATACCTTCGAACCGGATTACGGATGTAGTATAACTTTTTTTTCCTAGTAGAACTAGGTTTATCGAATCATCGGGAAGCAAAGCGTAGTGAAGTTACTTTAACGAACCTTCAGGAGTCTTAGAATTCCTTTTTTGTTTTTACCGGACCAAGAGTTTGCGTCTTTTTGTTGCTGTTGATGATGGAGAGAGAGGGCCTAGGGCGTTCGGTTTCACCTGTAGCTGTGCAAAACATCTGATGGGAATAAAAGATAGAAATAAAGTATGCATGCAATTGTTAAAGTAAGATAAATTATATGTGGGCAGTGCATTCATAATTGCTATTGCCTCCGCAACCGCTTATAGCAATAACCTACTAATCTCATCCATAGAAGAAAGAGAACTAATGATATGCATAGTGATATCACTATTGATCCCAAGTAAATCCCTCACATACATCCGTACTACCCTTTCTGTCACTAGGGTTCCCAACCTACAGATTAGTCATTACTCATACTCCCTATACCTAGCTCAATACTCGGGGTCTTGGGTACCTGACAAGTCCTTAGATTGAGGCAAGAGAGGATACAATAATCATCATATCATACAAACTAATACATGATCCCATCTATGATAAATAACATGCACAAAAAGCTACATGGCTAGGCTGAAGCCTTTAGCCCAAGGAGAATTACTCACACATAGAGATGAGATCAAAGATCATAAACATTATAGTAGAAATCATGAGATTGATAGCAAATAGTCTTACAATATCGTCAATCAAAGAAGAGATCTACTATTACAAGTGGTGGAATATGGCTATGGTGGTGGAGAGATTACATCTAAGTCTACTCCTCCGGCGGCTCGTCGGTGTTGTGGATGGAGATCTGGGTGGTGGCTAATGGTTTCTGTGAGCTCTCTTTTCTCGTCGCCCGAGGCCTCTTTATATAGGGGTCCCTTCACGAAAGTTGTTCTATTTGACCTAGCGGCGCTGATGGCAACTATACGACCAGAACTATACGGCCATAATTTTATTCCGTTCGTATAGTTGGTCGTTAAAGCGTCTGCCTTCGACCCACGACTCCAGGTTTCTTCTGGTTGTTGGAAATCTCGTATCTTTGACTTTAATGTAGTGATTCCCATCATCAAACGTCATTATCTGCGCAGGAAAAAATAGAAAGAAAGGATTGTATATCCCTTTGAATATGAAGCATTAGTGGCAGGGTTTATAGAGACATTTCATCAAAATTGTGAATACTATCCAGTTTAAATGTGGACGTAGATGGCTATATTTCAGATCCATCAACCATCATGTAAAACAATAAACTATGAACTACTTATATGATGAACATAAGACATATCAGGAAGCAACAAAAGTAATGCAACAAACAAGATAATGCAATCTTTATCACACGCAAACTGATCATAAGGCTAATAGTTTACAAGCTGGGCAATTCACCAATTCGTTGCAATAATAAGGAGGGCATGACAATTAAATATGAGCAGTACATGCATATATATCTTGCCACTAAATAAGCAATTAGGCAGAAGATAACATATGTCATTGATTGTCCAATGGTAATCATAAGTGTAAAATAGTTCACTGTGAACAATTTGTATTTATACTCTGATCATAAGACATATGATGAAAAAGCCAAAATATTGCAACAGAAAAGATAGTGCAACCTTTATCACATGCAAACTGATCATAAGCCTAATAGTTTACAAGCTGGACAATTCACCAATTTGTTGCAATAATAAGGAGGACAGGACAATTCAACATGAGCAGTACATGCATCTATATCTTGCCACTGAATAGGCAAGTAGACAGAATATAACATATGTTGTTGATTGTCCAATAGTAATCACAAGTGTAAAATAGTCCACTTTGAACAATTTGTATTTATACTCTGATCATAAGACGTATTATGAAGCAGCCAAAATATAGCAACAAACAAGATAATGCAGCCTTTATCTCCAACAAACAATATGACCAAACATCACAAAAGCAAGTTAAGTGTTTCCTTGCCTTCAGGCCGTGGGGCCTTTTTCTTACTGCTATTCCTGGCGGAATGCTTAAATCGTGGCATCAAGACTTGTCAGCGGACCTTGGTAGCAGACTATGTGGACGAGGTGCACGGCGAGTAGGCATACCTTGTCGATGGCGAGGTGGCAGACCTTGTCGACTAGGTGGACGGTGAGGTGCACGGTAAGTAGGCGTGCCTTGTAGTCGAGGTGCATGTCGAGTTAGCAGACCTTGACCGCGAGTGGGCAGATATTGATGGCGACGTGCACTGATAGTGGGAAGACCTTGACGTCAAGATGCTAGGCCTTGTCGATGAGGTGCACGGCGAGGTGGCGTACCTTGTCGGTGAGGTGCATGTCGAGTGAGCACAACTTGACCGTGGGTGGACAGACATTGGTGTCCAGGGATCAGACCTTGACGGAGAGGTGCACGACGAGTAGGGAGATCTTTATGAAGAGGTACACGTAGAGGTGGTAGATCTTGTGGGTGAGGTTGACGGCGAGGTTGTAGACCTGCGAACTTAATAGTTGGCATAGCATGGTGGGAAGGTGACGACGGGCTAGGGTTTAGGCTACGGCTATGGCTAGCTGTCTACTGGAACGAAGGATGGTGGTGTGGTGAGGAGGGGTATAGGGCTGCGAGTGGCGGAGGGAAGGATGGCAGCGAGTGGAGGAGGGACGGACGGTGGCAAGGATGAGGGCGAGGGGGGAGGCAGAGGATGGCGAGGTGAGGAAAATTGGATCTCGTCCACTTTCGGCGAGGGAGGGGATAAGGAGGATTTCTTTTATATTACCTAAATGCCCTCTACACGAATGATGCATGGCGCTGTGCTGAAGGGTTGATCGGTCTATCCCAGGGACGAAATTTCTAGGCGCGAAATTTAACTCCTACGTTTGAAATTTTAGCGGGGTGTGTCGGTCAAATTTTTTGATGGCGTATCCTGGCCATCTATTGCATGATGAGTGGCTCAAATAAAAAGGGTACCTTTCAAAGAAATTAGCAATTACTAACCTAGAAAATCAGGAAAAATCCATTATGCTGATTTTTGCCAAAATATTGGTATAGGTGAGATCCAAAGTGTGGTATGAAAAATCTCTTTACGGGTGAACCAGATGGGAAAAACATGTGGAATCTTGCATATATGGCATTACCATATTTATTAAAGTGTGGTGGAATGTTGATATAGGCAGAATCCACCGCTGGAGTGTGAGAGAGATTGCATCACAGAATCCACTTGAGTGTGTGTGGTCATGTAGATATCAATGTGGTTTTGAGAAGATCACACATGCAATGTGTAATGACTCTAGGGGGATCCATGCTAGTGGCAAAAACCATGGTGTAGAAGCTTAAGACAAAAAACACACATAGGAAAGAAACTTCCACATTGCATGCACCAGTGTGACAGAAGTTGCATCACAGAATCCACTGGAGTGTGTGTGGTCATATGTGGATATCAATGTGTTTTTGGAAAAAAACACATGTAATGTGGTCATGTGGATTATCAATGACTCTAGTGGAGATATCAATGTGTGGTTTAGGAAAAGAACCCATGCAATCACTCTAGGGGATCCACATATATGTTAAACCACATCATGGTCATAGAGACCAAAAACACATAGGAAATCAACTTCCAACATTGTATGTTGCACCAGTGTGACAGAAGTTGCATCACAGAATCCACTAGAGTGTGTGTGGTCATGTAGATATCAATGTGGTTTTCGAAAAGAATACATATGCAATGTGCAATGAGTCTAGGGGGACCCAAGTGGCAAACCATGGTGCAGAAGACCAAAAACACATAGGAAAGCAACTTCCACATTGCATGCACCCGTGTGACAGAGAAGTTGCATCACGGAATCACTGGAGTAGGGTGTGTGTGATCTATATCAATGTGGTTTTGGAAAAGAACACATGTAATGTGGTCATGTGGATCATCAATGACTCCAGTGGAGATATATCAATTTTTGGTTTAGGAAAAGAACACATGCAATCACTCTAGGGGATCCATATATATGTGTGTCAAACCACATCATGGTCATAGAGACCAAAAACACATAGGAAATTAAAGCAGCTTCCACATTGAATGTTGCACTAGTGTGATAGAAGTTGCATCACAAAATCCACTAGAGTGTGTGTGGTCATGTAGATATCAATGTGGTTTTGGAAAAGAACACATATGCAATGTGCGATGACTCTAGGGGGATCCAAGTGGCAAACCATGGTGTAGAAGACTAAAAACACATAGGAAAGCAACTTCCACATTGCATGCACCAGTGTGACAGAAGTTACATCACAGAATCACTAGAGTAGGGTGTGTGTGGTCTATATCAATGTGGTTTTGGAAAAGAACACATGTAATGTGGTCATGTGGATCATCAATGATTTTAGTGGAGATATCAATGTGTGGTTTAGGAAAAGAACACATGCAATCACTCTAGGGGATCCATATATATGTGTCAAACCACATCATGGTCATAGAGACCAAAAACACATAGGAAAACAGCTTCCAAAATTGCATGTTGCACCAGTGTGACAGAAGTTGCATCACAGAATCCACTAGAGTGTGTGTGGTCATGTAGATATCAATGTGGTTTTGGAAAAGAACAAATGTAATGTGGTCATGTGTATCATCTATGACTCTAGTGGAGATATCAATGTGTGGTTTAGGAAAAGAACACATGCAATCACTCTTGGGGACCCATATATATGTGTGTGTGTGTGTCAAACCACATCATGGTCATAGAGACCAAAAACACATAGAAAAGCAGCTTCCACATTGCATGTTGCATCAGTGTGACAGAAGTTGCATCACAAATCCACTAGAGTGTGTGTGGTCATGTAGATATCAATGTGGTTTTGGAAAAGAACACATGCAATGTGCAATGACTCTAGGGGATCCAAGTGGCAAAGGATGGTGTAGAATACCAAAACACATATAGAAAAGCAACTTCCACTCTAGGGGATCCATCCCTACTGCTTTTGTTACTACTGTCTTTGTTTTGCTACTGCTGTTACTTTACTATTCCTACTACAAAACTGTTGCTACTGATAAACTGCTGTGAGCAAGATTGTTTCCAGGTGCATCTGAATTGACAACTCAGTTGTTAAGGCTTATAAATATTCTTTGGCTCCCCTTGTGTCGAATCAATAAATTGGGTTTCACTTCCCTCGAAAATACTGCGATACACCCCCTATATTTGTGGGTCATCAAGACTATTTTCTGGCGCCGTTGCCAGGGAGCATAGCTTTATTTATCAAGTTCACTTGGAACCACTATTGTTCAAGCTAAGTTTATCTTTCTCCTTGTTTGCTTGTTTCTTTATCAAAAATACAAAAAAGTGGTCCCTACTCTAGTTGTTATTTTCGTTGGTATGTTATTGTCTTGCTTTATCATGCTTGTTGGCAATGGTTGGTTTCTTTGAAACTAAAGCTTATTGGCAAGGTGGGTTCACGGAAGATCAAAAATGTTATTATAAGGAACACCGCTTGTCACAAAAAGGGAAACACTTATGGGAACAAATTGATAGATTGTATACCATTGCTAGAAACGTGTGCTCTACTTATAATGTTACTTATTGTTGTGATAAGTCTTGTTGCAAAAAGAGGTATAAACACCTCCCTTTTCAATGTGAGTATAGTGATAATGATACCATATCTTCCTATGCTAAAGGAATTTATGACTTTTATGATGCGGAACAAATTGAAGAATTTATTGCTTGGAAGGGTGCTTTTGAACTTGCTAGTTTGCTTGAAAATATTGATGATCCACCTTACAAATATGAGGTGTATGGTATACTTAAATTTTGCTTTGATAATTACAAGGATGAAAATGGCTATATTTTTGAATATTTTAATAGATGCTTTCCACAAATGGAAGAGACTAATGCCTTGCAGGATCCTATGGAAGAAGAAATTGATGAACCTAAAATCTCATTAGATGAAAAAGAGGAGGAGAGTGATGAACAAAAGGAGGAAGAATGGATTAGCTACCCATGCCTACCTTCTAATGAGAGTAACTCTTTATCCCTTACATTATTTGATTGTCCCCTTGCTTACTAAAGGAGAATGAATGTTATGTTCCTGAGGTTCCTCTTGAAAATGTTTATAATAAAGCTCTAGTGCTTGTAGAGCATGAAGAACATGCTTTATGTGATAGTTATATTGTTGAGTTTCTTCATGAGGCTACTGAAAATTATTATGAGAGAGGAAAATATGGCTGTGGAAGTTTTCATGGTATTGAAACACCTCTCTATGTGCTGAAAGTTTTGAAATTACTCTTGTTTTATCTTCCTATGCTTGTCACTTTGTTCTTTGTGAATTTATTTGCATACATGATTCCTAAGCATAGGAAGTGGGTTAGACTTAAATGTGTTTTGAATTTGCTTCTTGATGCTCTCTTTTACTTCAACTCATATTTCTTATGAGAGCATCCTCTCAAACTTTTATGCCTGAAGATGATTATTCTTGGGAGACCTTTTCTTAAATACTGCAGGAGCTATTATTAATTGTAATCAAGGGCAGGTGACCTTAAATGTTAATGACAAGGAACACATTGTCTATTTCCTCAAGAAGATTGAAAGGACTTATGTTTTGAATTCAATTGAACATGTTGAGGGCATTCAAGTTGGAGAAATATATTGTCCCATACCAAGAGAAAAATTTCAAACTATTATGATTGGGACCATTGCTATCAAGGTTGAGGTAACATAATCATTAGTGGAATACAAAGTTTTGTCTCATATGAAATTGTTTTGGTAGAAATACCTGATCAAACTTGTTAACAAAAGGATTTCATTGAACAAAACAATGTTTTCACTATGATTATTTCTGTTTACTTCTATTCTATCCATTCTAGTTTTTGCTTATGCCTAACTTAAAGGCATTAAAGAAAAGTACTTATTGGGAGATAACCCAAAAGTTTTAGATGAGTCTTGGAAGTTATTACCTCTGCAATAACCTCTTCTTATCCTTTTTATTTTCTTTTTGTGCCAAGAGCAACCTCTAATGAGAGAGAAGTAATGATTGGGAAAGTTGCTGTCCCGAAACAGATTTCTGTGCATCACCGTAAACATTCGTGAGAGAGCTCTGTATGTCGGATTGATATGTAATTGTTTGTGATTCTGCCCCAGGTTATTATCTAACTTTCGTTAGTTCAAGACTTTTTGATTTGAGCAACATAAGGTCTTCGAAAAAATTCGTCTTTACCTGCTGGTCTGTTTTGACAGATTTCTGTCTTTTTCTGCATTTGCTTCTTGTGGGTTCCTTTTTGAGTTTTTTTTGGGGAATTGAGCTTTTTGAGGGAAGTGCTACAGTATATAGTGTTCTAATGGAAGTTTATTTGGTGTTAGAACTGAACCTTAATACTTATTTATCTTAAGTGCACTAATGTTGCTAATGAGATTGTGTGAAGTTTTGTATGAAGGAAAAATTTCAGGTGTATGGAAGGAATGAGTAATGAGATGAAGGATGGACTAAAGCTCAAGCTTGGGTATGCCACGCGTGTCACCCCAAGAAATATCCAAGAAGTACAAGCGTCAAAGCTTGGGGATGCCCAAGGCATCCCCTTCTTGATCAATAAAAATCCCAGGTTTCTTCCAAACGCTTCATTTTTATTGTTTCATGCATAGTTGTGGTTTTCTTGGAGCGTCTTCTTTTTCGTTTTCATTTTGGTTTTCGTTTGCTTGGTTTGCCTAGTTTTCCGAATAAATTGGTTGGACCCCCTCTTTCTTACATTGGTTTGCAAATGGTTTGGTTTGAATTGGAAAAGAGTAGGAAAAGCTCATGCTTAAGTGGTAAAGAGAGTATGTTTTTGACTGTGCCTATGCTTTGTCATGCCATGCTTGGTCATTCCATGCTTGATATTTTTTTGGCTTTATTCTAGTATTCTTTGTTGTAGCATGACTTGTTATAAACAATTGAGATTTCTTAATGTGCCTTGGATGAATCATGCGTTGTTTTAGCATATTAAAGCATAGTATAGTGGTATTCTCCTTTGATGCTATATTTGGGTTGACTTGGCACATGCTCACACCATGTTATGACTATCCCAAGTCACCATAAGCCTTTATGATCCTTTAGTTTTCAACTTGTAGTATCACTTTATGCTTTGATCAATGATGTTTTGTCGCTCTGCATGATTATGGCCATTATTTCTCTCTCGTTTGTCGCTCCCTTACTATTGCTAGCCTTTACTTCCACTGAGTATTTTACTCATGTTTCCAACTCCCTTAAACCAAATATTGCCAAAGTGTCCACCATACCTACCTATTAGCATCATTTGCTACTTCCGTGCATATTCAATATGCCTTGTTTTCTTCCAAATAAAATGTTTGCTTGTTATGAGAAAGTTAGTTAGTAAAGCTCTCACGAACTTGATGGCACACTTTACTTGCATTTAATAAACCTGAACCATTGCATCCTTCTTTGTTGCGTATATGCTTGTGCTTTATAAGTTGAAGTTAGCAGAACCATGTATCATGGGGAACGCTTTCAACATTGCATTGGTACTTAGTACCTCGTTGATATCATGTTCTTTTGCTTATGGATCCCGACGGTGTGAAATAAAAGTGGAAATTTGTAAGATCATGGAGTTTGTATGTGTGTTAGACAAACGCCTGGGCCGCTAGCCTAAGCCATGCCTAATCATGGTGGAAACTTGCAGCATAACCATGATGAGCATTCTATGAAGCATCCTCAATAAAAATCTATGCACATAATAAAAAGATCGCTGAGATGCTCATTGTCTGCTTGCCTTGTCATTTTGATTATGGGATAGCTCCTGTATCATGTGCAAGGGGTACCCGTTGGCGGTTCTCTATGATACGTATATACTTACAATGACAAGAGCTTACTCGTGACTGAAGTTGAGTAGCATGAGGATCGGTCCTCGTAAGTAAGGGGCATGAGACTTCGATTTATAACTTGTCAAGCATATCCTCTTAGTTGTGTCACTTTCACCTTAACCACATTAAAGATGCTTATGATAGGGGCAATGAGAGCTCAAAGCTAATGAGTACCATACTTTCAGCATTTGGAAGCCTTTCAAAGTTATTCAAAACCTTTTCTTCTACTTGTTGGGTCTCCACATATTCTTTGAGCACTTTCTTGGGAGCATAGTGGCCATTCTTAGTTCTGTGTGCATTGTCCCAAGACTTGTTGATTGATGCATACCTTGATATTGCTTGTTTTAAACTATTTGTATCTAGTCACTCTTGTGAACTTTGAAGGTGTCCTATGCATTTATGTTTGCTACTCTTTGAGGGACAAGCTGAATGCCACTATGCTATGTTTTCTTTATGTGAAACAAACAAACGTCTTGCAAAGCATTGTTATTCATGAATCTTTTGTTTGTGCCTTTTCAGGTTGCATCATAGTTTCTTTGTCTTATTACTAGAACTTTGTCTTTCATGTTATGATTGAAGTACTATGATCCGAGCTTTGAATGTTTTACAAATACTTTGATCAAGTCTTTGATGGTGCATGTCACCTCAAAAATTATTCTTTCTTTTTATCACTTACCTACTCGAGGACGAGCAGGAGTTAAGCTTGGGGATGTTGATACATTGCAAATGTATCTATAATTTTTGATGCTCCATGCTTGGTTTTATCCACTTTCTTGTGTTTTGTCCACACTTTGGAGTACTTTTCATATGATTTCTTAGACTAACCTATTAACAAGAGCCACAGTGCCAGCTGCCTGTTTTCTGCTGTTTTTGGTTCCAGGAAAGTCATAAAATGAATATTCTCGGAATTGGACGGGACAAAAGCCAAAGTTCCTATTTTTCCAGAAGACTCATGGATCCAGAATACGAGACGGAGGAGGGCGAGGGCCTGGCCACACCACCCCCAGGCGCGGGCTAGGCCTGGCCGCGCCAGGGCATGGTGTGGTGGCCCTAGGCACCCCCTCGGTCTCCCTCTTCGCCTATAAGAAGCCTTCTGACCTAAAAACTCCGGGGGGTTCGATGTTTTTCCACGAAAAGTTCCGCTGCGCTGGCACCACCGAAGGGGAGATTCGGGGGACGGAAAGTCTCTGTTCTGGCACCGTGCCGGGACGGGGAAGTGCCCCCGGAGCCATCTCCATCGACCTCCACCATCATCTTCATCGACCATCCATGTTTCCCCCATCTATGAGTGAGTAATCCCCCGCTGTAGGCTATGGGGATGGTAGGGATTGGATGAGATCGTTCATGTAATGGCATCAGATTGTTAGGGCATGGTGCCCAGTATCTTTTATTAGTGCTTTATGACTTTGTTGAGACTTTATGTGCTTAATGCTTGTCACTAGGGCCTGAGTGCCATGATTTCAGATCTGAACTTATTATTGATTCAGTACGATAGTATTGTTTCTGGTCTTATCTACAAGTTGTATACACACGTTGTTGTCCGGAACCTATGGCCCCGAAGTGACAGAAATCGGGATAACCGGAAGGGAAAGGCTTTGATGTGAGGATCACATGTGTTCATGGAGTGTTAATGCTTTGCTCTGGTGCTTTATTAAAAGGAGCACCTTAATTGCTAGTAGTTCCCTAGAGGCCCCTCTACAAACGGGCTGGCAGGACAAAAGATGTTGTGCAAGTTCTCATTGCGAGCACATATGACTATATATGGAACACATGCCTAGGATTGTCTAGTACTTGGGTGCTTTATCTTATTTATCTACAATTGCCCTATGTTCTCATTGCTATGTGAATTGTCTTGTCCATGCAACGCCCGTCCATCCATCCCTATGCCTACCGCACTCGAATCCCACTGTTTACTGCTTTTGTTACTACTGTCTTTGTTTTGCTACTGCTGTTACTTTACTATTCCTACTACAAAACTGTTGCTACTGATAAACTGCTGTGAGCAAGATTGTTTCCAGGTGCAGCTGAATTGACAACTCAGTTTTTAAGGCTTATAAATATTCTTTGGCTCCCCTTGTGTCGAATCAATAAATTGGGTTTCACTTCCCTTGAAAATACTGCGATACACCCCCTATACTTGTGGGTCATCATATAATTGTGTTAATGCGAAACGTTAATACATGTGTGGTATATAAACAAACTATGTCTCTAGTTACCTCTAGCGAACTAGTTCATTGGTCATGAGGATGGTATGGGTCTCAAGATCATGGGCATTTATGCCAATTGACAATGAGGTCTAGTTATTAGTTGAATAACATGACAGACAAACATCCGACCGTTATATCTTGAATGAGATCTAGTTACAAAGTTCACCATTGATGATAAAACACAGAGAACCTTGCAACCTGATCCTTTGACTGTGAGGTAATGCAAATCACCATTCTGGAAGAAGCTTAGATGGTTATCAAGAGTCATCTCGTAATAGGGTGATCAAAAAGGTGCCACTCAGGTTTTCCGGAGGGATGTGTAGAGGAGTACATATCAAGACCAGGATTTGTCTAGTCCATGTAACAGACAGATACATGTGGCCATCTCGGTGACGTTGCATTAATAAAGCTTGCAAGCATGTGACTCTGTCATGGAATGCAACGACATGAGAACGTGAAAACAAGTTCATCGGTAACGAGATCGAACTAAGTTATGGAGATACCGAAGATCAAGTCTCGGATGAATTAGGTATCGAATGACAAAGGGAACGGGAATCGACTATCTCACTGTTCGAGCGATTATATTCGTGAAACGCACGGGGGTCACATGGCCATCCAGGTCCCTCTGTTGATCATTGATGTGAGAGTAGTCTCAATCATGTCCGGAGTGTTTTCGAACCGAAGGATGTCACGCTTAACGGTAGGGACGCTTAGGGTATCTGAGGTATCGTAGGAGAAATAGAGAAAGAGAAACCAGAATAGTTCCGGGTAATATCCGATGGAGATCGAAAGGGGTCCGGAAGGTGTTCCGGAGTAAAGGAATAAAATAATATGTGTATTTGAATGTTAATTGGAGAATTAATATTAAATATATATTTTATTTTATTATTAAAGGCATCTTAATGCTAATGGGCCTCACCTAATGGGAGGCCCAATAGGGCATGGCGCCAAAGGAGTGGGGGACAGCCGGCCTAGCCTTGGTGGGCTGCCCCAATGGGGCCCACCTAGGGCCGGCGGCTGCCCCTAGGTGGCCGGCGGGTGTGGGGTTTAGTCCCACACCGCCTGGCCCCTGGGTGGTGCGTCCCCCTCCCACTATATATAGGGGTGTCCTATCCCCCTTTGGAATCATCCCATTCCCTCTATTTCTCTCTCTCATCCATTGAGGACTTCTCCATAATATTGGGGAGGACCTCGTGGGTGAGTTCTCCACCTTCACACCACCGTCACGTGATCTGCAATCCGGCATCTACTTCTTCCGCTGCTCGGCTAGATCGAAGTCTGGTTGATGTCTCCTACACCGGACGTGTGACGAACTTTGGAGGCACCACACTTGGGGTGTTGCTCGTCTTCATCAATATACGCCTTCCTGCGTAAGGCGTGCCTCGGTCTTCAAAGGTATGAATACTGTAGCCCTTCTCCATTACTTATGTCTACATAGTATAGATCCTGGTATTAGTGTTCGGGTAGATATAATTTTTTTGTTTTCTGCTACGGAACCCTTCAGTGGTATCAGAGCGGGTCTATGGGTAGACATGTCGTATGTATAGAACACATAGCAATATGTGGGCATTGATTCTGTAGTTGCTACCCTCTTTAATGTTATTGTTCATATCGCAGCACTGTTTGATGAAGCGACCCCCAACCGACCTCATGTGGTGATTCACGAGACTGGTCCACAAATCAAAGTGGCTTAGGGGGGTGTCTGTCTCTCTACAGTAGTTGATATGGCATTGGAATTGGAGGGCCCTGAAAAGGGAAGAAGAACGGAAATCATTGAATCCATGTTGTGGCTCTACGTTTGTAGGTGGGAAGGGGTTCTGCTGCGAAAGCCCTAAAGCCGCGTAAAACTTACAGTAGATAATATAGAAGCGTCTATTTTTATTATTGCATAGGGGCAAGTATTATAACGTGGCGATGACAAGTTTATGAAACTTTCATTGAAGCTGTTGATGATGATCATAATGCTATATCCGCGTCACAACACTTTACTTTTGAAGTATTACTTATTGTGCTGGTATATTTATATTCGACGGTAGAATAATAAGATAATCCCTCACAATATTCCAGTTATGGTATTTCCCTTGTGTGTGCACCGCCAAGAAAGTTCTTCGGTATGAGGCGCCCTGTGGTGAGTAGGGGTCAGACATAACTACATTCGCATACAGTGGGTGTAAGCCATGTTGCATTGCGAATACACACAAGTTAGAACTAGCAAGCCAAGCACGTTATAGAGACGTGGCCTCAGAATACAGGAGACCGAAAGGTCGAGCATGAATCACATAGTCGATGTGATCAACATTAGGGAATGTCCACCTTTGATACTATACTGATGGCCGTGTTAATCGGGGGAGGTGCAGGGGATTGGGATCATGTGATCGCTAAACGAGTAGAGGGATGTTCGTTTAAGTGGGAGTTCTTTTAATTAAAACTTGAACTCATTATTATGAACATGGTCTAAACACTTTGCCAATCCATTGTAGATGTCTCGCCCACCCACCTTCAACCTTAGCCCTTTCCTTGAGAAGGACAAGCTGAAAACTAATGGAACCAACTTCACCTCATGGTTCCGCAATCTTAGGATCCTCCTAGTCCCCTACAAGTTGACTTATGTCACCGAGGCTGTGCTTCTAGCTAAGCCTGCAAATTCCGCCTCCCAGGACGAAAAGAATGTCTGGCAGTCCAAGGCGGACGATTTCTCCCTCATCTAGAGTGGAATGCTCTATGCCATGGAGCCGGAGCTTTAAAAGCGTTTTGAGAAGATGAATGCCTTTGAGATCATTGAGGATCTAAAGGCCGTCTTTGCTCCACAGGCCCGTGTAGAGAGGTATGATGCTTCCGAGCTCTTCTTCTCTGCTAAAACGGAAGAGCGCAACAGTATTAGCAAGCACGTGGTCAAAATGTCTGGCTACGTTAAGTGCTTGAAAGCCCTGGATTGCAAAATACCGAAGGAGCCCGCGATCGATAGGGTGCTGCACTCGCTGCCCCTAGATATAAGAGCTTTGTGATGAACTACAACATGCAATGGATGACTAAGACCCTTGCTGAGGTGTTCGCCATGCTCAAAACTGCTGAGATTGAAATCAAGAAGGAGCACACGGTGTTGATGGTCAACAAGACCACCAACTTTAAAAAGCCGGTACAAAAGGGAAAGGGCAAGGGCAAGAAGTCCAAGAAGGATGGCAAGTTCGTTGCCTCAAAGACTGCCAAGCCTGGCCCTAAGCCCGACACTTTGTGCTTCTACTGCAAAGGGGATGGGCAGTGGAAACGCAACTGCCCCAAATACCTTGAAGACAAGCGAGCTGGCAAAATTGCCACCATGGACAAAGGTATATATGATATACATGTTATTGATGTGTTCCTTACAAGCGCCAGGAGTAACACCTGGGTATTTGATACCGGATCTGTTGCTCACATTTGTACCTCTCAGCAGGATCTACAGAGTAGGAGGCGCCTGAGGAAGGACGAGGTGATGATGCGCGTCGGCAATGGTTCGAGAGTCGAAATGATGGCCGTCAGCACCCTGCATCTCCGTCTACCGTCAGGATTACTATTGGTTTTGAATAAATGCTACTATGTACTCGCATTGAGTATGAATATTGTGAGTGGGTCTTGCTTGTTGCAACACCGTTATTCATTTAAATCAGGAACAAATGGTTGTTCAGTTTATATGAATGATGTTTTCTATGTTCATGCTCTTGTGTGTGATGGTTTATTCTTACTTGATCTTGATTGTAATACACACATCCATAGTGTTGATCGTAAACGTTGTAAGCGTAGTGATGATTCCATGTTTATGTGGCATCGCCGTCTTGGTCACATTGGCATAAAACGCATGAAGAAGCTTCATTCAGAAGGCCTTCTTGGATCATTGGATTTCGAATCCCTTGATACATGTGAGCCATGCCTCATGGGCAAGATGACTAGGACACCATTCTCCGGGATAGTGGAGAGAGTTGTAGACCTACTGGGAATCATACATACGGATGTATGTGGACCAATGAGCGTCTCAACGCGCAATGGTTATTGTTACTTCGTTACCTTTACTGACGACTTAAGTAGATATGGATATATCTACTTAATGAAGCACAAGTTTGAAACCTTTGAAAAGTTTAAGGAATTTCAGAAAGAAGTAGAGAATCAACTTAACACGAGAATCAAGCATCTTCGATCGGATCGAGGAGGCGAGTATTTGAGTTATGAGTTTAACATGCACTTGAAGGACTGTGGGATTATCCCATAGCTTACGCCAGCCGGAACACCACAGCGTAATGGTGTGTCGGAACATCGTAACCGAACCCTATTAGATAGTGTGCGGTCCAGAACCCTATTAGATAGTGTGCGGTCCATGATGTCTTGAACTGATTTGTCTATGTCTTTTTGGGGATACACGTTAGAAACCGCTGGTTTTATTTTAAACCAAGCACCATCCAAATCCGTGGAGACAACCCCATATGAGATATGGTATGGACAAAAACCAAAGTTGTCATTTCTGAAAGTTTGGGGTTGTGAGGCTTACGTTAAGAAACTACAGCCTGACAAACTCGAACCCAAATCGGAAAAATGTATCTTTGTGGGATATCCAAGGGAAACCGCTGGGTATACTTTCTACAACCAAGCCAAAGGCAAAATGTTTGTCGCAAGAACCGACAACTTTCTCGAGAAAGAGTTTCTTGCAAAAGGAGTGAGTGGAAGGAAAATTGAGTTAGATGAAATTGTTGACCCTTCTCTCCAAATTCTGAGTAGCGCAACGAAAGTTGTTCCGAAACCGCTCTCCAACATGGAGGAAGAGCCCATTGACAATGATCAAAACAACAACATCGAGACTCCTGAGGTTCGCAGGTCTACAAGGGTTCGTGCAACTCCTAATTGGTACAATAGCCTTGTAATGTCTGTCATCCTAGATGAACAGGAAGAACCTACAAACTACAAAGAAGCTATGGATAGTGCTGATTCCGAGAAATGGGTAGAAGCCATGAAATCCGAAATAGGATCCATGCATGAAAACCAAGTTTGGACCTTGGTGGATCTTCCAGAAGGCCGGAAGGCCGTGGAAAATAAACGGATCTTTAAGAAAAAGATAGATGCGAATGGTAAAGTGACCGTTCACAAAGCTCGACTTGTCGCAAAGGGTTTTTGACAAATTCAAGGAGTTGACTACGACGAGACTTACTCTCCCGTAGTGATGCTTAAGGCTATCAGGATTTTAATAGCAATTGCTGCACATTTCGACTATGAAATTTGGCAGATGGATATCAAGACCGCATTCCTCAATGGTCACATTGATGAAGAGTTGTATATGATGCAACCGGAAGGTTTTGTTGATCCTAAGGATGCTGGAAAGGTATGCAAACTTTAGCGGTCCATTTATGGATTGAAGCAAGCATCTCGAAGCTAGAACCAACATTTTGATCAAGTGATCAAGAGTTTTGGATTTGTCCAAAATGAACAAGAGTTCTGTGTTTACAAGAAAGCGAGTGGGAGCTCAGTTGTTTTCTTAGTAGTATATGTGGATGACATATTACTCATGGGAAACGATGTGGATCTTACGAAAAGCCTGAAAGCATATTTGAGTAACCAATTTTCCATGAAGGATCTAGGTGAAGCTACATACATATTAGGTATCAAGATCTATAGAGATAGATCAAGGCACCTAATTGCATTGAGTCAGAGTACTTACATCGAAAAGATTTTGAAGAGGTTCAAAGTGGAAAACACCAAAATGGGTTTTACAACGATAATGAAGAATTGCAAAATGAGTATGACTCAATGTCCTGTAACGGACGATGATAGAGAGAAGATGTCTTACATCCTCTATGCTTTAGCCATAGGATCTATCATGTATGCAATGTTAAGTACGCGACCTGATGTGGCATTGGCTCTTAGTTTGACGAGCCGATACCAAAGTAATCCATGACCGGATCACTGGACAACTGTAAAGAATATCCTAAAGTATCTGAGAAGAACAAAGGATATGTTCTTAATCTATGGAGGAAATGATGAAGCTCTAAACGTAATGGGTTACGTGGATGCAGCTGGAACTCAGATCATGATGACTCGAAGTCTCAACAGGATTTGTATTCCTAGTGAATGGTGGGGCGGTAAGCTGGAAGAGTAAGAAGCAGCTGATGGTGGCGCAATCTTCAATGGAGTCTGAATACATTGCTGCGGCTCATGCAGCAAATGAAGTTGTTTGGCTAAGGAATTTCGTCATCGAAATGGGAGTTTTTCCAAATGCGCAAGACCCCGTGACAATCTATTGTGATAACACGGGAGCTATTGCAAACGCAAAGGAACCAATGACTCATTCCACGGCCAAACACATCAAGCTTAGATTTCACGTCATCCGACAGAACGTTGACGAAGGTGAAGTCAAGATTGCAAAGTAGATATGGAACTGAATATGGTAGATCCTTTGACTAAAGCTCTCCATCAGGAAAAGCACGAACAACGCCGAGATTCCATTGGTGTTAGGTTCTTGCCTATTGTAAACTAGTTTTGTTTATACTTTAGTGCAAGTGGGAGACTGAACGAGTTATGCCCTAGAGGCAAATAATAAAGTGTATTATTTGATATATCTCCTATATGTTCATAATACGTTTCATACTGTGCTATAACTGTGTTAATGCGAAACGTTAATACACGTGTGGTATGTAGACAAACCGTGTCTCTAGTTACCTCTAGCAAACTAGTTCATTGGTCATGAGAATGATCTGGGTTTCAAGATCGTGGGAATTTATGCCAATTGACAATGCGGTCATGTTATTAGTTGAATAACATGATAGACAAACATCCGACCATTATATCTTGAATGAGATCTAGTTACAAAGTTCACCATTGATGATAAAACACATAGAACCTCGCAACCTGATCCTTTGACTGTGAGGTAATGCAAATCACCATTCTGGAAGAAGCTTAGATGGTTATCAAGAGTCATCTCGTAATAGGGTGATCAAAAAGGTGCCACTCAGGTTTTCCGGAGGGATGAGGAGTACATATCAAGAACAGGATTTGTCTAGTCCATGTAACGGACAGATACATGTGGCCATCTCGGTGACGTTGCATTAATAAAGCTTGCAAGCATGTGACTCTGTCATGGAATGCAACGACATGAGAACGTGAAAACAAGTTCATTGGTAACGAGATCGAACTAAGTTATGGAGATACCGAAGATCAAGTCTCGGATGAATTAGGTATCGAATGACAAAGGGAATGGGAATCGACTATCTCACTGTTCGAGCGATTATATTCGTGAAACGCACGGGGGTCACATGGCCATCCAGGTCCCTCTGTTGATCATTGATGTGAGAGTAGTCTCAATCATGTCCGGAGTGTTTTCGAACCGAAGGATGTCACGCTTAACGGTAGGGACGCTTAGGGTATCTGAGGTATCGTAGGAGAAATAGAGAAAGAGAAACCAGAATAGTTCCGGGTAATATCCGATGGAGATCGGAAGGGGTCCGGAAGGTGTTCCGGAGTAAAGGAATAAAATAATATGTGTATTTGAATGTTAATTGGAGAATTAATATTAAATATATATTTTATTTTATTATTAAAGGCATCTTAATGCTAATGGGCCTCACCTAATGGGAGGCCCAATAGGGCATGGCGCCAAAGGAGTGGGGGACAGCCGGCCTAGCCTTGGTGGGCTGCCCCAATGGGGCCCACCTAGGGCCGGCGGCTGCCCCTAGGTGGCCGGCGGGTGTGGGGTTTAGTCCCACACCGCCTGGCCCCTGGGTGGTGCGTCCCCCTCCCACTATATATAGGGGTCTCCCATCCCCCTTTGGAATCATCCCATTCCCTCTATTTCTCTCTCTCATCCATTGAGGACTTCTCTGTAATATTGGGGAGGACCTCGTGGGTGATTTCTACACCTTCACACCACCGTCGTGTGATATGCGGTCCGACATCTACTTCTTCCGCTGCTCGGCTGGATCAGAGTCCGGTTGACGTCTCCTACACCGGACGTGTGATGAACTTCAGAGGCACCACACATGGGGTGCTGCTCGTCTTCATCAATATACGCATTCCTGTGTAAGGCGTGCCTAGGTCTTCAAAGGTATGGATACCGTATCCCTTCTCCGTTACTTATGTCTACATAATATAGATCCTGGTATTAGTGTTCGGGTAGATAGAAATTTTTTGTTTTCTGCTACGGAACCCTTCAAAACCATGGTGTACAAAGACCAAAATCATGTTGGAAAGCTTTTTGGTCATGCCTAAAAATGATTAACTGCAAAAGAAATCGTGTTGTGTATACACTGTTTCCCATTCGTGCGTTTTGCATTGACACGAGCGATGTACACGTTTCGCACCCCGCGTGCGTTCCCACCGCCCAACTGTCCCATCGTCGTCCTAGTCATTTCTCCACACTCCATCACACTCTTCCCTAGCAACAACTACGAGATTATTTTCACGAAGATGAAGAGATCAAGGCCGGTGGTCGCCGAGGACACCAAGGTCATCATCGACAAGGAGGCAATCAATGCCATCGTCGAGAAGAAAGTAGATAACAAGGTCGAAGAGGAAGCGGTTGCAGATCCAGTGGCGGTGCAGGTGGACTACGATTACTTTGATGATAACGAGGATGAAGAACCTAGCTATGAATCCATTCGCGTTCGAGAAAGAACCCAGCGACGGAGAACCGGAGGTAATTAGATCTGAACTGTGAATGTGGTTTTCTAATTTTACTGTTCATATTTTAAATTATAGGGTTTTGTGATCTTATAGATTTTGATTAATTAATTTGTTATGTGCCTAGTAGTTCTATGCACATATTTTGTTGGTCGTTTTGATCTGCCCATAGTCATTCCAGTCGCATATTTTTCTAGTTTGATTTTAATCTGCCCCTAGTAGTTCTAGGCACCTATGTCACATCCCAAAATTCTTCTAATTTTGGAATGTAAAGTTAATAAAATAACTTGGTTGAATTATTTTACTTTGTTGATCTCAAAGAAAAGAAACTTTCTGTTATGATTTTTCTTCCTTGAATTCATAAACTTGTATGAGATTGGATTAACATGACTATCCAACTTGTTTTCATTTTCTTTTCAACCATTTGATTCTTTAAATATTCAACCATGCTTAGATGATAAAAGAGAGGGAATAAAATGTCTTTCCCAATTATGGTGGAGTGATATTCTAATTTCCCTATTTGACCCTTAAAGTCTCTACTTCGATTTATGAAACCATTCTAGATGCTTTTCACCACTTGCCTGAAAAGACAGAAGATAACATGACATCTCCATTTTATTGGATGTTAAAAACTATGTTCCTTTATGTTATATGAATGAACTTGTTGTTTTGGGATTTGTGGCATTGTGTGTCTTGATTGAGTGACTAAAAATAAATCATAATAAACTATTTAGAAATATTGCATAGTAGCCATAAAGGCCAATTGCATAAAACCACATATCCTTTTGATAACGCCTAAGTAGCCCTATTTGGCAAAAGGGCATAAAATTATTTGTGTTTTGGTGATTGACATATGTTATGTATCTATGCATTGCATAAAACATCATGCAAAAATTTCATCTTCAAAACCCTTTGTGTCAAAACCCTATTTCAAAATCTCTATTTTTACCTATCAAGGTTTTATTTAAAAAATACATGTTTGAATTTTGAATGGACAGGATTATGTGCCCTAGTAGTCCTATAAAGATATTTTGAATTTTTGAAAATTTTACAAACTGGTTTGAACTCATTTGGAGCTATATTTCAAAAGTTATTAAAGAAATAAGAAAAGGAATATATAGAAATTTGTGAAGCCACCATCTTAAAACTAGTGAAAATGTTATAAATATGATCCTATAATGATCTACTGAATTTTAGAAAAATTTAGAAACAAGAATCATGTCATTTGGAGTTCGTATGCAAAAGATATAAAGAAAATACCAAAAAAGAAAAAGAAAAAAAAAGAAAATAAAAAGGAAAAACAAAACAAAACCAAATGGGCCACCCAGCCGGCCCACTCAGCCGACCAAAGCAGCCAACCGCACGCGAGGATTGCTTTAAAAAGCGTGCGAAAATCTGATTTCTAAACCTATCTCTATTCAAACACTTATAACTTTTTATCTATAACTCCGAATTGACTTCTGTTTATTTCTACTTGTTATCTACTTCAAGATATATCTTCCCATCATCCTAAAAGGCTAAATAATCCCTCGGAGCCACAGCTATAACACTTTTCCTTCCCGAAATCCCGAATCTACACCCTACCGAATCGTATTTCGCTTCTAAACCCACCTAAACTTTGTCGGATGCCTTCGGCTTCAAAACGAAAGTTGTAGATCGCGTTGAAAGCTTTAAATTCCGACAATCCTCACCTCTTTTCATCCATCACATCCGGAGAGTTTCGCAACGCAATATTTCAGATCTGATGGCGTAATTCTAAGATCTCCTCGTGCTCGTTTGTTGAAATCCAAATTCCTTTGGTGAAAAGATAGATCTAATCATCCTCCACAACTTTCATGTTTAAAATTTTTCAATTTGACCTATGGATTTGTCTCTCTAACACATATCTACTTCTAGTCTTTTGTGAGGCAAAATCGGGTCTATTTTGAGCCAACTTCTCTTGTAGCCACCGGATCTCATCCCGACGGTCGAGATTCAATCATCCCGATCAGTTGCCTCATCACCGCCACGTCGTCAGGTTAGCGTCTAGTCCCAGTCAGCTTGCACGGTCAACCTGTCCAGTTAGCGGAATATTCCCTGGAATATTCCGTTCGAATTTAAAATTGCAGATTATAGATCTAACTTGTAAAATCCATAGAAAATTCATACTATGTCCAAATATTACAAATAATATACCGTTGGAATCACAAAATTGTGTAGAATATTAATATATAATTGTATCAGATATTTACTGTAAGTATTTGTCGTGATTATTTAAATGGTTTAATACACTTTTTGGAGCAATTAATTCACAGAAAATAAAATACAACTCAGAAAAATACAAATGATATACCCCTAGATTCCCAAAATTGTATAGAATATGATTCTAGAATAAAATTACAAGTTTACTATATAGATTACTATAGAATAATTAATTAGTATTATTGGCCTTTTAAATCATTAAATTGATAGTAAATAATCTAGAGATCCGAAAAATATGAGTAATATGTCCCTAAGTTCATAATCTTGCGTAGTTTTCAGATCTGTACTTAGTTTTGTTTGTTATTAGTACGATCTGTTCAGATTTATTAAACTCCATTAAACACTAAATAAATCCTAGAAAAAGATCTATAACTCCGATTAGGGTGAATCCAATTGCTACTGGTTCGTATTAAAGCTCTCTATCCATTACAGTTCAGATATAAATTTAATTAGGCAACTATTACAGAAGCTACAACAGTTATGTTAAAACTCCTTTATTGGCAATTGAAATTGGATAACAAATACTATATTGCATTAAAACACTTCTACATGCATCATGTGATCTAGTATTGTTTAGATAACTAATTACAACCATTATGACATATTAAATCATCATGCATGCATTGGATCATCACTATTTTATTGTATTGTTGTATTGTTGCATGATTGCAATGTTTGAATGATATGTTGTTGTGCTTTTGCTTTTGAACGATAGATCGCGAGGAGTGTAACTACTATAATCGCTACAGCTATGATTGCGAGCATTGTGATTGTAAGTATTTTGAGTGCGACGAGTGCAATGATTGCAATTGTGAGGATTGTTTGAACGACTACATCAACTAAAGGCAAATGGAGCTTCATAAATGTCCTATTTACTTTCTATATGCATTGTAGCTTGTTTTGTTTTTACAAGTTTATCTATTGCTATGCTATATCCTATTATGTCGTAGCCTTTCTCGTTAGGTGAGCCGTCGTAAGTAGTTGTGCTTAGTTGTGCTTATGTAGATGAGGGTGGGATACACCATGGCAAAGATTGTTTTGAAAGAACGTGTTTGGAAAGTTTGAAAACAACTTAATTAATGAACTCTCTGGGTGGATTTGTAATTGCTTGGTCCGTGAATGCCGGGCCCATGTCTATGGTTTACCCGAGTAGCTTACTTGTGGATGGCCACCCAGGTTTCTAAGAAATGATTAGTGTCTTAATTTGGTAGCTTCCGTGTGTAACCATATGCCAGTGAGTTATGGGTGGCTGGATGGACTTAGTAGGTTGTGGTGACCCGAGCTCTTCATATCCAGAGATGTAGTGAATGTGATAGGTTGGTACGGTGCATGGATGGGCTTGGGGAGCTACTTCCCGAATTGTCTCTTCTTGGACTTCTCCCTATAATGACTCAATATGTGTGTCGTGGTACGAGCGGGTCGACCAAGTCATATGGGTAAAGTGTACAACCCCTACAGGGTGTAAAACTAAGTGCTTAGCCGTGTCCCTGGTAATGGACGATTGAGTTGCTGAATTGTGGGTGCTATGACATGTTCTCATTCATTCTAACTTGTAATTGCTAAAACTTGTGGTTGAAACATAATTGGGTTGTGTGAAGAAGATCAAATGTTTTACAAAAGATAGGATAAAGTATTTTGCTGCTGCAACTAAGCCTGAACCCCACAGGCCAGATATGCATATAGTTATTAGCCTTGTTGATTCTCTCATTGTTCCACTTGCCAGTGCATTCCAAGTGTTGACCCTTTGGGGCTGCTACGTTTTATGTTGTAGGTTATACCGATTATGAGTGATCGAATAGGTCGCGATACTCCACTCAACAGTTGTTCGCCTGTGGCACAATTGAAGATGGCGCCTACTATCTGTTTATGCTTCCATATGCTACTTTGTTATTTGAGCTAGCCTTTGAGCTACGCATTATGTAATAATTACAGATTCTGGATCATTCGATGCAATAATGATGCACTATTATATTCTTTGGTATTTATCTGTACTGTGTGTGCTAGTGAACCGATCCAGGGATTGGCACTATACACAGGAACTCAGCCTTATCAGGCGAGGGTGTTACAACCTAGTAGTTCTATGCTCATATGTTGGTCGTTTTGATCAATATTTTCTAGTGATATAATTTCATGTGGAGTTCAGATCTCTTATCTAGGTTGTGTTCATGCTGTCCAATGTATAGTTTGATTTGTATGATAAATGTCACACATATATAGTAATCATACGAGCTCCTGATTACATTAACAAAAAATTTAATATTCCTTAACTGAAAGCCAATGTCTAATTTATTGAAACCTTGTTAAAATTAACTTAACAAACTATTTAGTAAGTTCATCTCTATTTTACATTAATTTCTATATGTATAAGTACAGATGCATTAAAATGCAGATAAATGTCCATCTCTGTTATATTTAGGGAAACAAATTGTTAAATTCCTAATTAACTGAGTATATTTAGGAGAAAGAAAATTCCTATTTATACCATGTTCTAGTCATAACTTCATTTTGATTTGCCAATTTACTGATAAGATGAATGGAAATAATTAATCCATCTGTCATAAAAAAAAGGATTTCTCAGTTTTTTATTAGAATTTGGATGTATCTATATATATACTGAAACTTGTATAGATATTCATTCAAATTATTTGAAAGAACAATATAATTTTAACTTAAGTGGAGTGTATATGTTAAATACTGGATCATGCATGTTATGCAATCTCTGTTATAGTAAGTTCTGTATTTATATGAACAGATGCATTAATATAATGCCGATAAATTAAATTTCTCTGTGTAGTCCATCTCTGTTATTTGTTTATGGAAACAAATTGTTAAATTCATAATACACTGAGTATATATTTAGGAGAAAACAAATTCCTATTTATACCATGTTCAAACTGAGTCATAACTCTTCTTTTTGTTTTACCTATTTAATGATAAGATAAATGGAAAGAACTACTCCATCAGTCCTAAAAAAAGGATGTCTCAGTTTTGTTAAAATTTGGATGTATCTTTATATACTGAAACTTGTAAAGATTCATTCATTCAAATTATTTGAAAGAACAGTATAATTTTATATAGCACATATTTTATCATATATGTATGCAAGCAGATATATGTTTGATGGACTAGTTTGTTCAAGAGCTGGTCAACTTGTGCGCACATGCTAAAATTAATCTCTCAACACAACCCTTTTCTAGTTTGATCTCAGGATTTTGGGAGAGTAATTTTTTTCATTCACTGACTTCTTCTCTCTACTTGCTAATTCGCATGAACAAGATAGCGATATCGGTGAAAGTATGTGGTCCATACACGCAAAAAGCTGCCACATCCTGAAGCAGATGAGGAATGGGAGGTTCCCCTTATGCCAAGGTCCAAACAAGTACAGGTGCCCCTTTCGTGTAAGAAGGATTGGGGAAGACCTGCAAACAGCATCGTGCAGCATGTCGGGGGCATTGCCCGTGGAGGACAGCGGCGTGCGAACCATACGAAGGCCAAGCATGTTGCCTTCATGGTTTACCTGAGCAAGTATGCCAACCTTGGTCACACTGATCTTTAGCCCTAACTGCTAGCTTATGTTTCCTTAGCTGCCTCCTACTGACGCATCCTATTACCTCTGCTGCCTCCTGTTGCCTGTTGCTGCATCATGTTTATGTAATGGGCGTACTGTTATAGTATATCATTTGGGTTGTGTAATTAAGTACTACTAATAGTATGTGGTGGTTGTGATTGAACATATTTAAATAGTACCTGTATACATTATTAGTACCTTTTAAGTTGTTTGTTTTGATTGTTCCTGGTTGCACATATTTCCAACCTTTTGAATATTTTTTAGTGTGAATCTTTGAGAAACACACACGTGATTGTTCCTAGTTTTGCAACAATATATTAAATCCATGGTTATTGTTCCTGGTTGCACCATGTTTAAAATCAACAAAAGATAAATACACATTACTTTTGCAACCATAATTTTTCCTAGTTGCAACAAGCTTGGTACAACAAGTTAAAGACATCTCATGAATACTGAAAACAACTGACTACCTAGCTAGCTAACTAAACATCCAACAAACTCATTTCTCATACTGATTTCTAAAATGTCAAAACCAAGAGGAAGCAAAAAACATCCATAATACAATACTTATTTCCATAATTGCCAACAACAGAAATAAGAGCACACCCTAAAGTCACTGCCACACTAAGCATCATCATGAACCAAACATGCTTGCATTTCATTTCTTTTCTCATTTTATTCAATCTCAGTTTAAATATCTATAGATCTGTGTCTCTATCTTCCAGCCTCAGCTTAATCATCATCTTATCATCTACCTTCTTAGATATCTGGCCAAGTATCCTCTGCATCTATGCTAGGCTAGAACAGATTAAGGGATGGAGCAAGACCTAATTTACCTGGTCCACAACGTCGCCCTCTCCAGCCGGCTCGCGCATCCCCATGTCAGGGGAGATGTGGCAGCGATGGCAGCGACCACTACAAGAAATCTAGTGACTAGTGACCTTTTCTTAACGACCATGGATTTTTTGGTCATAGATCTATGACCATTCTAAGCCAATTGGTCGTAGGCAATTTTGGAGGGTCCAAACCTTAAAAAATAATGACCAGTTTGGTCAAGAAGGTCACAGTTTTATAACATGAAATGATCATAGACGAATATCACTGGTTTTAGAGCATCTATTTGGCAGAATACGACCAATTTAGATGGTCGTAACATGTAATAGTAACATATATTCATATACAAATTGCTGAGTGGATAGACACCTAAGCAATTTGCCTATGTGTCATATGATGTGTCCATTTGAATGGGGCCATGTCATTTCAATATATAACATATGTATTACACTAACAAGTAGGGCCTACATGTCATTCTAATATATTATAGAAATATTAATAGAAATATTATCGAACTCAGGATTTAATGCCGGCAATTTGCCTATGTGTCATATGACGTGTCCATTTGAATAGGACAATCCGCTTGAGTTAACCAGATATTGTGTCGCTGGGCCTAGGCGTCGGCCAAATAAAAACATAGAGCGCAACAAAGAGTTGAACTCAGGATCTCGTAGATTCAACCAAACAACTTAACCAATGGACCATGCTTAGATTTGTGTGCATTTCCTCACATCGAATTTATTTAAACATACAATGGGGGCCCATTTAAACCCATTCATACTGTGTTGGGCCTGGGCCTAAATGCAAGGAGGCTTATTTTCCTTGAGATATTCCTCACCGGCTGGGCCAACGGCCCATTGGCCATTATATGGTGAATATTTCTTGGACTTCTTATAAGATTGGGTCTAGGTAAATTAAATGATTTCAACTTCTTAGAAAGTGTTAAAATTTAGTTTCATTATAAATTTTGCATATGACATCTGATCGAGATGGTGTAAAAAACAATTTTTTTCAGCTCAAAAATGCATAACTTTCATTTTGGCGAATTTCCTAGTTTACGTCATCTAGATGGTTTGACCTACTTTTTGTAAACAAACCATTCAAACCGCCTAGAGTGACCGTCCTCGTGTAGGTGTTGATTATCGCTAAACTTGCATGGGATCTCTTATAAAAAGAACATTATGAAGCTAAAAATGATTTTTTTTAAAAAACATGAGCATTAGATAATGTAACACGCAAAGGATTTACCTTGTTCGGACCATTTTTGAAATTTTTATGCCTGTTTCCAAAATTTCCCGTTTCAAACTATGGTCAAAACGGCGGGCATGAAGATAGGGGATGAGCCACACTAAAACTTGCACTGGATCTTTGAAGAAACATCATATTGTGAGTCTAAAAATGATTTTTTTTAAAAAATCATGAGCATTAGACCATGTACCTGTAGTTCAAACCAGATCTACTTCCTACCGATTCGGCAGACATTTGTCTTTTTCATGAGGGGTGGATGAAAAGTTTTGAAAATCCCCGATTGGGATATCGTTCATGTAAGGTGGTCCAGTATTTTTGAAAAATGGGATGGTAGCATTTTTGAATTGCACATTTGGTGTTGCTTCACAAAACGCCCCCTTTTTAGCACTCGGAAAATAGAAATTGTATTTTCTGTGCGATGAAAAGGAAAACTTCCTTCTGCAACATTGTTCGCCATCCCAAGGTGCACATGAGTGCACAATACGAGCACATTATCATAAACTATGCCGCGATTCTGGCCATAACATTGGTCGTTTGCCTTGACAGCCATGAAACCTCGAATATGATAGGTCATTTTTGTGAAGGTTTTTTTAGATGCAATCAATATACCAAGTTTGGTATTTTTTCTCGCAAATATGTCACATAATATGACACCATGCGAAGGATTTACCTTCTTCGGACCATTTTTGAATTTTTCATGCCCGTTTCCAAAATTTCTCGTTTCAAACTATGGTCAAAACGACGGGATGAAGATAGAGGATGAGCCTCGCTAAAACTTGCACTGGATCTCCAAAGAAAAATCATAATGTGAGTCTAAAAATGATTTTTTTCAAAAAATCATGAGCATTAGACCATGTACCACTAGTTCAAACGGACACACTTCCTACCGATTCGGCAGACATTTTTCTTTTTCACGAGGGGTGGATGAAAATGTTTTAAAATCCCTAGTTGGGATATCATTCATGTAAGGTGGTATAGTATTTTTAAAAATAGGGTGGTAGCATTTTTGAATTGAACATTTGGTGTTGCTTCACAAAATGTCCCCTTTTTAGCACTCAGAAAATAGAAAATGTATTTTCTGTGCGACGAAAAGGAAAACTTCCTTCTGCAACATTTTTCGCCATCCCAAGGTGCACATGAGTACACAATAAAAGCACATTATCACAAACTATGCCGCGATTCTGGCTATAACATTGGTCGTTTGGCCTAAAAGCCATGAAACCTCGAACATGATAGGTCATTTTTGTGAAGGTTTTTTCGACATGCAATCAATATACCAAGTTTGGTATTTTTACTCACAACTATGTCACATAATATGACACCATGCGAAGGATTTAACTTGTTCGGACCATTTTAGAATTTTTCATGCACGTTTCCAAATTTTCCCATTCCAAACTATGGTCAAAACAGCGGGCATGAAGATAGGGGATGAGCCTCGCTAGAACTTGCACTAAATCTCTGAAGAAACATCATATTGTGAGTCTAAAAATGATTTTTTCAAAAAATCATGAGCATTAGATCATGTACCTGTAGTTCAAACCGGACCCACTTCCTACCGATTCGGCAGACATTTGTATTTTTCACGAGGGGTGGATAAAAAGGTTTTAAAATCCCCGGTTGGGATATCGTTCATGTAAGGTGGTCTATTATTTTTGAAAAATAGGGTGGTAGCATTTTTGAATTGAATATTTGGTGTTGCTTCACAAAACACCCCCTTTTAGCACTCAGAAAATAGAAAATGTATTTTCTGTGCGACGAAAAGGAAAAATTTGTTCTGCAATATTGTTCGCCATTCCAAGGTGCACATGAGTGCACAATACGAGCACATTAACACAAACTATGCCGCGATTCTGGCCATAACATTGGTCATTTAGCCTGAAAGCCATGAAACCTCAAACATGATAGGTCATTTCTGTGAAGGTTTTTTGAGATGCAATAAATATACCAAGTTTGGTATTTTTCCTCGCAACTATGTCACAGAATATGACACCATGCGAAGGATTTACCTTGTTCGGACCATTTTTGAATTTTTCATGCCCGTTTCCAAATTTTCCTGTTCCAAACTATGGTCAAACCAGTGGGCATGAAGATAGGGGATGAGCCTCACTAAAACTTGCACTGGATCTCTATAGAAACATCATATTGTGAGTCTAAAAATGATTTTTTCAAAAAATCATGGGCATTAGACCATGTACCTGTAGTTCAAACCAGACCCACTTCCTCCCGATTCCGCAGACATTTCTCTTTTTCACGAGGGGTGGCTGAAAAGGTTTTAAAATCCCCGGTTAGGGTATCTTTCATGTAAGGTGGTCTAGTATTTTTTTTAAATAGGGTCGTAGCATTTTTGAATTGAACATTTGGTGTTGCTTCACAAAACGCCACCTTTTTAGCACTCACAAATAGAAAATGTATTTTCTGTGCGACGAAAAGGAAAACTTCCTTATGCAATATTGTTCGCCATCCCAAGGTGCACATGAGTGCACAATACAAGCACATTATCACAAACTATACCACAATTCTGGCCATAACATTGGACGTTTGGCCTGAAAGCCATGAAATCTCAAACATGATAAGTCATTTTTGTGAAGGTTTTTTGGAGATGCAATCAATATACCAAGTTTGGTATTTTTCTTGCAATTATGTCACATAATATGATACCACGCGAAGTATTTACCTTGTTCGGACCATTTTTGATTTTTTCATGCCCGTTTCCAAATTTTCCCGTTCCAAACTATGGTCAAAACGGTGGGCATGAAGATAGAGGATGAGCCTCGCTAAAACTTGCACTAGATCTCTGAAAAAACATCATATTGTGAGTCTAAAAATGATTTTTTTTGAAAAATCATGAGCATTAGACCATGTACCTGTAGTTTAAACTAGACCCACTTCCTGCCGATTCGGTAGATATTTGTCTTTTTCACGAGGGGTGGATGAAAATGTTTTAAAATCCTCGGTTGGGACATCGTTCATGTAAGGTGGTCTAGTATTTTTGAAAAATGGGGTGGTAGCATTTTTGAATTGAATATTTGGTGTTGCTTCACAAAACGCCCCGATTTTTGCACTTAGAAAATAGAAAATGGCTTTTACATGCGAAGAAAAGGAAAACTTCCTCTTGCAATATTGTTCGCCGTCCCAAGATACACATGTGTGTGCACAATACGTGCACATTATCACAAACTATGTCGCGATCTGGCCATAACATTGGTCGTTTGACATGAATGCCATGAAATCTCGAACATGATAGGTCATTTCTGAGAAGGTTTTTTCGAGATACAATCAATATAGCAAATTTGGTATTTTTCCTTGCAACTATGTCATACAATAAGACATCACACAAAGATTTTCCATTTTTTTAATTTTTTTAAAATCACTTAAGCTGGTTTTAAGAGCTAGATAATAAGAAGAGAGAACTAGGTTACCCACGGATCAGTCCACCGAAGTAGATCTCAACCGTTCATGTGGCCTCCATCCAATGCTCGAAAGTCAAAGCGCCACTTTTCCCGTCGAACCGCAAATTGGACATGCATTGACTGAAATGCCCTGCAATTCCTAGCCTTGCACCACATAAATGATCAGGTACATTTTCGTGAAATCCCCCACACCACCCATACACCCAAACCAAACCCTAATCCCCTCATGTGCCAGAACCCGCCACCACTTCTTCCTCTCTCGCGCCATCGCCTCTCTTTTCTTTGCCGCGCCATTGCCTCTCTCTACTCTGCCGCACCATCGCAAGCTAGATCCACGAAGTGCACCCTCGTGCCTCCTTGCGTGCTCGCGAGCCAGATCCCCAACCTCACGGTCTCACCACATCTGTCCCTTCCTCGATGCACCCCCGGCCGCATCCCAGATCCCTTTCTTCGGATCTCGACTAGGGTTCACCGTATCTAGAGGCGGCTGGCGACCACGACAACGAGTTCATCATGGAGGAGATTCCATGGCGCCATCATCACAATCGCCTCCGCCACTGCCCCATCACCTCGCGTGGATTCCAGATCTCGAGCATATGCGATGCGCTCAACCCCCACCTCGGTCTCCCTCACCCTCGGCACCGCCTCTAGAGCACCTCCCAGGTATTTCTCTCCTTCTCCCTACACTCTCAGATCCGTTTTTTCTGCAATTTGCTTCCTGCATTTCTACGGTTTGATTGATGTTTTGGTGTTTTTCCAGGAGATCTCCTTGTGCTTAGTATGCTTCTCCGCTTTCCTGTAACAAAGGGAGGCCACCACGTGAGGGAGCGCCACCTGCTCCAGCACCGTATGCTACCTGATACGTCCATTTTGCATCACTATTCTATATCTTAATTCACTAGTATTCATTGATATAGTTCGTATTGAGAGGTGATACTTATGTTATTTCATCTGTTTTGCATGGTTGATGACTTTTGGAGCATGGACCGCTGCAGTCAGGATTCTGATGGAAAAGGTGCTGTTTAGAGGCAAAATTCGCGAAGATCACAAAATCCGGGAAAATATATGGAAAATTCTATTTTTCCAGAAGACTCAGGATGCCAGAAGATGGAGTGGAGGTGGGCCATAGGGGGCCCACACCACCCCATGGCGCGGGCAGGCCTAAGCCGCGCCTGGGAGTGGTGTGGCCGCCCTGGCCCACTCCAGCCTCTCTCCTCTGGCGTATATCATCCCCACGAAACCCTAAGACTCGGGGAGTGACCATAGTAAGATTCCGCCGCCTCTACGGGGCGGAAAACACCGAGAGCGAAAGATCTCTCCGGTAGACAGATTTCTGCCGGGGGAATTCCTTCGCGGAGAGGGGAGATCGTCGCCATCAACACCACCATCAAGTTGGACTTCATCGAGATCATCATCCTCATCATCACCACCATCATCACCATCAGCGCCCTCATCACCATCTCCATATTGCTGTAACAATTGGTTGAATCTTGCATTAGTTCATAGGGGAAACTTTCCCGGTGTTGATTACTCTTTGTAGTTGATGCTATTGAGTGAACCATTGAATTATTATTTATGTTCAGATTGTTATACATCATTATTCCATCTCTGATCATGATCCATATAATGTCTTGTGAGTAATTCGTTTTGTTCTTGAGGACATGGGAGAAGTCTTGTTGTTAGTAGTGGAATTGCATTGAGAAAGATTCAATAGATTTTTATTTAAGTTGTGGTGTACTTCTTCTAGTGGTGTCATGTGAACGTCGACTACATGCCACTTCACCTATATGGGCCTAGGGGAATGCATTGTGTATTTGGCTACTAATCGTAGGGGTTGCTGGAGTGACAGAAACCTGAACCCCCGTTAGGAAACCATTGCACAAGGGACGTAAGGGTCTTAGAGTTTAAAGCTGTGGTTAGGTTTCTACCTTAATTACTTTCTTGTACTTACAGATGTTTGCAAGGGGTATAATCACAAGTATGTATTTAGTCTTGGATGGGGCGGTACATTAGCACAGGTTCACCCACACAACACTTAGCAAGCTAGAGAAGATTAATCGACTATATGAAGCGAAAGCACTTGACAGTCTTCCCATGTGTCCTCGAGAACGTTTGGTCATCTATAGAAATACAACCGGCTTGTCCTTTGCTGCATAAAGGATTGGGCCACTTGCTGCATTTATTCCTACTATCTTTTATTTACTCGTACTTTGTTTACTTGCTTTATCGAAAACTCCTAAAAATCCATTTGCTAAGTATTTGCAGAGAATTCCTGATCCATACCACTAGCCAACACCTTCTGCTCCTCGTTGGGTTCGACACTCTTATCCAAAATACTGTGATATGATGCGCTCGACTTTCGACGTAGAGCTTGTTGGGAACCCCAAGAGGAAGGTACGATGAATACAGCAGCAAGTCTTCCCTCAGTTATGAAACTAAGGTTTAATCGAACCAGTAGGAGCAAGGAAACACCCCAAAGGTGTTACTAGCTGAGCTTTGGCAGGGCGCACTACTGGTGCTAGTAGCAACGTGGAGACCTGCACAACACAACCACAGAACTTTGTCCCCAACTTGTGATGAGGTTGTCAATCTCACCGTGTTTTGCGGAAAACAAAGGATTAAACGTATCGAATGAAAAGAAGTAAAAGTTTGCAGAAAGTAAACACAAAGAAGTAAACAGTTGTAGATTGTATGTAAAGAAAAAGGACCGGGATCCATAGTTCACTAGAGGTGGCTCTCCTTAGATAGATAACATGCTGGGTGAGCAAATTACAGCGGGGCAATTGACAAACACCGAGAAAGCAATACATGCATATACTAATCATCTTGACTCCTCTGAGACTTGATTGGGCATTACAACATAATACATAGACCGCCATCCAACTGAATCTATGACTAATAATCCACCTTCAGGTTATCATCCGAACCCCCTCCAGTATTAAGTTGCAAGCAACAGATTATTGCTTTACGAACTGCGTGTAAAGTAAACAATACGATTGTTCTATGAACAAAGGATTGTTGTTTTCTCCCTAGTAGCAACAGCACATCTAGTACCTTAGAGATTTCTGTCACTTCCCAGATTACCAGAGGCATGAACCCACTATCGAGCATAAATACTAACTCTTGGAGTTGCTAGCATCTACTTGGCCAAGATAGCTACTAACAACAGAAAGCATGCAAGATCTCAAATAACAAAGACATGATAGAATCAATAATCAATCTGAAATAGCATCTCAATATCCATCGGATCCCCGCAAACACAACATGTATGAATTACAAATAGATGATCTTGATCATGAACGGAGCTCACAAGATCTAAACATGAAAGCACAAAGGAGGAGAAACCAGCCATCTAGCTATTACATGGATCCGTAGTCCAAGGATGAACTACTCACGCATCACACCGGAGGCTTGCATGGTGATGAAGAAAGCCTCCAGGGTGAATTCCCCTCTCCGGCAGGGTGCCGGGAAGAGCTTCAGATCCCTCCCGATCTAGGGATGGAGATGACGGTGGCTACAGACTCTTTCGTGGATTTTTGATCGGGTACTTAGGGTTTTCGTCCCAAGGGCAACTTATAGTCAGAAGGGGAGGCCGAGGGGGTTCCGGGAGCCACCACACCACCCCCTGGCGCGGGCCCAGCCTGGCCACGCGGCCAGGTCGTGTGGCCGGCCCCTGGCCACTCTCCGTCTCGTATTCTGGCACTTGATCACTTCCGGAAAAATAGACACTTTGGCTTTTGTCCCGTCCAATTCTGAGAATATTCATTTTCTGACTTTCCTGGAACCAAAAACAGCAGAAAACAGGCAGCTGGCACTATGGCTCTTGTTAATAGGTTAGTCCAAGAAATCATATGAAAAGTACTCCAAAGTTGGAACAAAACACAAGAAAGTGGATAAAACCAAGCATTGAACATCAAAAATTATAGATACATTTGCAATGTATCAACATCCCCAAGCTTAACTCCTGCTCGTCCTCGAGTAGGTATGTGATAAAAAGAAATAATTTTTGAGGTGACATGCACCATCAAAGACTTGATCAAAGTATTTGCAAAACATTCAAAACTGGGATCATAGTACTTCAATCATAACAATGAAAGACAAAGTTCTAGCAATAAGCAAAGAGACTATGATGCAACATGAAAAGGCACAAACAAAGATTCATGAATAACAATGCTTTGCAAGACGTTTGTTTGTTTCACATAAAGAAAACATAGCATACTAGTATTCAGCTTGTCCCTCAATAGAGTAGCAAATATAAATGCATAGGACACCTTCAAATTCATAAGAGTGACTAGATACAATAGTTTCAAACAAGCAATAACAAGCTATGCATCAATCAACTAGTCTTGGGACAATGCACATAGAACTAAGAATGGCCACTATGCTCTCAAAGTAGGTGCATAAAGATAGAAGGTGGAGACTCAATATAATGGTGGAAGAAAAGCCTTTTGTAAAAGGAAGTAGGGATTCAAGTCTCATAAAGAGCTTCCAAAAATTATGGTACTCATAGATTTCAGCTCTCATTGCCCCTATCATAAGCATCTTGAAGTGATTAAGTTTAAAGTGAACAAACTATGGTGTACATGCTTGACGAAGTATAAGTCAGAAATCTCATGTCCCTTGTATACGAGGGCCGCTCCTCATGATACTCAAATTTAGTCACCGGTAAGTTCTTGCCATCGTAATTATATGTGTATCATTGAGAACCGCCAAGAGGGTACGCCTTGCCCGATGATACGGAAGAATCCCCATATGAAAATGACAAGGCAAGCAGACAATGAGAATCTCAGCATTCTTCTTATTTACCATGGGAATATGGTGCTTTTTTCTCTCTTTCCTCTTTTCATAGTATCTTTTTTTTCTTTTTTCTTTTTTTCTCAATATAAGACTCTTTTTTTATAAGAAGAATGCTTCATAGACAGCTCATTATGGTTACGCTGCAGGTTTCCACCATGTCAACATGGATTAGACCAGCGGCCCAGGTGTTTCTCTAACACATATACATAACTCCATGGACTTACAAGCTCCCCTTTCATTTCACACCGACGACATCCATATACAAAAGAGCATGATATCAACTAGGTACAAGTACCAAGTGCAATGTTGAAAGTGTTCCCCATGAAAGCATTGGTTCTGCTAATTCCCGACAAATAAGTGCAAGCTTATACAACATAGAAGACACAATGGTCCAAGTTTATTAAGGGCAAGTAAAGTAAAGTGTGCCATCAAGTTCGTGAGAGCTTTAATCACTAGTTTTTTCATAACAAGTGGAAGGTAAACAAAAGCATGAATGTACTTGGAATAGCATAAGCTAATAGGTAGGTATGGTGGACTCTTTGGAATAACTTGGTTTAGGGAGTTGGATGCATGAGTGGAACTCATACTTTGTTGTGGAGGCTAGCAAAAGACTGGGAGCGACAAACTAAGAGAGCAATAATGGCCATAATCATGCAGAGCGACAAAACATCATTGATCAAAGCATAAAGTGATACTACAAGTTGAAAACTAAAGGATCATCAAAGCTATGGTGACTTTGGATAGTCATAACATGGTGTGAGCATGTGCCAAGTCAACCCAAATAAAGCATCAAAGGAGAATACCACTATACTATGCTTTAATATGCTAAAACAACGCATGATTCATCCAAGGCACATTAAGAAATCTCAGTTGTTTATAACAAGTCATGCTACAACAAAGAATACTAAGCATAACGCCAAAACAATATCAAGCATGGCATGACAAAGAATATGCCACAGTCAAAAACAAGCTCTTTTTACCACATAAGTATGAACTTTCCTACTCTTTTCCAAACCAAACCAAACTATTTGCAAACCAATGTATGAAAGAGGGGGTACAGCCAATTTATTCAGAAAACTAAGCAAACAAAGCAAACTAAAAACCAAAACAAGAATGAAAAAGAAGACGCTCCAAGAAAAACACAACTGTGCATGAAACAATAAAATGAAGCGTTTGGAAGAAAAGCTAGAATTTTTATTGATGAAGAAGGGGATGCCCAAGGCATCCCCAAGCTTTGACGCTTGTACTTCTTGGATGTTTCTTGGGGTGACACGCATGGCATCCCCAAGCTTGAGCTTTACTCCATCCTTCATCTCATTACTCATTCCTTCCATACACCTGAAATTTTTCCTTCATACAAAACTTCACACAATCTCATTAGCAACATTAGTGCACTTAAGATAAATAAGTCTCAAGGTTCAGTTCTAACACCAAATAAACTTCCATTAGAACACTAGATACTGTAGCACTTCCCTCAAAAAGCTTAATTCCCCAAAGAAACTCAAGAAGGAACTAACAAGAAGCAAATGCAGAAAATGGTAGAAATCTGTCAAAACAGACCAGCAGGTAAAGACTAATTTTTTCGAAGATCTTCTATTGCTCAAATCAAAAAGTGTTGAACAAACTAAAGTTAGATAACAACCTGGAGCAGAAGCAAAACAAATTACAGCTCAATCCGACGTACATAACTCTCTCAGGAAATTTTACGGTGAAGCACAGAAATTTGTTTCGGGACAGCAACTTTCCCAATCATTACTTCACTCTCATTAGAGGTTACTCTTGGCACAAAAAGCAAAAAAAAGGATAATGAGAGGTTATTACAGAGTTAATTAGTTCCAAGACTCATCTAAAACTCTTGGGTTATCTCCCAACAAGTACTTTTGTTTAACGCCTTTAAGTTAGGCATAAGAAGCGAAGAAAAAATCAAGTATTCTCAAATGAAGAAGCATTAAGATCAATACCAGAAATATTTTCAACAAGGCAGGGTTTATCATCCAAATAAGTCCTAGAGTATCCTCTCTCAATGCTCTTGGGTTCACTATTCTCATCAAAAGGGTTTGCAGGAACAATCCAATCAAGATTTTTTTCTATGGCATCATGTATTGCTACTAGTTTAAAGGGTATTGGTATCTTAGGTTCCTCCCCATTAGGTTCGGTTTTGTTCATCTTTTCTCATGTACCAATAACGTCTACACATGAGCCTAGCATATTGAAACGTTCAAAAACTTTTCTAGCTTCCTTGGCAACATCATAGAACTCCTTAAATAAAGTTTCTAGAATGAAATCCCTCTTTTTAGGATCCTCAATTTCTTTAAGCTTAAGAAACATTACTTGCATTAACAGGTTGAGGTTAACAAACCTAGCTTCTAACATGTGAATTAAAGAAGCTGCAGCAATCTCATAATTTGGAGCAAGTTCTACAAGGGATCTATCCTCAGTATCTTCATGTTTGCTAACATGATTAAAGAATTCTTCAATATTATCTTTCCCAATTATAGAACCACTACCAGTTGAAAGGTCTTTCAAGGTGAATGTAGGGGTTAACATGGTGAGCTAAGGAAGGGGTGACAACTTAGGATAGGAACTAATTTTTTTTGTGTTTTTCAAATAAGAAAGCAAACAAGTAAAACTAATTTTTTTGTGTTTTTGAAGAACAAAACAAGCAAACAAAGCAAAAAGAAACTAAGCAAATAAAAAACAACAAAGTAAAGAGATTGGTTATGAGGGAATCCCCTTGTGAAGATGTCCTTGACTCCCCAGCAACAGCGCCAAAAAATCTTGATGCGCTCGACTTTCGACGTAGAGCTCGTTGGGAACCCCAAGAGGAAGGTACGATGAATACAGCAACAAGTCTTCCCTCAGTTATGAAACCAAGGTTTAATCGAACCAGTAGGAGCAAGGAAACACCCCAAAGGTATTACTAGCTGAGCTTTGGCAGGGCGCACTACCGGTGCTAGTAGCAACGTGGAGACCTGCACAACACAACCACAGAACTTTTTCCCCAACTTGCGATGAGGTTGTCAATCTCACCGTGATTTGCGAAAAACAAAGGATTAAACATATCGAATGGAAAGAAGTAAAAGTTTGCAGAAAGTAAACACAAAGAAGTAAACAGTTGTAGATTGTATGTAAAGAAAAAGGACCGGGATCCATAGTTCACTAGAGGTGGCTCTCCTTAGATAGATAACATGCTGGGTGAACAAATTACAGCGGGGCAATTGACAAACATCGAGAAAGCAATACATGCATATATTAATCATCTTGACTCCTCTGAGACTTGATTGGGCATTGCAACATAATACATAGACCGCCATCCAACTGCATCTATGACTAATAATCCACCTTCAGGTTATCATCCGAACCCCCTCCAGTATTAAGTTGCAAGCAACAGATTATTGCTTTACGAACTGCGTGTAAAGTAAACAATACGATTGTTCTATGAGTAAAGGATTGTTGTTTTCTCCCTAGTAGCAACAACACATCTAGTACCTTAGAGATTTCTGTCACTTCCCAGATTACCAGAGGCATGAACCCACTATCAAGCATAAATACTAACTCTTGGAGTTGCTAGAATCTACTTGGCCAAGATAGCTACTAACAACGGAAAGCATGCAAGATCTCAAATAACAAAGACATGATAGAATCAATAATCAATCTGAAATAGCATCTCACTATCCATTGGATCCCCGCAAACACAACATGTATGAATTACAAATAGATAATCTTTATCATGAACGAAGCTCACAAGATCTAAACATGAAAGCACAAAGGAGGAGAAACCAGCCATCTAGCTACTACATGGATCCGTAGTCCAAGGATGAACTACTCACGCATCACACCGGAGGCTTGCATGGTGATGAAGAAAGCCTCCAGGGTGAATTCCCCTCTCCGGCAGGGTGCCGGGAAGAGCTTCAGATCCCTCCCGATCTAGGGATGGACATGATGGCGGCTACAGACTCTTTCGTGGATTTTTGATCGGGTACTTAGGGTTTTCGTCCCGAGGGCAACTTATAGTCGGAAGGGGAGGCCGAGGGGGTGCCGGGAGCCACCACCACACCCCCTAGCGCGGGCCCAGCCTGGCCGCATGGCCATGTGGTGTGGCCGGCCCCTGGCCCTTCTCCGTCTCGTATTCTGGCACTTGACCACTTCTAGAAAAATAGGCACTTTGGCTTTTGTCCCGTCCAATTCCGAGAATATTCATTTTCTGACTTTCCTGGAACCAAAAATAGCAGAAAACAGGCAGCTAGCGCTGTGGCTCTTGTTAATAGGTTAGTCCAAGAAATAATATGAAAAGTACTCCAAAGTTGGAACAAAACACCAGAAAGTGGATAAAACCAAGCATGGAACATCAAAAATTATAGATACATTTGCAATGTATCACGATACACCCCCTATACTTGTGGGTCATCAAGACTATTTTCTGGCGCCGTTGCCGGGGAGTGAAGCGCTATTGGAGAGTGGAACTGGTAAAGGAAACTTCTACTGTGAGTATTGTTTACTTCTGCTAGTTGCTTTATTTTCGTTATGGATAATTCGCCGAGTTTCTTATTTGGTAATGCTACTACCACTGCTAAGGTACTAGATAAGCCACTCCCTGCCGAGAAAGATGTTTTCAAAATACCTACAAGAATTATTGATCGTGTTATGGATAACTACTATGTTGGGGATGGAACTGTCCATTCCGGTGATCATTTACTCTTTATACACGAATTATGCGGGTTGTTCAAGTGTGCAGGTATTACTACAGATCAAGTTAAGAAGAAGTTATTCTCATTATCACTGGAAGGAAGAGCTGAGGAATGGTATAAGCTGCTGAAGAATGGTCAAGCTCTGGAATGGGAGGAAATATTGCCTCTCTTTTATTCAAAGTTTTATCCTCCTAGTGAGATTCATAAAGATTGGAATCAAATATACAACTTTTGGCCTCTTGATGGAGAGAGTACAACCCAAGCTTGGGGGAGATTGAAGTTACTAATGCTCAAATGTCCCATTCATGAGCTCCCCAACAATATTATTATCAATAACTTTTATGCAAGGCTTTCTCTTCATGACAAGGATTTATTGGATGCTTCTTGTGCTGGATCATTCACTCGCATGGAAGAAGAAGTTAAATGGGATCTTCTGGACCATATTCAAGACAATGTTGAAGCTTGGGAGAATGACAAAGGTAGAAAGTCAGGTATAAATTATGATTATGAATGCATTGAATCTTTTATGGGAACTGATGATTTTCAAAATATTAGTAATATTTATGGTATTGATTTGCAAGTTATTACGAATTGCTTTAGAGCTTTTGCTTCTTATATTGAAATTCCAAAAAGGGGATGGAATAAGTACCATGCACCTTATAAAGATATTGTTGACAGTGTTCCTGTTGGGAGCACTGAGTGTTGCATTATTGATCATATTTTACCTGAACCTTATATTGAGAAGATTCCCTTCCCATATAAGGTAAAGAATCATCCTATGATAACTAATGTAATCACTAAAAGTGAAAACAGAAGCGTAAAACTTGATGAACAAATAAACATTGAGCCTGTTGTAGCAATTGTGAAAGACCTTGTCACTAAAAGCATAGAAGATGGGCACATAGTCTTCTGTAAGGATGCTTCTAATATTGTTTCACATCCTAATAGAACTAAAAGGGCTAGTGTTCCTGTGCTTTCTGTTAGAATTTGTGATCATTACTATTATGGTTTATGTGATATTGGTTCAAGTTCCAGTGCTATTCCTTATGAGCTTTACAGAGAAATTATGCATGAAATTAGTCCCTACGAGTTGGAAGAAATTGATGTGGTTATTCACCTTGCTAATAGAGAGACCATCTCTCCAATTGGTATCGTACGAGACGTGGAACTCCTTTGTGGTAAGATCAAGTATCCTGCTGATTTTCCAGTACTTGGTTCAGCTGCTAGTAAAACTTATCCTATCATTTTTGGTAGACCTTTCTTGAGTACTTGTGAAGCTATTATTGATTGCAAGAGGGAGAAAATCTTGACTAAGTTTGACGGGGAATCCAATGAGTTTAATTTTTCAAAATTTACTAAAGAACCTTGCGAAGAGGAAACCCATAATGAGGATTTTAGAGTTGAACAACTTGCTTTTATCTCTCTTGCTCCTAACAATGCTTTGCAGCAATTTATGGAAGATCACGAAAGTGAGATCTTCATGGAAGAAAGGAATGAATTTGACGAGATCCTCCGTCGTCAACCCAGGTTGCTTAAGCATGACTTGCCTGTAGAAGACTTGGGTACCATGTTGCCACCTAAAAAGGATCCAGTCTTCGATCTAAAACCTCTCCCTGATGATCTTAAATATGCTTATATTGATGATAAAAAGATATATCCTGTTATTGTTAGCGCTAAACTTTTAGGGAAGGAAGAAGAAAGGTTATTGGAAGTTTTGACGAAACATCGAGGAGCTATGGGCTATACTCTGGATGATTTAAAAGGGATTTCACCTACTATATGTCAGCATTCTATCAACATAGAACCAGATGCGAAGCCAGTAGTGGAGCACCAACGACGTTTAAATCCTAAGATGAAGGAAGTGGTAAGGAATGAGGTATTGAAACTCCTTGATGCTGGTATTATTTACCCTATTGCTGATAGTGAATGGGTTAGTCATGTTCATTGTGTTCCTAAAAAGGGAGAAATTACCGTTGTCCCTAATGATAATGATGAGCTTATTCCTCAAAGAATAGTGGTAGGTTATAGGATGTGCATCGATTTTAGGAAATTCAACAAAGTTACTAAGAAAGATCACTAACCGCTTCCTTTTATTGATCAAATGTTGGAAAAGTTTTCTAAAAATACCCATTTTTGTTTTCTTGATGGTTATTCTGGTTTCTCTCAAATTGCTGTTAAACAACAAGATCAAGAAAAAACTACTTTTACTTGTCCTTATGGAACTTATGCTTATAGACGTATGCCTTTTGGTTTATGTAATGCTCCTGCTACTTTCCAAAGGTGCATGTCTGCTATCTTTCATGGTTTTTGTGAAGAGATTGTAGAAGTGTTCATGGATGACTTTTCTGTTTATGGAAATTCTTTCGATAATTGTCTGCACAACCTTGATAAAGTTTTGCAGAGATGTGAAGAAACTAATCTTGTTCTCAATTGGGAGAAATGCCACTTCATGGTTAATGAAGGGATTGTTCTTGGGCATAAAGTTTCTGAAAGATGCATAGAAGCTGATAGAGCTAAGGTTGAGGCAATTGAGAAGATGCCATGTCCAAGAGACATCAAAGGTATTCGTAGTATCCTTGGTCATGCTGGTTTCTATAGGAGGTTTATTAAAGACTTCTCTAGGATATCAAAACCTCTCACTAATCTTCTTCAAAAAGATGTACCCTTCGTTTTTGATGATGATTGTAGGAAAGCTTTTGAAACTCTTAAGAAGGCTTTAACTACAGCCCCTATTGTTCAACCACCTAATTGGAGTTTACCTTTTGAAATAATGTGTGATACTAGTGATTTTGCTGTAGGGGCTGTCCTTGGGCAACGTATTGATAAAAAGTTAAACGTTATCCATTATGCTAGTAAGACTTTAGACGCTGCTCAAAGGAATTATGCCACTACTGAAAAGGAATTTCTAGCTGTTGTTTTTGCTTGTGATAAGTTTAGGCCTTATATTGTGGACTCAAAAGTAACCATTCATACTGATCATGCTGCTATTAAATATCTTATGACAAAGAAGGACGCTAAGCCTAGGCTTATTAGATGGGTACTGCTTTTACAAGAGTTTGATCTACATATAGTAGATAGGAAGGGTGCTGAAAACCATGTAGCTAATAATTTATCTCGTTTGGAAAACATCTCTTTTGATCATATGCCTGTTAATCATAGTTTCCCAAATGAGCAGTTAGCCGCAGTAGGGGTGAGCTCGCGAGGAAGCCATTGGTATGCTGATTATGCTAAGTTTATTGTCTCCAAGTATTTTCCTCCAACTTTTACAGCTCAGCAAAGAAGAAAGTTCTTTTATGATTTGAGGCATTATTTTTGGGATGACCCACACTTATACAAAGAAGGAGTTGATGGTATTATGCGAAGGTGTGTTCCAGAATATGAACAAAAAGAGATATTGCGTAAATGTCATGGAAGCGCCTATGGAGGTAATCATGCGGGAGATAGAACTGCACAAAAGTTAATAAAATCAGGTTTCTACTGGCCTACCCTTTTTAAAGATGCAAGAAAATTTGTTTTATCTTGTGATGAATGTCAACGTGTTGGTAATATTTCTAGACGCAATGAAATGCCTATGAACTACTCTCTAGTTATTGAACCTTTTGATTGTTGGGGATTTGACTTTATGGGTCATTTCCCTCCTTCGAAAGGCTATACTCATATTCTTGTTGTCGTAGATTATGTTACTAAGTGGGTAGAAGCCATTCCTACGAAGAGTGCTGACGGGGAAACGTCTCTAAAAATGCTTAAGGATGTTATCTTCCCTAGGTTTGGAGTGCCTAGGTATCTCATGACTGATGGGGGTTCTCATTTCATTCATGGTGGTTTTAGGAAGACCCTCGCTAAGTATGATGTTAATCATAGAATTGCTTCAGCTTATCACCCCCAAACTAGCGGGCAAGTAGAGTTATCAAATAGAGAAATTAAATCTATCTTGCAAAAGACTGTTAATAGGTCTAGAAAAAACTGGGCTAAGAAGTTGAATGATGCTTTATGGGATTATAGAACTGCTTACAAAAATCCTATGGGAATGTCTCCTTATAAAATGGTTTATGGGAAAGCTTGCCACCTACCTTTAGAATTAGAACACAAAGCTTACTGGGCAGTGAAAGAACTAAATAGAGTTTGTAAGCTCGCTGGTGAGAAAAGATTATTTGACTTAAGTTCTTTAGATGAATGGAGGAGTGAAGCCTATGAGAATGCTAGGCTCTTTAAGGAAAACGTTAAAAGATGGCATGACAAGCGAATACTTAAGAGAGAATTTCATGTTGGTGAGAAAGTTCTATTGTATAGGTCTCGCCTCAGATTTTTTGCAGGCAAGCTACTATCAAAATGGGAAGGACCTTTCATCATTGAAGAAGTATACCATTCAGGAGCAATAAAAATTTCTTCTCTAAAAGATAATACTACACAAGTAGTGAATGGACAGCGACTCAAACACTATATTGCTGGAGATTCTTACAATGAAGATGTTGATGCCTTTCAAGTTATAACTCCAGAGAAATTCATTGAGGACCAAATTCAGAGACCTGCAGGGTCCGTGTTCAAATAAGTAACAGTTCTGGTAAGAAAAGCTCCGCGAAAATACAATCCAACTATATTTTTGCAGTTTTCAGTCAATAAGGAAAGCTACGAAGCGAAGAAGGGACGGAAACGGAGCCAGGGTGGCCCACACCATCCCATGGCGCGGGTCCACCCCTGGTCGCGCCACCAGGTGGTGAGGCCACCCAGGACTCCGCCTCCGACTCGTTTTCTCCTAGTACCTTCCTTTTGATACGAAACTTCGTAATATGTAACCCTTAGGTTCGTATAGCATGTTTTCGTCGTGCTTTTGTTTCGATCTGTTTTTGTCAGGACATACTCTTTGAAGGTTTAGAAGCACAATGGTGTTTGCCAAGGATAAAGGGAAGGATCCCATGGAGGAAGACCTCCAAGACCCCGGGAAGGAGAAGGAGATCAAGAGTGAAGGTGAAGAGGAGGCAAAGCACACCGGCACTACCGTTGCAAGCATTGGAGTGGTGGCAAACCCTGCCAGGATCAGAAGGACGGCACGGATGTCAACTGGAGGGAAGCTTCCGCGTCACTGCTTGGCACCAAGGAATCCTTCTCCGAACACCAAGAGTACCTTCCATACCTTTACCCATAACCATGCAGGAAACAAAGACTTCAAGGAGGAAAAGTGGGGAAAGAATAGCAAGAGCTGGGATTCTCAACACAACATGATCATGAGCCGCATTGAGCAAAACTCGGAGCTTATTCGTAATCTCACCTTTGAAATTGAGGACTTGGGGAAACTTATCAGAGAGCTCATCGAGAAGATACCACCACCACCGAAGGAGTAATTCTTCATCAGGTTTGGCATCCCCTTGGTTTGTTCCAAGCGTGGGGGAGTGCCGCGGTATCATATCACTATCTTCTATCTTTTTACCTTATTAGTAGAGTCATATCATGAATCGAGGAGTTATTATGTAGTATGGTTTGTATTATGGAAGTGTCCCCTCTCTCGTTAGATTTGTATCCCTTGGTGTGAGTTACCGTTATGGAATATTAATGAGAAGTTCTATCATTCACTCTTTTGCATAGCTTATGTTAGTTTTCAATTCGTGGTTATATGATTGATCTTGTTGTTAGTATTGGTATCACTTTGGGATCATTGAGTTAATCTATTTGGTTTTGGCAAACCTGGCTCGGTCAGTAGCAACACCTTTTTGAGAGTTGAAAATAAAATGATAGAAGTACTCTAGAGAAAAAAAATCATCACCTTTGTTTCTTGATTTGATCATAAGTCTAGTATTCTCTAGTTAAGATCTTTTGTGCTTCCAAGGAAGATTGCATGTTTGTTTTTATCATTTGTATGTTTGGTTGTTTCCTTCAACTCTTGTACTTGCTACCCAGCCTTGCTAGCCAAAAACCTGTACTGCGAGGGTATTCTTCTCGTGCATCCACCTCCTTTAAACCAAAACCTTTGCCATTTGTGTCCACCATACCTACCTAGTAGCATTATTGCTATTCCAAGTAAATTCTTGTTTTGTCTACCTCCCAAATTAAACTTTTTATGTGAAAAATTAGTGATTAAAGCTCTCACGAACTTGATGGCACACTTTATTTTCCGCACTTAATAAACCTGAACCATTATGAACTCTCCATGAAAGTTATATGCTTGCAAACTATAGGCTGGGGATTAATAGAACCGTGCTGTCACGGGGAACCCTTTCAACACTTGTAAATATATACCCAGTTGATACCTTACTCTTTTGTTTGCGGATGTCGTCGGTGTGAAATAAAAGGGGAGCTTGTAAGTCCATGGAGTTATGTATGTGTGTTAGAGAAACGCCTGGGCCACTGGTCTAATCCATGCTGACATGGTGGAAACCTGCAGCGTAACCATAATGATATCTATGAAGCATTCTTCTTATAAAAAAAGAGAGAGATAGCTATTGAGAAAAAGAAAAAAAGGGGGAAGATACTATGAAAAGAGGAAAGAGAGAAAAAATAACCATTTTCACATGGTAAATAAGAAGATTGCTGAGATACTCATTGTCTGCTTGCCTTGTCATTTTGATATGGGGATTCTTCCGTATCATCGGGCAAGGGGTACCCCGTTGGCGGTTCTCAATGATACACACATAGTTACAATGGCAAAAACTTACTGGTAACTAAAGTTGAGTAGCATGAGGAGCGGCCCTCGTACTCAAGGGACTTGTGATTTTCAGTTTATAGTCTGTCAAGCATATAACTCAGATTGGACCTCACTTTCACCTTAATCACCTAAAGATGCCTATGATAGGGGCAATGAGAGTTGAAAGCTAGTAAGTATCATAATTTTTGGGAGCTCTTTATGAGACTTGCAATCCCTGCTTCCCTCTTTGAAGGGCCTTTCTTTTACTTTGTAGTTGAGTCAGTAAACCTACTCCCTTCTATCTCAGCAAGTATTTTGAGTTGATGTGTTTCATTCATTCATGTGATGATTTATTCATTCATGTTTCTTATGTTCCTTGTTTTGCACATTGCTCTTATCTTGATGTTTAGTACTTTGAAAGCTTTCATTGAAAAACCAGCTATTTGTGAACTCCGGCAAATTATCAACTATTCTTCGACCAAGAGCTAAGTTTGCCATTACCAATTCTGATTCACTTTATGTATCTTTATTGTGTTTCCTTTACTAATGGCAAGTTGAGTTATATAATAGTGAGTTCTCCTCTATTATGATCTATGTATTTGATGAATGTGATGCTTCTTATCCGTATTCTTTTATCGACTCTTCACTCCATAAACCTGAGGCCATGTTTATTGAGCTCAGTTTCGCTTGGGGACAAGCGAAGTCTAAGCTTGGGGGGAGTTGATACGTCCATTTTGCATCACTATTCTATATCTTAATTCACTACTATTCATTGATATAGTTCGTATTGAGAGGTGATACTTATGTTATTTCATCTGTTTTTGCATGGTTGATGACTTATGGAGAATGGACCGTTGCAGTCAGGATTCTGATGGAAAAGGTGCTGTTTGGAGGCAAAATTCGCGAAGATCAGAAAATCCGGGAAAATATATGGAAAATTCTATTTTTCCAGAAGACTCAGGATGCCAGAAGATGGAGTGGAGGTGGGCCACAGGGGGCCCACACCACCCCATGGCGCGGGCAGGCCTAGGCCGCGCCTGGGAGTGGTGTGGCCGCCCTGGCCCACTCCAGCCTCTCTCCTCTGGCGTATATCATCCCCACGAAACCCTAAGACTCGGGGAGCGACCATAGAAAGATTCCGCCGCCTCTATGGGGCGGAAAACATCGAGAGAGAAAGATCTCTCCGGCAGATAGATTTCTGCCGGGGAAATTCCTTCCCGGAGAGGAGAGATCGTCGCCATCAACACCACCATCAAGTTGGACTTCATCGGGATGATCATCCTCATCATCACCACCATCATCACCATCAGCACCCTCATCACCATCTCCATATTGCTGTAACAATTGGTTGAATCTTGCATTAGTTCATAGGGGAAACTTTCCCGGTGTTGATTACTCTTTGTAGTTGATGCTATTGAGTGAACCATTGAATTATTGTTTGTGTTCAGATTGTTATACATCATTATTCCATCTCTGATCATGATCCATATGATGTCTTGTGAGTAGTTCGTTTTGTTCTTGAGGACATGGGAGAAGTCTTGTTGTTAGTAGTGGAATTGCATTGAGAAAGATTCAATAGATTGTTATTTAAGTTGTGGTGTACTTCTTCTAGTGGTGTCATGTGAACGTCGACTACATGACACTTCACCTATATGGGCCCAGGGGAATGCATTGTGTATTTGGCTACTAATCGTAGGGGTTGCCGGAGTGACAGAAACCTGAACCCCCGTTAGGAAACCATTGCACAAGGGACGTAAGGGTCTTAGAGTTTAAAGCTGTGGTTAGGTTTCTACCTTAATTACTTTCTTGTACTTACGTATGTTTGCAAGGGGTATAATCACAAGTATGTATTTAGTCTTGGATGGGGCGGTACATTAGCACAGGTTCACCCACACAACACTTAGCAAGCTAGAGAAGATTAATCGACTATATGAAGCGAAAGCACTTCACAGTCTTCCCATGTGTCCTCGAGAACGTTTGTTTATCTATAGAAATACAACCGGCTTGTCCTTCGCTGCATAAAGGATTGGGCCACTTGCTGCATTTATTCCTACTATCTTTTATTTACTCGTACTTTGTTTAGTTGCTTTATCGAAAACTCCTAAAATATGTTTGCTAAGTATTTGCAGAGAATTCCTGATCCATACCACTAGCCAGCACCTTCTGCTCCTCGTTGGGTTCGACACTCTTACTTATCGAAAATACTGCGATACACCCCCTATACTCGTGGGTCATCACTACCACGCGAACTTCGCCATCTAGGGAACCATCTGCATCACCCGGACACTGCTCTGCATCGTGCTCTACGTGTGGTCACGCAGTATTTCATAGGAGGCTACAAGTGAGGTTAGCTAACTTCCAGGGAAGGGTCCGACCATAGTGCAGTATGAAAAATAAAATGGGATAACTGCATGCCTTAGTTATAACGACAACTTTTTCCATGTGAAGATAGTATAGAGTCAAAGTTGATCTGGTAGTTCGGAGAATCTGACTACTTTGTGTGGATCTGATTCATAAATGAATGGTATTCATTGCTTTAAAGATAATCCTTGTTTTATGAAGAATGTGTGTAGATTGTTCAGTTGCTTTAATCTCCATCAAAGTCCCTTGCATATACGCTAGCTTGTTAGTATGTTTACAACTCATTCCTATGATGTGCGCTAATTCCATGACTGGATGGCTATCACTATTACGTTTGTTTTTCTGTTGTTTGCTGCACAATATTGACGCTCAAGTTGCATGCTCTAGTTTTTGTTAGACAACATGGCCATATGTCATATGCTACATTTTTGCTGGAAGTTTATCAAGGAACTTCTACCATTTGATGCTAATGGATCTCATTTGCACTTGCCGTAGAACTCGGGAAGGTGCTGTGACAACCGTTATAGTTCAGTTAGAAAATATGACTTACATTGCTGTTTCTACAGAACAACCTTATATTTGTAACTTCAATGGGATGACAATTATCTTTGCTTGCTACTTATGTAAAACTATAATGCATGTATCATAAATTGTTGTTGCTTCTCCAAGTAATTAGCAGAGTATTTACATTGTTGTTGCTTCTACACGTAATTATATGTTCCTAACTTTTGATTTGTAACCTATAGGCATCCTTCTTTCATCTAAATCGTGAACAAGAGCTCCAGGATGATGAATCCCAAAGAACCAGCTCACTTGAGCTGGTTATTTCGATATTCTGTTCAATTTTGATACCCAAATACCTGATCTATACATGATTGTAATCTGTCGTTTTGGCTGTAATATGAATTATTATGAGTTTGTTGGCTTTGTTTGAATCTGTTATTCCGATATTTTGTTCAATTTTGATAAATTTGTACTATGCATGATTGTAATCTGCCTTTTTGGCTGTTCTATGAATTATTATGATTTTATTGGCTTTGTTTGAATCAAATTACTGGTTATTGCACAAATAGAAAACTGATATGCTTTTCAATGGAAAGAAATAAAATAAAACTAACCAGTGGGACCAACTGCTTGACCTGACTACTGGGACCTAATAATTGACTGACAAGTGGGACCTAATTGACCCATTTGACTAGTGGGACCCATTTGACTAGTGGATCTAGCTCTGAAATTCGAAAATAGGAAATAGAAAATATTAGACAAAATAGGCTATGGCCCAAAACTAAAAAGGCTGAAATGTTGGGCTTGGCCGATTTAGTGGACCAGAGTTGATAGAAATAAGAATGAAAACATGTTGAAATTTTGGGCTTGGCCCATGTAAAACACCTAACTCGACTGGGCTATATCTGATCGACGACATTTCCAATTGGTCACAAATTTTCCACGTAGGATTGGCCACATAGGATCTGACGTGGACATGGGAGATAGTCTGTGTGACCAACTGTATTGGTCATAGACGTCTATGACCAATTCAGAAAAAAGGTCATGGTGTTTAACTAGTGACGCTCAGCTTTTGACCTTCTGTATTTGGTCACAAAAAGGTCACAAATTAAAACTATAACCTTTCAGTGACCAATATGGAGGGTCATGTATCACCAGATTTCTTGTAGTGGACGGCGACAGAGATATGACGGTAGCGACGACGGCTGTGTGGTGCGGTGTAGTACGGCACGGCGTGGTGCGGTCTGGTGCGATGTGGTCGGGGCAACGGCTTGTTATGGGGCCACTCGTCAGCTCTAGCATGGGTCCCAACTGTTGTTGGGTATTATAGGTCCCTTCCACACTCGCCCAAATCCACTCACCCCCCGTCGCTAGGAAAACCCAATCTGGTGACGGCCGAATCCCCTCCCCGACCCTCCCTAGCGACGGGCAAATTCCCTCCCCTCTCATACCCTCCCCTGCGACGACCAAATCCCCTCCCCTCCCCTGCGACGGCCAAATCTCCTCCCCTCCCCTTCCCGGTGATGATCAACCACCCTCCCCTCCTCGACGACGACGACTGCAGCGTAAGTCCTCCTCGACCTACTTCCCTGCACCGCACCACCTCCTCGTTCTAGGTTCACTGCGTTAGTGCTCCGTCTAGATTACCGGCGATGGATCTTGGCCTCAGTGTCACCGCCTCGTTCTAGGCAAAGCAGCGGTGTTGCTGTCTATGTCACTGGATGATCTTGAAGTAGTCGCCAAATTAATGCCCCAAATTGTTGTTTTTCATAGCTATATGTTAGTGCCAATGGATAATCTTATGATATTAATTGTTTACAACTGGCCAATTACTAATATGTGGCACTTAGCATGTTGATGGGATGATCTCCATCTACTTAGTGTCTTTGTACAACCACTATGGCTCTACATCTCCCTAGTAGATACAGATTCATCTCATTGACTTGTGTTTGTTATCTTACTATGGAGACCACATTATATATTGATGTAGGTCATTTTCTTCTCTTCACATGCATTTGGCCAATGATTAAAGTGTGGCACTACCTATGTCCATGGGATAATGTGCATATAACACGTGTTCTGTATAGACACATTTGTCGTGCATGCTTCTTGCTATATGCTCGATTATCTCATTGATTTATGTGTGCTTTGTTAGTATGAGGCCCACCAAATTGATGTTTTCATAGCTATATGTTAGTGCTGATGGATCATTGATGGCTCAAAATATATCGAGCTCGTTGGGAACCCCAAGAGGAAGGTATGATGAGCACAGCAGCAAGTTTTCCCTCAGTTATGAAACCAAGGTTATCGAACCAGTAGGAGCAAGGAAACAACTCCAAGGTGTTGTTTCCAACTTAGAATCCTGCACAACACAACCACATACCTTTGCCCCAACTTACAGTGAGGTTGTCATTCTCACTAGTTTTGCTGAAAACAAAGGATTAAAGATATTGTGTGGAAGATAGTAATTGCTTGAAGAAAGTAAACAATAAATAGTAAATAGATGGTAGATTGATGGTAAAAGAATGGACCGGGGTCCATAGTTCACTAGAGGTGATTCTCCTTAAGATAAATAACATGTTGGGTGAACAAATTACAGCGGGACAATTGATAGACTCGAGAAAGCATACCATGCATATACTAATCATCTTGACTCCTATGAGATTTGATTGGGCATTACAACATTATACATAGACTGTAATCCAACTCCATCTATGACTAATAATCCACCTTCAGGTTATCATACGAACCCCCTCCAGTATTAAGTTGGAAGCAACAGATAATTGCATTAAGTTAAACAATACGATTGTCCCATGGACAAAGGATTGCTATTTTCTCCCTAGTAGCAACAACACATCTAGTACCTTAGATATTCCTGTCACTTCCCTAGATTACTAGAGGCATGAACCCACTATCGAGCATAAATACTCCCTCTTGGAGTTGCTAGCCTCTACTTGGCCAAGATAGCGACTAACAACGGAAACTATGAAAGATCACAAATAACATAGACATGATAGAATCAATAATTAATCTGAAATAACATCTCAATATGCATCGGATCCCTGCAAACACAACATGTAAGATTACAAATAGATGATCTTGATCATGAACGGAGATCACAAGATCTAAACATGGTAGAACAAAGGAGGAGAACCAACCATCTAGCTACTACATGGACCCGTAGTCCAAGGATAAACTACTCACGCATCACACCGGAGGCAGGCATGGTGACGAAGAAGGCCTCCAGGGTGATCTCTCCCCTCCGGCAGGGTGCCGGGAAGAGCTTCAGATCCCTCTCGATCTAGGGATGGAGATGATGGCGTCTATAGACTCTTTCATGGAATTTTGATTGGATACTTAGGGTTTTCGTCTTGGGAGGCTTTTATAGGCAGAAGGACAAGGTCGGTGGAGGCTCGAGGGGCCCACACCAGGTGGTGGGACGCCTAGGGCTGGCCGCGCCACCCTAGGGTGTGGCCGCCTCGTGGCCCCCCTTCGGCTACCCTCCAGACTTCTTGTTGCTTCGGGTAAAATATTGACTTTGGCTTTTGTCTGGTCCAATTCCGAGAATATTTCCTTACTAGCTTTTCTGAAACCAAAAACACCAAAAAATAGGCAACTGGCACTGTGGCATCTTGTTAATAGGTTAGTTCCAGAAAATGTGTAAAAACACTCCAAAGTATGAACAAAACATAAGAAAGTAGATACTAAACAAGCATGGAATATCAAAAATTATAGATACGTTTACAACATATCAACATCCCCAAGCTTAACTCATGTTCATCCTCGCGTAGGTAAGTGATAAAAAGAATAATTTTTGAGGTGACATGCACCATCACAATCTTGATCAAGGTATTTTCAAAACATTGATAGTTGGGATCATAGTACTCTAACATAGCATGAAAGATATAGTTCTAAGAATAAGACATAACAACTATGTTGTAACATGAAGAGGTACAAACAAAAGATTCATGAATAACAATACTTTGAAAGACGTTTGTTTGTTTCTCATATAGAAAACATAATTAGAATGGTATTCAGCTTGTCCCTCATGGCGTAGCAAAACATAAATGCATAGGACACCTTCAAAGTTCATAAGGGTGACTAGATACAAATAGTTTAAGAACAAGCAATATCAAAGTTATGAATCAATTAACAAGTTTTGGGACAATGAACATTAAACTAAGAATAACCACTCTGTTCTCTCAATAGGTGCATAAAGATAGAAGATGGAGACTCAACATAAAATTAAAAGAAAGGCCCTTCATAGAAGGAAGCAGGGATTCAAGTTTCATAAAGAGCTTCCAAAAATTATGGTACTTATTAGCTTTCAGCTCTCATTGCCCATATCATAAGCATCTTTAGGTGATTAAGGTTAAAGTGAGAAAATATGAGGATATGCTTGACAAGTTATAAGCTGAAAATCTCATGCCCCTTTCTTACGAGTACCGAACCTCATGCTACTCAACTTTAGTCACAGGTAAGTTCTTGTCATTATAAGTACATGTGTATCATAGAGAACCGCCAACGGGGTCCCCCTTGCCCGATGATACAAAAGCTTTCCCATATCAAAATGACAAGGCACGCAGACAATGAGCATCTCAGCGATCTTTTTGTATGCTATTTGCATAGGGTTTTCCCTTTTTTTTCTTTTTTTAGGATTTACTCACTATGGTTATGGTGCAAGTTTCCACCATGATTAGGCATGGCTTAGACTAGCCACCAGGCGTTTCTCTAACACATATACGAACTCCATGAGCCTTACAAGCTCCCCTTTCATTTCACACCGCCAGGATCCATAAGGAAAAGAACATGATATCAACTAAATAAAGTGCAATGTGGAAAGCGTTCCCCATGGTAACATGGTTCTGCTAATTCACAACTTACAAAACACAAGCATATACGCAACATAGATGGGCATAGTGGTTCAAGTTTATTAAGTGCAAGAAAGTAAAGTGTGCCATCAAGTTCGTGAGAGCTTTAATCACTAATTTTCACATAAGAAGTTTAATTCGGAAGGTAGATAAAAACATGAATATACTTGGAATAGAAATAATGCTAATAGGTAGGTATGGTGGACTCTTTGGAATAACATGGTTTTATTTGGAGTTGGATGCATGAGTGGAACTCATACTTGGTACATGTGGAGGCTAGCAAAAGACTGGGAGCGACCAACTAAGGGAGCAATAATGGCCATAATCATGCAAAGCGACAAAATATTATTAATTAAAGCATAAAGTGATATTACAAGTCGAAAACTAAATGATCGTAGAGGCTATGGTGACTTGGTATAGTCTTAACATGGTGTGAGCATGCGCCAAGTCAATCCAAATAAAGCATCAACGAGGAATACCACAATATTATGCTTTTATATGCTAAAACAACGCATGATTCTTTCAAGGCACATTAAGCAATCTCAATTGTTTGTAACAAGTCATGCTACAACAGTAATCACTAAGCATAAAGTCTAGGCCACAGTCAAAACAGACTTCTTTTTGTACCACTTATAAGCATGAAATTTCCTACTCTTTTACAATCCAAATCAACTTATTTGAAACTATGTATGAATGCGGGGTCCAACCAATTTATTCAAGCAAACTAAGCAAAAGAAAACAAAAAACAAAAATGAAGTGTTTGGAAGAAAACCTGAGATTTTTATTGATAAAGAAGGGGATGCCTTGGGCATCCCCAAGCTTTGACGCTTGTACTTCTTGAATATTTCTCGGGGTGTCACAGGTGGCATACACAAGCTTGAGCTTTTTTCCATACTTCGTCTTATCACATTGTTATTCCCTACACTTTAAAATTTCCTTCATACAAAACTTCACACAATCTTCATTAGCAACATTAGTATATTCAAGATAATAAGTCTTTGGGTTCAGTTTCAACACAAGTAAAACTTCCATTAAAAACACAAGCTACTATAGAAATTCCTTTTAAAAGTTCAAGAAATAGGCAAGAACTCAAAGAGAAAGAGATTAAGAGGCAAATGCAAATAGTGGCAGAAAATCTGTCAAAACAGATCAGCGGGTAAAACCCGATTTTTTTGAAGACTGTATGTTGCTCAAATCGAAAAGTGTTAAGCTAATGAAAGTTAGATAACAACGTGGGGAAGATGCATAAAAATTACAACTCAATTCGACGTACATACATTTTTCACGAATTTTTACAGCGAAGCACAAAAATCTGTTTCGGGACATCAACTTTCCCAATCATTATTTCTCTCTTATTAGAGGTTATTCTTGGCACAAAAACCACACAAAAAGGATAAGGAGAGGTTATTACTGAAGCACTAACTTCCAATACTCAACAAAAGAAAATTTTATTGACTAAAAATTTGGGTTATCTCCCAATAAGTGCTTTTCTTTAACGCCTATGAGCTAGGCTCAGTAATTTGAGAAGATGCTCACATAAGAAATATGAATTGAAGCAAAAGAGAGCATCAATGAGCAAATATGATACACATTTAAGTCTAACCCACTTCCTATGCATAGGAATCTTGTAAGAAAATAAATCAAAGCACATAGTAACAAGAATGGATAGATAAAACAAGGGCAACTTTGGAGCTTTCAATATAAAGAGAGGTGTTTCAGTACCATGAAAACTTTTACAACCATATTTTATTCTCTCATAATAATTTTTAGTATCCTCATGAATAAACTCAACAATATAACTATCACATAAAGCATGCTTTTCATGATCTACAAACACATAATTTTTATCAAGCTCAAAAATAGTGGGAATAAAACCTTCAAACCCACTTTTAATAATTTTATAACAAGATGACTGATCAATCTCATTTTCAATAGTAGTACAATTAAAATTATCAACCAATATAGGACCATCATATAGAGTTTTATTATGAACATTTTCAAAAGAATACAGGAACATAACATTCGTCCTCCTTTAGTAAGCATGGGGGACAATCAAATAATGTAAGGGGTAAAGAGTTACTCTTATTGGGAGGTAGACATGGGTAGCTGCTCCAGTCTTCCTCCTCTTGATCATCACTCTCCTCCACTTTTTCATCCAATGAGCTTCCAGTTTCAGCAATTTCTTCTTCCATAGGCTCCTGCAAGGCATTAGTCTCTTCTGTTGGTGGAGAGCATCTATTAAGATATTCAAGGATATAGCCATTTTCTTCCTTGTAATTATCAAAGCAAAATTTAAGTATATCATAAACCTCATATTTATAAGATGCATCATCAGTATTTTCAAGAAAATAAGCAAGTTTGAATGCACCCTTCCAAGCAATAAATTCTTTAATTTGTTCCACATCATAAAAGTCATAATTTCCATTAACATAAGAAGATATGGTAACATCATCATTATACTCACATTGAAAAGGGAGGTGTTTATACCTCTTACAGCAACAAGATTTATCAAAGGAATAAGTAACATTATAGAGCACATGTTTCTAGCAATGGTATACAATTTATTAATTTGTTCCCATATGTGTTTCTCTTTTTGTGACAAGCGGTGTTCCTTATCATGTCACTTTCTTGCCAATAAGATTCAGTTTCAAAGAAACCAACCATTGATAAAAAGCATGATAAAGCAAGACAATAACAAACCAACAGAAATAACAACTATAGTAGGAACTAATTTTTTTTGTATTTTTGATAAAAAGAAGCAAACAAAATAAAGTAGAGAGACTAAGCAAAAAAAAAACAAAGTAAAGAGATTGGTTCTGAGAGACTCCCCTTGTGAAGCTGTCCTTGACTCCCCGGCAATGGCGCCAGAAAAAAGGCCTGATGGCTCAAAATATATCGAGCTTGTTGGGAACCCCAAGAGGAAGGTATGATGAGCACAGCAGCAAGTTTTCCCTTAGTTATGAAACCAAGGTTATCGAACCCGTAGGAGCAAAGTAAAAACTCCAAGGTGTTGTTTCCAACTTAGAATCCTGCACAACGCAACCACAAAACTTTTCCCCAACTTACAGTGAGGTTGTCAATCTCACTGGTTTTGCTGAAAACAAAGGATTAAACGTATTGTGTGGAAGATAGTAATTGCTTGTAGAAAGTAAACAGTAAATAGATGGTAGATTGATGGTAAATGAATGGACCGGGGTCCATTGTTCACTAGAGGTGATTCTCCTTAAGATAAATAACATGTTGGGTGAACAAATTACAGCGGGGCAATTGACAGACTCAAGAAAGCATACCATGCATATACTAATCATCTTGACTCCTATGAGATTTGATTGGGCATTACAACATTATACATAGACCATAATCCAACTGCATCTATGACTAATAATCCACCTTCAGGTTATCATCCGAACCCCCTCCAGTATTAAGTTGCAAGCAACAGATAATTGCATTAAGCAAAGTGTGTAAAGTAAACAATACGATTGTCCCATGTACAAAGGATTGTTGTTTTCTCCCTAGTAGCAACAACACATCTAGTACCTTAGAGATTCCTGTCACTTCCCTAGATTACTAGAGGCATGAACCCACTATCGAGCATAAATACTCCCTCTTGGAGTTGCTAGCATCTACTTGGCCAAGATAGCTACTAACAACGGAAAGCATGCAAGATCACAAATAACATAGACATGATAGAATCAATAATCAATCTAAAATAGCATCTGAATATCCATCGGATCCCTGCAAACACAACATGTAAGATTACAAATACATGATCTTGATCATGAAAAAGCTCACAAGATCTAAACATGTAGCATAAAGGAGGAGAACCAACCATCTAGCTACTACATGGACCCATAGTCTAGGGATGAACTACTCACGCATCACACCGGAGGTAGGCATGGTGATGAAGAAGGCCACCAGGGTGATCTCTCCCCTCCGACAGGGTGCCGAGAAGAGATTCAGATTCCTCCCGATCTAGGGATGGAGATGATGGCGGCTACAGACTCTTTCATGGAATTTTGATCGGGTACTTAGGGTTTTCGTCCCGGGAGGCTTTTATAGGCGGAAGGGCAAGGTCAGTGGAGGCTCGAGGGGCCCACACCAGGTGGCGGCGCGCCTAGGGCTGGCAGCGCCACCCTAGGGTGTGGCCGCCTCGTGGCCCCCCTTCAGCTGCCCTCTGGACTCCGTGTTGCTTCGGTTAAAATACTAACTTTGGCTTTTGTCTGGTCCAATTCTAAGAATATTTCCGTAGTAGCTTTTATGAATCCAAAAATAGCAGAAAATAGGCAACTGGCACTGTGGCATCTTGTTAATAGGTTAGTTCTAGAAAATGTGTAAAAATACTCCAAAGTATGAACAAAACATAAGAAAGTAGATACTAAACAAGCATGGAACATCAAAAATCATAGATACGTTTACAACGTATCAATAATCTTATGATATTAACTGTTTACAACTGGCCAATGACTAATATATGGCACTTAGCATCTCCATCTACTTAGTGTCTTTGTACAACCACTATGCCTCTGCATCTCCTTGGTAGATACAGATTCATCTCATTGACTTGTGTATGCTATCTTACTATGGATCCCACGTTATATATTGATGTAGGTCATTGTCTTCTCTTCACATGCATTTGGCCAATGATTAAAGTGTGCCACTATCTGTGTTCATGTAATAATGTGCATATAGCATGTGTTCTGTACAAACACGTTTGTTGTGCATGCTTCTTGCTATACGTTCGATTATCGCATTGATTTATGTGTGCTTTGTTAGTATGAGGCCAAAATTGATGTTTTTCATAGCTATGTTAGTGCTAAGGGATAATCTTATGATTTTCACTATTTACAACTAGTCAATGATGAAAATGTGGCATTTTTACTGTTGATGGGATGATAGGCATCTACTTACTATCTTTGCATGGCCACTATGGTTGTACATGCTCCTTGGTATATACAGATTCATCTCATTGGGTGATGCTTGTAGTTGTGACCAAACCATATGCTTTTAAATTTGATTTTTGTAGTTCACTAATTATTATTTGATTCTTCTATTTAGCAAGTCTCCAAATGGCTGCACTGTCAAGGGAAGAATTAGAAAGAGGCGTGTGTAGAAACTGTAAATACTGCAAAATGGAAGGGCTGATGCAGAAGGAGCCTACTGTACATCATAACATCGAAATGCAGGTTTTAAAATTGTTGCTACTGACTCTAAGATAGTAGTTAAACCTGCTATAAAACATCAAAACAAAACATTCTAATTACTATAATGTCCATTTAGGTTTCTAAAACCAATACTGGATTAATCGATGTCACATCCGATGATGATGATGATGATGATGATGATTATGATGTGAAGCAACCTATAGTCAAGAGATCTAAGAAAGCGAGGTTCAGAGCATATGATGACGATGTGAAGAAACTAGTCAATAAACCTAAGAAAGTGAGCTTCAGAGCACTGATACATTGCAAATGTATCTATAATTTTTGATGTTCCATGCTTGCTTTTATCCACTTTCTTGTGTTCTATTCCAACTTTGGAGTACTTTTTATACACTTTCTTGGACTAACCTATTAACAAGATGCCACAGTGCCAGTTGCCTGTTTTCTGCTGTTTTTGGTTCTAGGAAGTCAGAAAATGAATATTCTCAGAATTGGACGGGACAAAAGCCAAAGTTCCTATTTTACCGGAAGACTCACGGAGCCAGAATACGAGACGGAGGAGGGCCAGGGCCTGGCCACACCACCCCCAGGCGCGGGTCACACCAGGTCACGCCAGGGCATGGTGTGGTGGCCCCTGGCACCCCCTCGGTCTCCCCTCTCGCCTATAAGAGCCTCCCAATACCAAAACCCTAGATCGTCAATCAGAAATCCACGAAAAGTTCTGCAGCACCGCCGCCACCAAAGGGGAGATTCGGGGGACAGAAAGTCTCTGTTCCGGCACCCTGCTAGGACGGGGAAGTGCCCCCGGAGCAATCTCCATCGATCTCCACCACCATCTCCATCACCGTTGCTGATTCCCATGATGAGGAGGGAGTAGTTCTCTCTCGAGGCTAAGGGTTTTACCGGTAGCTATGTGTTCATCTCTCTCTATGCATGATCATATTGTGATCATGAGCTTGTAATCTATAGATCTATTCTGCTACTCAAGTGCTTTAATGAATCCCTACTCTCCCCATGTGTGTGAAAGTGACAGCGTGCTCACCATGGTGGCACTTAGGCTAGAGATTACAAATACTTGTTATGAGTTATATTTGGAGTTGGATGTCTTTATGAAATTGTGGTGTTTTTTGGACTCATCTAGTACTCAAGGTGACAGTGTGGGGTTTTCTAGATGGGAAAGGCTTACTTTGAGGTGTGCTGTTATAGCCCTACCATCGATTAGAGTGTCCAACCGGAGAGTAGTTAAGAGTAGTATCATGAAGATAATATACTTATGAGAGAGTGTTCACTAGTGAAAGTATCCCTAGGCCGCGCCAGGGCATGGTGTGGGCCCCCTGGCCGGCCACCGACCTCACCTCTTCGCCTATAAGAAGCCTCCCTATCCAGAAACCCTAGGAAATCCAGCCTCCAGCCACGAAAAGTTCCACAGCGCTGCTGCCACCGAATGGGATATTCGGGGGACAGAAAGTCTCTTTTCCAGCACCCTGCTGGGACGGGGAAGTGCCCCCGGAGCCATCTCCATCGATCTCCACAACCATCTCCATCACTGTTGCTGATTCCCATGATGAGGAGGGAGTAGTTCTCTCTCGAGGCTAAGGGTTCTACCGGTAGCTATGTGTTCATCTCTCTCTCTATGCATGATCATATTGTGATCATAAGCTTTGTAATCAAGTAGATCTACTTTGTTACTCAAGTGCTTTAATAGATCTCTGCTTTCCCCATGTGTGTGAAGGTGACAGCGTGTACACCATGGTGGGACTTAGGCTAGAGCTTACAAATACTTGTTATAAGTTATATTTGGAGTTGGATATTTCTATGAAATTGTGGTGTTTGTTGGAACCATCTAGAGCTCAAGGTGATAGTGAGGGGTTATCTATATGGGGAAAGCGGACTTTGAGGTATCTTGTTATAGCCCTACCATGGATTAGAGTATCCAACCGGAGAGTAGTTCAGAGTAGTATCATAAAGAGAAGATATTTATATGAGAGTGTTCACTAGTGAAAGTATGATCCCTAGGCCTTGTTTCTAAGCATTGAAACACTGTTTGCAACTAGAACTGTTACATGTTTGCTTGCTGACATCTTTATTTCAGTTTGCCTTTAGTCTCTTCCACGCCATCAAGCTATTTTCTGGCACCGTTGTCTTATATCCATACCCCTTGTATTTCACTATATCTTCGCCAAACTAGTGCACATATACACCTGATAAGTGCATTGGGTGTTGGGGACACAACAGACTTCTTGTATCTTGACTACAGGGTTGCTTGAGAGGGGATACCTTTGACCACTTCCTCCCTGAGTTCGATAAACCTTGGGTGATCCACTTAAGGGAAAACTTGCTGCTGTTCTACAAACCTCTGCACTTGGAGGCCCAACAACTGTCTACAAGAATAGAAGTGCGTAGACATTAGATCACATCTCCTCCGTCAGGCTCTACGGCGGGAGTCGAAGCATGGCCATACAATGTCTGCAGCTACAGCGGCAGGGTGCCGCCCGAGCATGGCTCAACAACCTCCCGCGCGGATCCATTCGCACCTAGTAAGAGTTTGTCTATAGCTTTGTACGCAACTTCAAGGGCACTTACAAAAGGCCTGCATCAATCGAAGAACTGAGGTGCGGCCAGCAAAGGTCGGGAGAATCTCTACGCGCGTACATCCAGAGGTGGTCCATCATCAAGAACTCCGCAGAAAACATCTCGGAAGATCACGCAATCGACGCATTCAACGGTGGCGTTCGTCGCATAGAGCTCAGGGAAGAGCTGGGCCGCTCGGAGCCCAACACAATTGACCACCTGATGGAAATCCCGAATCGGTGGCCAGATGGAGAAGACTCGGTGAAAAACCGCGTTCACTCTCTCTGTGGCGTTCTCCATCACCGTAGCTGATTCCCATGATGAGGAGGGAGTAGTTCTCTCTCGAGGCTAAGGGTTCTACCGGTAGCTATGTGTTCATCTCTCTCTCTATGCATGATCATATTGTGATCATGAGCTTGTAATCTATAGATATATTCTGCTACTCAAGTGCTTTAATGAATCTCTGCTCTCCCCATGTGTGTGAAAGTGACAGCGTGCTCACCATGGTGGCACTTAGGATAGAGATTACAAATACTTGTTATGAGTTATATTTGGAGTTGGATGTCTCTATGAAATTGTGGTGTTTGTTGGACTCATCTAGTACTCAAGGTGACAGTGTGGGGTTTTCTAGATGGGAAAGGCTTACTTTGAGGTGTGCTGTTATAGCCCTACCATCGATTAGAGTGTCCAACCAGAGAGTAGTTAAGAGTAGTATCACAAAGATAATATACTTATGAGAGAGTGTTCACTAGTGAAAGTATGATCCCTAGGCCTTGTTACTTAGCATTGATACACCGTTTGCTACTAGATCTGTTATATGTTTGCTTGCTTTCATCTTTATTTCAGTTTGCCTTTAGTATTTTCCACGCCATCAAGTTATTTTCTATCACCGTTACCACTTATAATTATCCATACCACATGTATTTCACTATCTCTTCGCCGAACTAGTGCACCTATACACCTGACAAGTGTATTGGGTGTGTTGGGGACACAAGAGACTTCTTGTATCTTGATTGCAGGATTGCTTGAGAGGGAATACCTTTGACCACTTCCTCCCTGAGTTCGATAAACCTTGGGTGATCCACTTAAGGGAAAACTTGCTGTTGTTCTACAAACCTCTGCACTTGGAGGCCCAACAACTGTTTACAAGAATAGAGGTGCATAGACCTCAAGCTATTTTTTGGCGTCGTTGCCGGGGAGGAAAGGTAAAAGGTATTCACACTGGAGGATTAAAGAAGAAGAACCTCCCACGGCAAACGCCTATTTTCTGGTGTGAGTACTCAAAGTTATTTCCTTTAGATTCTGCAATTTTGTCTTTTTGTTTCTTGTTTTCACTAGTTAGGCTTAATTGAAAACAACAACAAAATTAGAGAGCTTTATAGTATTTATCTTGAGTTAGGACATGAAGTGTTTGAAGAGAAAATTAAAAAACCTATGGAACTTTATTTGGATGCTAATAGCAATGTTGTTAGTATGAACTCTTTGGACACCATTATTGCTAACGCTATGGAAAAGTCTAAGCTTGGGGAAGCTGGTTTTGATGAGCATGATATTTTTAGTCCCCCGAGCATGGAGGAGAAGATTTAATTTGATGATACCAAACCTCCAATATATGATGATTATAATGATGAATATGATATTTTCAGTCCACCTACTATTGAGGAGAAAACTAATTATGATTACAATATGCCTCCTATATTTGATGATTATGGTGATGAGAATAATAATGATAGCTATTTTGTTGATTTTGTTCCCACTACAATTAATCAAGACTATGATTATGTGGAGAGTAATAATTATTATATGCATGTGGCTCATGATAAGAATGTTTTGTGTGATAGTTATGTCATTAATTTTATTCATGATGCTACTGAAAGTTATTATGAGAGAGGGAAGCATGGTTTTATGTGTCTCAACAATATTAAGTTTCCCCTCTTTATGTTGAAAGTCTTGAAGTTGCACTTGTTTTGCTTTCATATGCTTGTTGCTTTGTGCTTTCATGACTTATTTCTTTACAAGATTCCTATGCATAGGAAGTGGGTTAGACTTAAATATGCTTTGAATTTGCTTCTTGATGCTCTCTTTTACTTCAATTCATATTTCCTATGTGAGCATCTTCTCAAACTATCATGCCCAACTTAAAGGCGTTAAAGAAAAGTACTTATTGGGAGATAACCCAAAAGTTTTAGATGAGTCTTGGAAGTTATTACCTCTGTAATGACCTCCCCTTATCATTTTTATTTGCTTTTTGTGCCAAGAGTAACCTCTAATGAGAGAGAAGTAATGATTAGGAAAGTTGCTGTCCCGAAACAGATTTTTGTGCTTCACCGTAAAAATGCGTGAGAGAGATCTGTATGTCAGATTGATCTGTAATGTTTTTTGCTTCTGCCCCAGGTTGTTATCTAACTTTCGTTAGTTCAACACTTTTTTATTTGAGCAACAGAAAGTCTTCGAAAAAATTCATATTTACCTGCTGGTCTGTTTTGACAGATTTCTGCCATTTTCTGCATTTGCTTCTTGTTGGTTCCTTCTTGAGTTCTTTTGGGGAATTGAGATTTTTGAGGGAAGTGGTATAGTAGAGAGTGTTCTAATGGAAGTTTATTTGGTGTTGGAACTTAACCTTAATAATTATTTATCTTGAGTGCACTAATGTTGCTAATAAAGATTGTGTGAAGTTTTGTATGAAGGAAAAAATTTCAGGTGTATGCAAGGAATGAGTAATGAGATGAAGGATGGACTAAAGCTCAAGCTTGGGGATGCCACGCGTGTCACCCCAAAAAATATCCAAGAAGTACAAGCGTCAAAGCTTGGGGATGCCCAAGGCATCCCCTTCTTCATCAATAAAAATTCCAGGTTTCTTCCAAACACTTCATTTTTATTGTTTCATGCACAGTTGTGTTTTTCTTAGAGCGTCTTCTTTTTCGTTTTCATTTTGGTTTTTAGTTTGCTTGGTTTGCTTAGTTTTCTGAATAAATTGGTTAGACCCCCTCTTTCATACATTGGTTTTCAAATAATTTGGTTTGGATTGGAAAAGAGTAGGAAAGTTCATACTTAAGTGGTAAAAAGAGCTTGTTTTCGACTGTGGCCTATGTTTTGTCATGCCATGCTTGATATTGTTTTGGTTTTATGCTTAGTATTCTTTGCTGTAGCATGAATTGTTATAAACAATTGAGATTGCTTAATGTGCCTTGGATGAATCATGCGTTGTTTTAGCATATTAAAGCATAGTATAGTGGTATTCTCCATTGATGCTTTATTTGGGTTGACTTGGCGTATGCTCACACCATGTTATGACTATCTCAAGTCACCATAGCCTGTATGGTCCTTTAGTTTTCAACTTGTAGTATCACTTTATGCTCTGATCAATGATGTTTTGTCGCTCTGCATGATTATGGCCATTATTGCTCTCTTAGTTTGTCGCTCCCAGTCTTTTGCTAGCCTCCACAACAAAGTATGAGTTCCACTCATGCATCCAACTCCCTAAACCAAGCTATTCCAAAGAGTCCACCATACCTACCTATTATCTTATGCTATTCCAAGTATATTCATGCTTTTGTTTACCTTCCAAATTAAACTTGTTATGAGAAAACTAGTGATTAAAGCTCTCACGAACTTGAATGGCACACTTTACTTTACTTGCCCTTAATAAACTTGAACCATTGTGTCTTCTATGTTGTATATGCTTGCACTTATTTGTCGGGAATTAGCAGAACCATGCTTTCATGGGGAACGCTTTCAACATTGCACTTGGTACTTGTACCTAGTTGATATCATGCTCTTTTGTATATGGATATCGTCGGTGTGAAATGAAAGGGGAGCTTGTAAGTCCATGGAGTTATATATATGTGTTAGAGAAACGCCTGGGCCGCTGGTCTAATCCATGCTGACATGGTGGAAACCTGCAGCGTAACCATAATGAGCTGTCTATGAAGCATTCTTCTTATAAAAAAAAGAGTCCTATATTTAGAAAAAAGAGAAAAAAAGAGATACTTTGAAAAGAGGAAAGAGCGAAAAAGGCACCATATTCCCATGGTAAATAAGAAGAATGCTGAGATGCTCGTTGTCTGCTTGCCTTGTCATTTTCATATGGGGATTCTTCCGTATCATCGGGCAAGGGGTACCCCTTTGGCGGTTCTCAATGATACACATATACTTACGATGATAAGAACTTACCGGTGACTAAATTTGAGTAGCATGAGGAGCGGCCCTCGTATACAAGGGACATGAGATTTCTGACTTATACTTCGTCAAGCATGTACACCATAGTTTGTTCACTTTAACCTTAATCACTTCAAGATGCTTATGATAGGGGCAATGAGAGTTGAAAGCTATAAGTACCATAATTTTTGGAAGATCTTTATGAGACATGAATCCCTACTTCCTTCTATGAAGGCTTTTCTTCCACCATTACATTGAGTCTCCACCTTCTATCTTTATGCACCTACTTTGAGAGCATAGTGGCCATTCTTAGTTCTATGTGCATTGTCCCAAGACTAGTTCATTGATGCATACTTTGATATTGCTTGTTTTTAACTATTTGTATCTAGTCACTCTTATGAACTTTGAAGGTGTCCTATGCATTTATATTTGCTACTCTATGAGGGACAAGCTGAATACTATTATGCTATGTTTTCTTTATGTGAAACAAACAAATGTCTTGCAAAGCATTGTTATTCATGATCTTTTGTTTGTGCCTTTTCATGTTGCAACATAGTTTCTTCGTCTTATTGCTAGAACTTTGTCTTTCATGTTATGATTGAAGTGCTATGATCCCAGCTTTCAATGTTTTACAAATACTTTGATCAAGTTTATGATGGTGCATGTCACCTCAAAAATTATTCTTTCTTTTTATCACTTGCCTACTCGAGGACGAGCAGGAGTTAAGCTTGGGGATGTTGATACATTGCAAATGTATCTATAATTTTTTATGTTCCATGCTTGGTTTTATCCACTTTCTTGTGTTTTGTTCCAACTTTGGAGTACTTTTTATACACTTTCTTGGACTAAGCTATTAACAAGATGTCACAGTGCCAGTTGCCTGTTTTCTGCTGTTTTGGTTCCAGGAAGTCAGAAAATGAATATTCTCAGAATTGGACGGGACAAAAGCCAAAGTTCCTATTTTACCGGAAGACTCGCGGAGCCAGAATACAAGACGGAGGAGGGCCAGGTCCTGGCCACACCACCCCCAGGCGCGGGTCACCCCAGGCCACGCCAGGGCATGGTGTGGTGGCCCCTGGCACCCCCTCGGTCTCCCCTCTCGCCTATAAGAGCCTCCCGATACCAAAACCCTAGATCGTCAATCAGAAATCCACGAAAAGTTCTGCAGCGCCGCCGCCACCGAGGGGGAGATTCGGGGGACAGAAAGTCTATGTTCTGGCACCCTGCCGGGACGGGGAAGTGCCCCCGGAGCCATCTCCATCGATCTCCACCGCCATCTCAATCACCATTGCTTATTCCCATGATGAGGTGGGAGTAGTTCTCTCTCGAGGCTAAGGGTACTACCAGTAGATATGTGTTCATCTCTCTATCTATGCATGATCATATTGTGATCATGAGCTTTGTAATCAAGTAGATCTACCTTGCTACTCAAGTGCTTTAATAGATCTCTGCTCTCCCCATGTGTGTGAAAGTGACAGCGTGCTCACCATGGTGGCACTTAGGCTAGAGATTACAAATACTTGTTATGAGTTATATTTGGAGTTGGATGTCTTTATGAAATTGTGGTGTTTGTTGGACTCATCTAGTACTCAAGGTGAAAGTGTGGGGTTTTCTAGATGGGAAAGATGAACTTTGAGGTGTGTTGTTATAGCCCTACCGTTGATTAGAGTGTCCAACCGGAGAGTAGTTCAGCATAGTATCATAAAGAGAATATATTTATATGAGAGTGTTTACTAGTGAAAGTATGATCCCTAGGCCTTGTTTCTAAGCACTGAAACACCGTTTGCTACTAGATCTGTTACATGTTTGCTTCCTTCCATCTTTATTTCAGTTTTACTTTAGTCTTTTTCACGCCATCAAGTTATTTTCTATCACAGTTACCACTTATAATTATCTATACCCCTTGTATTTCACTATATCTTCGCCGAACTAGTGCACATATACACCTGATAAGTGCATTGGGTGTTGGGGACACAACAGACTTCTTGTATCTTGACTGCAGGGTTGCTTGAGAGGGGATACCTTTGACCACTTCCTCCCTGAGTTCGATAAACCTTGGGTGATCCACTTAAGGGAAAACTTGCTGCTGTTCTACAAACCTCTGCACTTGGAGGCCCAACAACTGTCTACAAGAATAGAAGTGCGTAGACATTAGATCACATCTCCTCCGTCAGGCTCTACGGCGGGAGTCGAAGCATGGCCATACAATGTCTGCAGCTACAGCGGCAGGGTGCCGCCCGAGCATGGCTCAACAACCTCCCGCGCGGATCCATTCGCACCTAGTAAGAGTTTGTCTATAGCTTTGTACGCAACTTCAAGGGCACTTACAAAAGGCCTGCATCAATCGAAGAACTGAGGTGCGGCCAGCAAAGGTCGGGAGAATCTCTACGCGCGTACATCCAGAGGTGGTCCATCATCAAGAACTCTGCAGAAAACATCTCGGAAGATCACGCAATCGACGCATTCAACGGTGGCGTTCGTCGCATAGAGCTCAGGGAAGAGCTGGGCCGCTCGGAGCTCAACACAATTGACCACCTGATGGAAATCCCGAATCGGTGGCCAGATGGAGAAGACTCGGTGAAAAACCGCGTTCACTCTCTCTGTGGCGTTCTCCATCACCGTTGCTGATTCCCATGATGAGGAGGGAGTAGTTCTCTCTCGAGGCTAAGGGTTCTACCGGTAGCTATGTGTTCATCTCTCTCTCTATGCATGATCATATTGTGATCATGAGCTTGTAATCTATAGATATATTCTGCTACTCAAGTGCTTTAATGAATCTCTGCTCTCCCCATGTGTGTGAAAGTGACAGCGTGCTCACCATGGTGGCACTTAGGATAGAGATTACAAATACTTGTTATGAGTTATATTTGGAGTTGGATGTCTCTATGAAATTGTGGTGTTTGTTGGACTCATCTAGTACTCAAGGTGACAGTGTGGGGTTTTCTAGACGGGAAAGGCTTACTTTGAGGTGTGTTGTTATAGCCCTACCATCGATTAGAGTGTCCAACCAGAGAGTAGTTAAGAGTAGTATCACGAAGATAATATACTTATGAGAGAGCGTTCACTAGTGAAAGTATGATCCCTAGGCCTTGTTACTTAGCATTGATACACCGTTTGCTACTAGATCTGTTACATGTTTGCTTGCTTTCATCTTTATTTCAGTTTGCCTTTAGTATTTTCCATGCCATCAAGTTATTTTCTATCACCGTTACCACTTATAATTATCCATACCACTTGTATTTCACTATATCTTCGCCGAACTAGTGCACCTATACACCTGACAAGTGTATTGGGTGTGTTGGGGACACAATAGACTTCTTGTATCTATATTGCAGGATTGCTTGAGAGGGAATACCTTTGACCACTTCCTCCCTGAGTTTGATAAACCTTGGGTGATCCACTTAAGGGAAAACTTGCTGTTGTTCTACAAACCTCTGCACTTGGAGGCCCAACAACTGTCTACAAGAATAGAAGTGCGTAGACATCAAGCACCTGATGCTACAATTGTTAGAATCATCAAAGCTAAGAAAACTAGGATCCCAACTTAGCTGTTTAAATTATAATATGTTTAATGTATATATACTGTCTATTTCTTTTGGGAGTTTAGTTCCAAATCATTTAGACATTCATCATTTTTGCCTAACAGGATCTAGCGTCGTGTCTAGTATGCAAGAGCAATTGCGAATCCAGGTTGTCATCGGGCATGTCCTTTTGTATCTACTTGTCAGAGTCAAAGGGGTTCCAGAACTCAGTGGTAAGTGGTAACACGCAATTTTCTTTCAAACTACACTGTAAGTATGTAACCGTTTGTTTAATGTCTGATTCTTTTGTTTTTGGTGCACAGACTGTGCCATGAAATTCAAGGTTCATGTTCAATCTAGCCACAGCTGAATGTGAGAGTGTGCCCTTCAAGGTGCTTGGGCGCACCTACAAGATTGACCTCGAGAAAAGAAAGAACATGACTATCAAGAGAGGTGAAGGATGGAAGCAATTCATTACACAAAACGATCTTACCGAGGAAGAAATGTTATGTTTTTCTTTTATAGGACCCATGCCAAGGATAACTGTTCTCTTTAGCTGTGGTCTTCGTGGCGAGGAAGACTTATATGAATCTACGGTTGTCGCCCAAAGATGCCACCTTACCGATGATGAGATAGAACACATCCTAGATACCCTACCGCCAATCAACACCTTCATCGGGGTTCCATTTGTGACCCATTTGACAAGGACAAATCTCGTCCAACATAAGATGGTATGGAAAGTACATTTTGTTTGTTCCTTGTATGGCTCCATATATAACTTGTGGTGGTCGTCGTCTGACATGATTACTTCTTCTTTTTAATCCACGGCGCGACATTGGAGAGATTACCTACAAAAGTGGTTTCCTCCATGGGTATCCCTGATGATGGTGTGGCTGGAGTACAGCTAGGAGATTTGACATCACCCCAATTGCATACAAGACTGACCCAGATGGTCGTGCCATCTTCAGCAATCAGGGGCGGAAGAAATTCCAACAGAGTGAAGATGATCAAAAGGTTGGACAAGCCGTGCTAATCACGGGCAGGAAGACCACAGAAGAGATGTTGGACATGAAGTTTGTGTTCGAGACCATCTAGAGTGTAGTTATGGTTGGGAACGGTTAAGTTTAACCAGTACGACTTAGTCTAGAACAGTTAGTCATTTGAAACCTAGTATATATATAATATATTTGCCTGTTTAGCGTACTTTTGGAAGATTTTGCCGGGTATGGTTATGATTGTGTGAACTAGAAGCTACTACAAAGAATTATGGAAGCTACTAGTACAAAAGAATTCTGCAAGATTTTCTGTCCACATACATTCCGGTCGTTTGGGCTGCCTCGCGAGAGGGCCCCTCGTCGTGAGTTCAAGAGATTTTCATGAGACTTTGATCTCCGTTAGATTTTTTGAATCAGTAATTACAACTTGAGTACTATGATTGTAAAAGTTGAAAGATAATACTTGCACATAATTCTGAAAGCTAAGACAGAGAATTCTAAAAGAAGCTACTAAAAGTAAAACTTTGAATTTTGAAAGTACTAAAATTAAATACATTACACTTTTATCTAAAAGGTAATACGCATACCACTGATCAAAATAATATAAACCCAATACAAATTTCTACTGAAAATGCCAGAATGAATATAGGATTCATTCTGCCCTATATATTTCGTTGTCATCGGCTCCAAAGTGCTGCATCACATATTCATTGAATTCTCTCCGTTTGCAATGTGCTGCCAGTATCTCGTCCAGAGGGTAAGACCTCGGCATATGTTCCAGCTGACGATGACCTAAGCCATGAAAAACCATTGTTGGTTCCTCTTCCTAGGCTGGATCATCATGATTCTACAGTCTGATATAGTTTGTGTAGTATATGCAATCAAGTTTTACTATGGGGTGCAACCTGGCTGGATCATCATGAAGAAGGCACGACTTCAAATGTCACCAACGGCCTTGGGAGAGCGGTTCTCCATATCCACCCATTATAACACCAGTTGACCTTTGGCGAAATCCCCGTTCAACACAAGAAGCAGATCACCATCTTACTCCACTAGGTAAAATTTGTAGGTTCCGCATATTTGTTCAAAGAGTGGGGCTGAAATTATTTTAGCCATCATGACAGTGCTCGCGCGCTCCTCTAACTGGATGTTGGTCGACATGATGTCTCCATTCTCATGTAATGCATATACATCCCCCCGGAATGCCGTCATGCAGACCAGAAGCACATAAGGTCATGGAGAATACATTCCTTCTCCGTATGATTCATTGAATTTCCCCGTTGAGGTGCTCTCATCGGCCCATGCAATAATCTAGGGATAATTTGTGCAAACGAACACCATCATTGGGGACTTCGTCATGACGATAGATAGCAATATATGAGATGGTATTTGTTCTTGAAACTCAGTGTTGGACTTATGAGTCATTGGGTTCAGAAGATGAATCTTGTATGGTTCCACCCTCTGTGCAATCACGATGACACCACGAGAAACACCGACGAAGTAGAATCTTTGGAAGAAGAGGATAGTTAGCACAAAGATGTTTACAATGGAAAATACAAATAAATGAATGTTATATATATATATCGGATGTGAATGTGAACCTACGATGGACGTTCATTAGATTCGTCCTGACCAGTGGCGAGGTTGAGGAAGGTGAAGTCATCGACGTCTGAAAGTGTGTGATCTATCAAGATCTAGTTGTTAAGATGGAATTTGGGCACTTTTAAAAGTGCGGCGCCTATCGGTGCAGACTTCTTGACAAGCAGCATAGGTGTCAATGTACTCCTCTTTCTCCAGCAAGTTGTCGATGATCTTGCAAAGTGGGTCGGCCGGGAGATCGTACCAGTTCCTCTTCATCAGGCTGCTGGCCATGGTTACGTGTGGGAATGGTTCCTGTTGATCGAGGAAGAAAGAAGAACATGGAGACGAGGAGAAGAAGAAGAGGAGAAGAGATGAGGGAGACGAAGCGGAACTGCCACTGCAAGGAGACAAGGAGACAATGGAGAAGAAGCAGAACTACCACTTCAAGTTTGGATCAACAGGCTTTTTTGGAACTAGCGCGTGAACTAGCCATGCACTCCATGCAAGTTTGGATCAAACTGACTGACATGTGGGACCGGCTAAAAAACCACCCCCAGCTTCCGTGAAGTGCTACCGTGCATACTGCGCTGATAGGTGGGGTTAGTTCACGGATGACGTTGTCGTGGGAAAAAAAGATTCAAACATGCAGCACAACAATATCCATGACGATTATACGCGATACAAATTGGCTAACTGGGCTTCAGGGCCGGGGACGAATTCCGCGATAATTTCACCGCGACGAAATAAGGAAACGTCATGAATGACCAGGACGGAGGCCCTTCGATCCCCTCCTGGCCAAAAAAACTAGGCCGTCAAGAATCCGCGACATTTTTAGGTACCGTCATGAAAAAAACGTCATGGATCGTCCAGAATCTTGTAGTGATCATGGATGAGCATAGAATGAATAGAACCATATGGAAACTTAAAGAAGAATTCTACTCACATGGCATGCAAAGGTGTCCATGAGGCTCCACACACTTAATATTGTGAAAACAATAGAGATCATATATAGGAGCGTGTAGATTTAGAAGTGGATCCATATTATTACATATGAGCTAGACAAATGGCAAGATAAACCAAGTGCTCATATGTACTTTGGATGGTGGGATTATAAGGTGGTGGAGTTGCAAAAGAGATATGCCCTCAACTCAACTTAGACATGAAGCAATTTATCAAGAAGCAAATACAAGTAATATAATATAAATGCATATGGGATAAGAGCCAAATAGAGGGGTTTTATATATGCTCAAATGCAAGATGGCATGGTGACATGAGCATGATATAATGATGATGCAATAAATGACATGTAGGAAGTAGAAATATAGAATAGGCAAGTAGCATTGTAATTGTTAGAAAATTGGGAGGCTACAAGTGTGGTGGCAGTGTACTTGAAGGAATTCCGTTTGACCTCAACCTGAATAGATTAAGAATGTGAGTAACTCCATTCATGTTTTCCAATTTTTGTTGTTACAATGTTGCAAGTGAAGAACATCCCCAGCTTGGTGCGAACCAAGAGGTCTTACCGCTAGTCCATCTACAACATGTTATTCTCCAAAACCATGTCAACAATAGATGGATAAAAAGAAAAAACATATCCACAAGGCATCCTGGTATACTTCTCCTTCAAGGTCATTGTACCCAGTTTCTGCACAAAAACAATGGCAATAAAAACTCTAAGTTCTAAAGATGCTTAATGATTTGCTCAAATCAGATACACTGGAGACGTATAAAATACCTTAGTTATATAGGCCTTCCATGGTGTTGGGGCTGTCAGGAGTGGCATAAAATATGGGGCTTGCCGCTCAAATCTATCAAATTCAGAGTACAGAGCATGATAATTTTAGAAACTATGCTTCTCAATTCGTATGCATCTGGTGACCTGAAATTCATTGCAAAAAAATCGTAACACATGGTAAATGGTCTAATTACAGAAAATTTGCTAAAATACGAATGAAATTCACCGGCAATATGACAAAATGGATTAGAGAGAGGGGTGGAGGAGATGGAGGTCAGATCTGGGCCTCTATGCCTAGATCGCTTCCGTGCTGCTCCTCGTGGTCGCCATTTGTGGAGGGTGTTTGGGCATCCATTCCCCTGAGAAGTGTGGTGGAGGTCAGGGACAAATGAGGGGGAGCCGATTACAACCTGACCCTTGCGGTGGAGGCTAGATCCACATGGTGGAGACTGTCACGAGGCGGCCGTATCCGGTGGTCGCTGTGAGGGAGCTGGATGCGGAGGAGAGGGTGGAGGGTGGGGTGCCGGGTGCGGGATGTCAGGGGGTAGGATCTAGAGCGAAAGAGCCGTAATGATGGACATGCGGAGCGTGAGAGTGCGACAAAGCGGGACGAAGGAAGGAGCGAAACGTTGCCTGACAGAAAACAGAACACTTCGTATTTTTTAGGTATAGTAGACATAGAGATAGAGTTTAAAAAAGTGCCAAATCAAATAGGGTAGGGAAACATCATTTAAGGCACTTTCTAAAATTGAGTTTTGAAATGATTTTTGAGGCACTTTTGAAAAAGGGTTGAGGCCCAGTTCTTTTAGAAGGTGCTTTACCCCCAGCTTCCTGGGGAAGCCGGTTCAAAAAAAAATACTACGAGGCTTCCAAAGTGGTTAAGGCTAAACTAATTTGGAAGCCTCGCAACATTTTAGAACAGGCTTTCCCAGGAAGCTAGGGGTAGGGCATCTTCTCAGAGAAGCCGCCAAAAGAACTAGGACTAATTGGTTTTATGCCACTCTCCAATTCACAAGTTGCATATATGCCATTACAAAAACACAACTTGTGAATATGCCACTCTAACTTTCCAATACCTCCTCATATACATTTTATTCAATACAAGAGGAAAACAGTTCAATAAATAGGTGTATTTCACTATATACTTTAGTATTGACCATAATAACCCTGTATTCAGATTTTGGTGGCCCTTTTGGGTGTTTGGGGCGCCAAAAAATAGAAATTTTCAAAATTTGGCAAAAGTTTGAACTTCTCAGAAAAATCTGAAAACTTTACCGAAAATCAAAAACACTAAAACGAGTGTACTGTTCTAATTTGAGCTATTTCTGGGCAGATTTGCATCAAACTGACATTTTCTGTTCTGTCTAGAAATTTGTCAAATTTTAGCCGAAAATTCAAACATGGCAGAAAAATCTGAAAATTTGACAGAATGTCAAGAACACTAATCCAAGTCTACTGTTCCAATTTGAGCTATTTTTGGGCACATATGGTCCGTTAAACTGAGGTGCCAAATATTTTGCAGATTTTTGAACACCAGGTCCTTCGTATATGATTTCCTACCACTGGATTCCTTGAGCACAAATGCTGGAACAACAATGTCTAAACTAAATGTATTTGTCAATTCGAGCCTACAAATCATGGGAAAACGAAATTAAAGGAATGTACAACTATGTGTACATCGAAGAACAAATTGGACAGAGAATTTATTTGGGCCTCACTCGTACAGGTAGTCAATGGTGCCTTCCAACCTTTAAGTTGCCAGTCTGTGTCCAGCAGCACCTCTCCACTCTCTGGTCTTTGACAATCCATATCTGGCTTGACTTCAACGTAATACCAACACCGCCGTTCACCATACACGCTAGAATCAGTGTGCGATGTACTTGTAGTGTTGGAGTCACCGCAGAAACATGAGTATATCAAGACAATAATCTTCTGCCTATCATTATCACTTGATTCCTTGTTTAGAGGAAACACATAAAGAAAAAAACTAGATTTTCCATAATGTCTCCCTCGGCTAGGAAGGCTAGGATTTTTTGATGGATGAGATGAGTGTGTCCGAGGGATAATTTTTCTTTTAAAATCATGCATCATGTGTGTATGTTGATTTGTCCTAATTCTTCTTCCATATGTGACCATCATCAGTCATACACTTGTGTCTCCGCTGGACATGAAGGAATGTTACTCATGAACGATGAATCTTTCCATGTGCTATTATGTTTAGACATGTTGTTGATTGTAGATTAGTTCAACAACGTGGTAAAGTTTCATCTAGTAATGTTGTGCACACTTAACCGGTTTTTGAACTACAAACTTCAATCATCATGCAAACTCAAAATTGTGCAATGCAATCCTCACATCCTTGTTATTCATGCATGATGATTGCATATGACAATATTAAAAAATTGAGATTGATTTTTTTGGAGTTTCTGGAAGAACAAACTGGCACAGGCCCTAAGGCAATGTTGTCGGAGGGGATCAAAAACTAACTGGGTTTCAGACAACGAAACTTGCACATTCTTGACATTATTTGAGAATATTTAGAAAAACATCAGTGAGAAGATCTTAGTTAATAACAGACAAGTAGTTGAGACGTTAATTGAATTGAATGCCATGCGTAATACATCCTATTATAGATTTCATATCAAAATACCAAATATAATCTTAATGTATTTTGGATTATGGTGTATCTATTTTTTCTTAGATGTAATTTTTTTACATGCATCATCTTTAGATAGAGTTAGGATCTGTTTACATACAATCGTAACTTGACTTTACTCCAATATTATCTCTTGTATGTCTATATGTACTCACCCATGAGCCTCAATAATACCATCCATCATATTCCGCCAAACTCTTACTCTTTCAACATGTCATCTTTTCTTCTCCTTTCAGGGCCTACATGAAAAACAAAATCATGTAGCCTAATAGATTTTGTCCCCGTGGCGTCATATTCTAGGAACCTAAGCTATGCAATTGAAATAATTCTTCTACAATGTTCCTTTTATTAACTTTTGTGACATAACCTACATTTATTGGTCGAATTCTTGGTTGAAATTTGAGCTAAAACGTGCATGTATTATTTGGAGTGAAGGGTGTATCCTAAAATTCAATACCAGGTTTAATTACTCTTCTAAGGCTAAGGACTCCGTGCTGTAACTGTAGTTTATCATGAGAACTCGTTTTTATACCACATAGTGAAAAAATAAATAACGTCAGCGATTCGTCAGAGAAGAGATCAACCGGCCAGGCAATTCTGATTTTTGTGGTCCCTCCCAAGACCCCCGCCAATTATATCTTTATTACAGATGTTGAAGCCAGAGACTACTCTCGTTGGCTAATATTTAACAGTCACCACATACTCTGTTAGTAGCTACTCCTAGTAAACATCATGTCGCTCAGTTTGCTGTATTTAAATACATGGTTTTTTAGAAATAGAAGAGCCGGTTGTACCTTGTATGGTAGCTCTTTCTCTACAGATCAAAGAAAAAAAAGGCTTTGTTTTATCACCAACGAGTGTATGCTGAAGAACATGTAGAACCTATAGCAAAGGAGAGCAAATAAAAGATATCCTTAGGAATGAACTTGGGTTATGTTGTATAATAGATCTGTCATCGCTCTATTAAGCATTCCATGCTCATTCTTCGGCGACCTTTGTGTTTGCGAGTATTTTTAGAGGAGGGTAAATGGAAATGGGAGGCTTAGGGACTGATTTGAGTCCAACCGACTGGTTAGTTAACGGTACATCACGGTACCCAAGTATGATATGCTCTATAACATCTCGAAGGACCCCCATTACTTGTGCATCTGACAAATTTCCAGAATTCTCTCGCCGACCAGATTCTACTATATCAAAAAAAGTGTCTAGTTCCTCCTAGCACAGTTTCATTTTTTTTTTTACTTGTGCATCTGACAAATAAATGTGACACACTGCGACCCCACTTCTTTGACTCGTCACTTCTGTGTTGCGCCAAATGGAAATGGATCAAGTTGGGTTCGTGAGTAGAGGAGCCCTTTCACCATGACAAGAGGGACTTTGCTCTTTCGGACTTAAAGGATGGCTTCGTTGGCTTATTAGGATTCGAAGGTTGAGAAAAAAATGCTGTTCCAAGCACATGCATGTTTGGATATTGAAAAAAAAGCACCGCGGCCCTCATCATGAATCTATCACACAATACTTATTTTTCCTGATATTAAAATTACCAAAAATATTTATTTTGATGTTCACCCAATAATTTGTTTGCTTGTTTACATTTTATTGCTTCTAAATGAGGTGGATCTTTCGGTTCCTCGGTTACACATCTACCATATCTGAGTTTTTTCCTACCATAAGGAAAGCACTCCATATGATCTCTTTCTTTGTTGTTCACTAGGTGATTGCATATGCGTTGCAATGGGTGGCATAAATATTCTAATGATTTCACGCTAATCTTGTGGAAAATGTAATTTAAGGTTCTCGTACACATCAAGCATCATTGCCAAGTTTTGTGCAAAGACATAATACTATTTTACAATGTGTTTTTGAGAAAAAAATCATGGTCACATTTTATCTCTACATCACAAAATCATCATCATGTATCTCATATCTATCATGCACCCCGAGTCCCCCCCCCCCCTCTGTCCCTCCCTCCATGTGTGTCGTCGTGCCGTTTCACTTTGAGATGATGGTCCATAATTATTCATTAGCTTGTCCCAATTTCAACAATTCTCTGATTGATAAACATGATAGTAAAAGTTTTCACCCACATTTAGCAATACACGAAACAACAGGGAGGTGGTAATGGGAGGACCACTACAACAAGGAGGTCAGACCTGAAGCTTATAGACGCCAAAGCACACGCCTAGTCGCCGCGCTCGTGGTGGCGCGGCGGAAAAAAGCCGACATGGATAAATATGTCCGGTAAGTGCAACACCGACGCTTTATTTTGCCTCGGCATAACATCATTCACCGATCTAGCGCTTCCTCAGCGCAACAGAGGATGCGCCTCGGTATATTGTAGGCTGGCACTACGTACATGTTGTTTCAGCTATGAGACGATGACACAATATACGTACCCCGTGTACGGCTTAATTTGTATTTGCCCCAATAATCCTTCTCGGTGCAGCAACTTTTAGCCTACAATTTCTATATTAGGGTTGTCCTAATTTATCCTCAGTCACAAAAAATCATAATATAAATCACACATGATGCTTCTAAATATCACAGGATAAACTCGATAGCATAACAGAGTATCTAACACATACATCATAGCACTATAAAAGGCATCATAATCAGTTTTGATACATCCATCACATAAATTTTCAGGAGAAATTTTAAATGTGAACGACTTCACACAGATTAACTCAATCTTCGACCAACAAGGAACCATCTCCTCCAGGATAACAAGTGCTACGATGAAGTGCTGATTGACTGGTCTTCAGTTGAGTCTGCGGCAAACTCCTGATGAACAAGGAATACATGAACTATAAATCACTTTGTTGCAAACTCTTGATGAACAAGAAATAAAATGAACTATAAATCACTTTGCTGCAAACAAGAAAACATGTATAGTAGCATATATATATATACTAGCTAGAAGATCATACATACTTTTGTTCAGTCCAATAATAAAAATGGGTCTACTGTTGGACCCAGGAGCTCATTCTGCCTTCATAACCTACGAAGTCAAGAGGTAAACATTTGTCAGGATATACGCATTTAATAAATCTAGAAGCTGGGAGTTGTTATTCACATATATTTGCAAATGGTCAAGCAATGCTAGCGTGAAGAGCTTGGCCCAACTTTTAACCTTTCCGAGTGGCCAAGGCAATGGCAGATGCGTTATCACTACATCATCAATCAGGATACCTTAGTAATGTTGATCAAATCGATGGTCAAACATACACCTTGAAAAAAGCATGCGCCACCCAAATGGGGATGGAAGGAGAGTATTTTATACAAAGTGGATACTGATAGATTCATATTTGAAAGACGTTCAAATGACATGTTCATATGTCAGCCTTTCTTCTCCTTTCGCGGCATACATGAAGAGAATTCATTACCACTTGGTCCAGAGTATACCGAACAAAATCATGTAGCCCGACAGATTTTGTCCTCAATGCGTCATATTCTAGGAACCTAAGCTATGCAATTGAAAGAATTCCTTTACCAGCTGCAGTTTGAGCATATGTTCCCGTCATTAACTTTTGTGACATAACCTATATTTATTGGTCTAATTCTTGGTTGAAATTGGAGCTAAAAAACGTGCATGGATTGTTTGGAATGAAGGGAGTATCTTAAAATTGTTAAAATTCTACTACTGCATGATGAAATAAAACTAGTGACAAGCCTAGAGCTTGCTGTCAAACTTTTCTCTTGGGGCAAAAGCAATGTATATTTCGTGTGGTATTTCTATAGCAGGACGTTGCTGCTCCAATACCCAGTTTAATTACTCTCCTAAGGCTAAGGACTCCGTGTAGTAATAATATGTTGAAGCCAGAGACTACTCTGGCGTTGGCTAATATTTAACCGTCGTCACCTACTCTGTTAGTAGCTACTACTAGTAAACATCATGTCGCCCTTTTTTCTGTATTTAAATACATGGTTTGTTAGAAATAGAAGAGTCGGTTGTGCCTTGTATGGTAGCTCTTTCTCTACAAATCATAGAAAAAGAGGTTGTGTTTTATCACCAACGAGTCTATGTTAAAGAACATGTAGTAACCTATAGTGTAGGGGAGCAAAAACAAGATACCCCTAGGAACAAACGTGGGTTCTGTTGTAAAATAGATCTGTCGTCATCGATCTGTCAAGCATTCCACACTCATATTTTCGGTGACCTTTGTGTTTACGAGCATTTTTAGAGTAGGGTAAATTGAAATGGGAGGCTTAGGGACTGATTTGAGTCCAACTGACTGGTTAGTTTGTGGTACATCGTGGTACCTAAGTACGGATTGCGCTATAACACCTTGAAGGACCCACATCGCTCGTGCGTCTGACGAAGAAGTGTGAGATGCCGGGACTTCCTTTCTTCGAATCGTCACTTTTGTGTTGCGCCAAATAGAAGTCAATCGAGCTGGGTAGTAGAGAGGCCCTTTCACCATGGAAAGAGGGGTCGGCGGTACTTTGCTCTGACTGGAAAAAAAAGCACATGCATGTTTGGATATTGAAGAAAAAGCATCGCGGCCCTCATCATGAATCTATCAGGCAATTTTTATGTTTCCTAATATTAAAATTACCGAAAATATTTATTTTTATGTTTTCCCATTAATTTGTTTGCTTGTTTACATTTTTATGCTTCTAAATGGTCTAAATGAGGTGGATCTATCTGTTCCTCAGTTACACATCTACTATATCTCAGTTTTTTTCCTACCATAAGTAAAACACTCCATATGATATCTTTCTTCATTATTCATATCACCGTTCCCTTCTATCTAGTTCAGAAAGAAAGGGGTGGAAGTCGTCTATGGTCTAAGAGGAGTGTTCAACTTATAGGACATACGGCCCATCTATTTGCTGAAGATATAAGTTCGTTTCATCATTAGCGATGAGAATCTCTAGAGTCTATTGCCATCGTTGGGACATGTCTTTAGTTACATGGTGATGTCAGTAGTGGAGAATGGCATGAAAACCGAGATATGTGGACTAGTAATGGTGGTTCGAGTCCTGGTGGAGATGAGGGACTAGACTGGTGTTCTGTGACTTGGATCAGCGACATTGGCAAGTGGGGGCGGCAGCACAGGAGAAGTTCAGGTTATAATCTTCAGGCTGAAAACTCAAGGACTGGCTTTAATTGGTTGTGTCTAACAATAGCCTTGTTGAAGGCATCGTTTTTGTGAGAGCGGACATTCTCCAGGGTAAAATTTATGGTCTACGATCAAGGCGACAATGATGCTTGTGCATTGTTTGCTTCTTAGATGTGTCATTTTGGAGAAACCGGACTTCTGGTGCTCTCTTGGTGGTGTTAGTACTACTTTTTTAAGAAATATGTCATTGTAGCGTGACTTTTCTTTTTATAATTCTTTTTTTTGTCAATGCATCCATAATGTTGCTAGGGAAATACTTCTGCAGAGGCCGGGTGTAATTGGTATCTCGGCGATACTAATATATGCTCTTTGTAGAAAAATCAGTAGAATTTCAAATTTCGGCATCTATAATATAATAAAATTTGGACATTTAATTGATACATATTTTTTGGACGGTAGGCTCAAATTAACGAAGCCAAAACAGCAAGTAGAGGGTGCTGAAAGATCAGCTTATAGGCCACGAACAATAAGCAAACACAAAAATTACAAGAAACACAGCTTGGACTTTGAGGTCTTCATCTATCAGAGCGTGGACAACGTAGGTGAGGAAATGCTGAGAAACACACCACCTGAGAAGCCCGCCTCGTCAAGTCCGGCTCGGCAATATCGTCGTGCCATCCGCCTCTACCACCGAAGAAGGCCCCAACCTTCTCACCCTGGTTCGAAAGGCGCTGCACCGTCGGCCAGCAGAGCAGCTCCCCCAAGAGCTAGAATGCACACAAGTGACAATTTTCCAGGAACAGATGCTCGAACACCTCTTTACACGATACCCTGAACGTCGTTGCTGGCCGAAGCAATGACCACTTGGAAAGATGCAAGCTTTTAGGAAGAAACCACCAACTGAAGACACGGCAACGCCACCACAAGCATACTATGAACCACACGAAGCAGCATGACCTTGTGCAAACCCAAGACAGCGTCTCCAGGGAGAATCAGAAGCTAGAACGCCGCTGCGGCCCAATCGAGGATTGGAGTTTTCACCCATGCATAGGGGAAGGTGGGAAGGGAGATGTACCTCGATGTCGCCTCCATGTAGGAATACATCATCCAAAAAATGCCGCTGATGTCATGACTGCCACCACTGGCCAAAGATTTCTCTCGGCTAGAGCCCCCAACCCAGCCACCCAACTAGGCTCTAGATCCGGCGAGACGATATCCAATGTCAGAGGGTGTGAACCACGCATGATGAGATCGCCATCTTAATCTTTGACCTCTGCGACGTCCACCATCCAGCACCCCCTCTCTGCTCGCGTGGCTGAGGAGGGCGAACTGTAGCACCAACGAGCGCCTCCCGTCGCTAGGAACAACACCGCACGTCACCTCTCTGGGGCCGCCACCCCGTCATCTAGATCCGTTGCCGAGGGAACCATCGGAGTAGCATCGACAACGGCGAGCTGACCCTGGCCCGCGTGGCAGCTCCCTCCACTCCGTCGCAGAACTGGGAGAGTCAGATCCCCACTGACTCCTGCACTGGCGTCGTGCGCCTATGGGTGGCGACCCTTCGGGGGCGACGGGGAGGGGGAGAGCTAGAGGGGAGGTAGCAGCACTAGGGTTCGCCCCCTCGGTCGCCTAGAGGAGACGAGGCGAGTTTTTTTGAAGTATCACCGATACACATTTAAGAAATGTATAGTTTGCTACTAAATTTCCAAATTTAAGAAAAGCAAGTTCACCGGTAGACATTTTTCGTTACTTTGCCTATTACTGAATTTTGCAAAATAAAAAACTTCGCCTATTAGATAAAGAATATGTTGTATATGACAATGATTTGTTTCCTCTTATGTTCCTCATGTCTAGTGAAGCCACGAGGGAGCTAGAAATAAATTCCTTGTGTGGCCCACCCTTTACTTGCTAAGCCATTGTTTACTTCTCTCGTATTTTTATCCTCTAGAGGTTTGGGGATGAAAGGGGATTTGGTATTCATACAATACTCTCCAATCCCCTCAAATAGTTTTCTCCAAAAAATACTCTACCATGGAATAGAATTTTTAATCTTGACAAAAACAAGAGGATTTGTGCGGATATCCCGGCCAAACATGGCATAATAAACGGAGTACAGGAATTGAAATAATCCTGTCTGATCTCCGTGAATATATTAGTGAATACGAGAGAAATAAACAAGGCTTGTAGATAACTAAGGCGCCTTAGTGTTGCTTGTGGATTTATGTTATTACTGTATCCCCGTTTCAATGAAAAAGGAGCACATGCATTCCAAGATAAACTTTGACCAAAAACATTAAGTAACAAAATCCGGATTATATTGCACAGAATTAGTACCGTTGGATTCATATTTAAAAACACTTTTATATCAATAAACTTTTAAATTTTGAGTAAATTTTTTGTCAAAGAGAAACCACGCAAAATAAGACCCCTTATTTATTGAAACGGAGGGGTACTTATGTTACCCCACTATGATTAGTCTTAACTAGTATGTATCATGTTGCTCTTTTTTCCATATTCAGATGCACGATTCATTTATAAATAGAAGTGCCTGTTGTACGAAGGAATAAAGTATGTGTTCTATGACCACGGAGTGTATGGTAGCTCTCTACAAAAAAAAAAAATAGCCTAGCGCAAAGGAGAGCAACCGCAAGATATTCCTGTGCAAAGAACGGAAGTGGGTTCCTCTTTTAATAGAACTGCCGTTGATCTATTCAGCCTTACACACACACAAATTTATTTGACAACCTCCATGTCTACGAGTATTTTTAGTGTTTGCAAATGGAAATAGGAGGCTTCAGAAATAATTTGAGACAAACTACAATGGAAGAGCTACAATGGTACGGAGCAAACTAGAACATATCCATCGAAGAACAACAATAGCTCGTGTGGTTGTGGAACGAAGCAAAGCCATTGCGACTCCTCTTCTTCGACTCTTCATTTGTTTGTTGGACCCGATGATGGGTCTAGTTGTCCACCACAACGACAAGAGCACCATGCCGTGAGATTGTGCTCTAGTTGTAGTCCTGAATGGCTTATTGGCATATTAAGATTTGAAGGACGAAGCAAGCTACTATCCTAAAAGAAACATGCCCCGATCTTGAAAAGAATAAATAGGAACGACCCTCATCTTGTGCAGTTATTTATCTTGCTGTTAACTTCCGCACAATATTTAGTTTGCTTTTTTTCTTCACAAAATATTAGTTTTGCTTATCATGTCAGTCATCTTTCCTATTGTTGGTCAGCGACACATCTACCACATTACTTTCATTTTTCCTAATGTTAGTGATCTCTTCGTTTGTAGCTCGTCTCACCCTCCCCTTCTTTCTAGTTTAGAAAGAAAGGGGTGGAAAGATGAGTGCGTCGTTTTGGCACCTGAGCTCCATGGAGGACTTTCTCAAAATATTCGATAAATTCAAATCTGAACCTTCAAAAAAATCACAAAAAAATACCAGGCTGTAGTCAATGATTTATTCTACTCGTGTGTTTTCAATAAGAAATAGTAAATATTCTTTCATCAGCAGAATGACAAAAATGCAGATCTGGCAGTGTGAACAGTGGAACTTTTGAATCTCCCAAGAAATGACTAATTTGTCTTTTTTTGCTAAGCCTAAATCACAAAGTATTTAATAGTAAAATTTTGCACGCTCGTAGTGTATATAGTTTACTACATTCATGTATTTTTTTGAATTTTTTGAAGCTTTCAAATCAAGTTTTCATTTTTTTTAAACAAGTCCTCCATGAAGATGGGGTGCCAAAGACTTTTTCCGGTGGAAAGATGCCAATGGTCCAAAAGGGAGTGTGTGCTAGACTTATTGCACACATCAGTTCAACTATTCATTGTGAGGATATCAGTCCATGATTGGAATCTCAACTTGGCATCTAGTGTAGTACAGTATATACTAAAAAAGTCTGGCACTTTAAGAAATACAAATTTATGTAAAAGTAGTTTGGGTGGAATTTACTAAATCTCCATGTTAATCCACATCATCTAAATTATCGTGATGGTTAGATCTATTGTTTGTAGCTAGGATTTAACAAAAGATTATTTGTTACGTAATTTTGAAAAGATTATTTTTCATGTAACATTCTATGCCAAAAGATGTGTTGAAAACAAATACGTGGAAGTGGGCTCCCTTATTGTTGGGTCTGGGCTCCCTTATTGTTGGGTCTGTAATCGGTGGTAGGACTTAGTTGGATTAGTATCACTAGTCATCAACCCGTGCACATGCACGGGCTAGATATTTTAAGAGCCGCTTAAATACTAAATTCTCTTTATTACATATTATCTTCATCTCAAAGTATATAAATTTGTAGTAAATTTAAGTGAAGGATTGTAAATATAAAAACTTCCCACGAAAACATGTATTAACATATACATTTAGAAGAAATCCCGACAGTAACCCTATATACATTAAGGTCCTGAAAGAGTTATTTTTTCTTCAAGGAAACTTACAGAAAATAGTATATGTACTTAGAAGTGATCATAGCAAAAAAATACTTTAATATAAAAACAAGGCAACATTACTTTCCTTTCTAAGAAAGAAGAGCTTCTATTATATCATAAAATCTGCAGCAACCTTTACAGTGATCATACGACTATCCATTTGATATTCTGCACTATAACAAAAATGTTCAACGTGCAATATTAAACTAATATCTACCCCATAGAATTGGTTCTGGTTCAAGAATTATAAGAAGAAAAAATAGTCGTTGATCTTCAATAGGTGTATTGCTTGCCATCATAATAAGTCAAGAGAACTTGAACTTGAGAGAGTCCCAAATTACCTTGCTTGCCATCATGAGTCGGGAGAAATTTTAGGTGTTTTGATAATGGAGAGTGCTACATAGGTAATCTTAACTCATTAAGAAATACAACATCATTCCAGAGTCACTTCTCCATGCCCGGGTGGAAGCATCCACAAAGTCACTGACAACAGTGATATGCAGGTCCATTTGTTACAGGTGAGACAAATGTGTGAAGAACAATTTATTATAACACATTTTTCTTATTAAGTGTTATTCAACATAATAATGTAAGATCAAAAGTTAAATCCAATGAGATTTGAAAAAAATATACTGTATTTTTTCTCTTTATTAGTTTCTCTGCTTTACTCCAAATGTTTCTGCAAACTTTGTGTAGTAATATTATAAAATTATTCAAAAAAATATCAAATAACATAGTTTTGAGCTAGTCTTGCAACATTTCCTATATTTTCTAAGACAACGGACAAATGAAAAATAAAGAGAAGCCTACTTATTTAGTTGAACCAATTATGAAAGTTGTGGAATTACCATAGTAAAACAAAAAGTTTGGTAAACTGACGTAGCTAAGATATTGGCGTGTGATTTTGCATTAGTGTTACCTACACCTGCCTAATATTACATTCATCATTCAAAGAAGAATCCAGGTAGGATGTAGATTTCCATGTGTCCAATGAAAGATATGACATTTGCAGACATAAATCATTACATGTAACCATACCTCGGGCAGCACTTTTTTCACTGGGCACCCGAAACACTCTGATCAGCCATACTTCAAAAATTAATTAGATTAAGAATATCATAAGTTCTGAATTTCTCTTTCATGCGGCGGATGGGAGATGAGAAATTCTACACCCGATTCTGGAAAGGAAGCTCCGGTTGCTACACCCCACTGGCTGCCACAACCGGAATATAAACATGACCACCGCCAGGCGCCATTATGCAAGCCTCGGTCTGATCGTTGCCGCAGCTTGTAGAAAGAGACGCCCAGGACGTAGAGCAGCAACTTGAGGAGGCAGCATATCGAGCTGGTAATTTCATACCGGAATTACCTCACCTACAACAAAATATCGTACTCTGTATGTTGTTTGCACGATGGCTTAGTGGATGGAGATTATGAATTTCTAGAGGTGTGATTAACGGCTGTTGTGCTATGTAGTAACAAAATAGTATATATTGTATTATTCTCTAACCCTCGGGGGTATATATATAGAGGTACACGGGAGTAGATAGAGACTTGGAGTACAAGATGACGAGAGTCCTAGTCTATCTCTAATCCATACACGTACGTATTCTAACATCCCCCTCAGTCGTATCGGGAGTGAAGCGGACGCTTGCGACTGGATTTGACTTGTGCTTGCGTCATCTTTATCTCCTTGCCATCATCACCTGCGTACACATAATCATGGCTGTCACTTAGGGGCGGTGACTGTGTCCCCTTCTAGTGCCTCCCTTCCCTCCCGCTGTAACAGCGGGAGTGGTGTGGATGCAAGTGACGACGTGGATGATGTTGACTGGAGTTTTTTAGTTGTTATAGATGTTGCCCTTGATATCGATGTCGAGGTAGCCGGTCGTGATGTAGTCATGGTCGAGGTTGTCGTGGTCATTGTAGCCAATAGCGGCGGAGGCGCAAAAAAATGCGCTATTTGTGTCGTAGGGTTTTAAGTTTTTGTGTGGCGGCGACAGGAATCTGCGGCGGCAGCGGATATCATAGTACGGCGGCGGCGGCAGGAATCTGCGGCAGCGGTGGGATTCTTGGTCATAGGGCGTCGGTGGGATTCTTGGTCATAGGGCGGCGGCGGCAGGAATCTGCGGCAGCGGCAGGTTTTTAGTTGTAGGCTTTTGGAGGCGATAGCCGAGGCACAAGGCAAGGGGCAGTGGCAAGATTTTTATGGCGGCGGTAGAGGATCCACATGATCGGCGGCAGCGGCGGGGTTGTAACTAGGCGGGCGAGGCGATCGTGTGATCGCCCTAGCAGAGCGCCGGGTTATGGCGACGACATTTATGGACTACATGATGTAGACTTTGGCGATGATTTTTGTTAGCGATATAGAACTCGATGAAGATCTTGGTGTAGTCGTACAACTTGATGTCGTGATTTGGATCGATGTAGTCGGGTTTGACTTAGAACAGCTTGATGAAGTCGCGTAAATCTCGGTGCAGATTCGTTGTCAGTGCAATCCGGCTCGAAGTGCATCTGCCTGTGCAGTAGATGCATCTCGACGCGACCTGGTGGCACCCTGCATGTCCTGCGGCTGCACGCGTGCCGTGTCCCCGGCATGGAGCGGCACGGCAGATTGTCAATGTAGATGCTCTCCCGTGGCCGGCGCCCTGGTCCTGCTTGGTCGGCTCGTTCGGCTGGACACTCTTGCCGTCCAGCGTCGGAACTGAGCGCGCGTGATGAAGACCACTGCGTGTGCGCGAGCTGCTGCATGCAAGGCCACGCAGGGGATCATGTATCACGGTATGCATCACATCTCATGTAAATCAGATCTCATGTAATCACATAGAGCTGAGGAAGCAGCGGATTTGCACCGATTTCATGGGAAGATTTAGGTCATATACTAGGAATTTATTTGGCTAATTGGATATAATCTATATAATTGAAGAATTTCGAAATTGAATCTAAACTAGACTAAAGAACCGATCCGATTTTTTACCAAGACCGGGTGTCGCACCCCCGAGGAGAAGAGATTGATCTCCCCAGAGGCGGCGCGGGATGCGGAAGTGATGGAAGATCTAGGATCGGCGTCGTGAGGCTAACATCGCTCTGATACCATGTGAAAAGTTGTAATCCCAGAATATTATGTTTTATTATTCATCTAACCCTCGGAGGGAATATATAGAGGTACACGGATTAGGTAGAGACTTGGAGTACAAGATGGTTAGAGTCCTAGTCTATCTCTAATCCATACACGTACTTATTCTAACAATTCTGTCGTACATGAGGCCGTGCTCATTTATACTGGTGGGGTTTGGGCCAGGCCATCGATGGGGTTTAATTTCCTATCGGATTAAATATTTTTATGTAACTTTTGCCATGGAGAATGGTCAGTTCACTCCTCCTATATAACTAACTACCCATAAGCTATGAGGTTTCACGTGTTTTCCGTGTGTCTGTATGCTATGTGTCCAATAATGTACTCCTACAATACAATTTGGCATGTTTCTGCAGTACAACAATCGGAACGGGCGGCTCTGGGAATTAACTTACATGGTTGTGTGCAGGAAACGAGCTTGCTATAACGACCAAGGATATGGTGGCCAGAAATGGGCTGCATCCCCATACTCTGTAGTGTACCATGCCAAAGAACCGGGTATGAAGATTTGCGGGATACGGTCCGCTGACCATCGTCGTCCAGTCTAGCTCACGATGTAGCGGATGAACTGCAAAAAAGAATATTTCCAGTCCCGAGTGAGTGAGGCTGAGGCATTAATTGCTTACGATGTCTACCAACTCTACTGGGCAAACTGTGTGGACTATGGAGCATCTTCATGTTTGAGGAGTCTAATTAAGTTGATCTTACAATTCGTGGGCTAGGCATGAAACCAGGAATTAAAGATCTGTGCGCAGTGCCCTAGTGTTTACTGGGCAATATTTCGGGATCTTCTCACTGAGCTTGTTTCGGGGAAATCATTATAGAGATTTCTTACGGTACCTCGATACTTCTTAGCCAGATGGTGGAACAGCAGTAAGGTCTAGCCTTTATTTCTGAGGGAATTTTAGACTTGTTTTCTTGCCTAGAAATTGATTTATTGACCATTTCGTATTTAAACACGTGTTCATGCAGAATTTAGTAGGCAAAATTTCAAATGAAAGCAGCTGAACATATTTTACATGAAATAAATGTAGCGCATACTTAAATGTGGCATGCCTAGGCGATCTTGGTTTGAGAGGCTACTGACTTGGAGATGAAGAGGTGGACGGCATGATCACAAGGTGCATGGCAGCGAGGAGAATATCATTTTGCGGCCCGAAAGTTGGGTGTACAGGCAACGCGGTATTCAAGTTTTCTGAAATCAGCCGGGATGACTACAGTTGATGTGCCAAATACTCAGAGAGTCTTTTTCGGCACGAATTCAACTTTACGTCTTAATACAAAAAATCAGGCTAACGGCCGTCAAGTGGGGCCCCTCCTTCCAGTTCTCGCCGTTATGTCGCTCCCGTCGCTTACGCGGGGTGGCTGTCACGTAGGCTTGCAGCGTTAGCACAGTGGATAGGACAACACCCCCTGCCCACACCCTGCCTAGTGTATTGACGTGACAAAACAGGGCACATGTATCGGCGTTATAATTATTTTTTGTTTACTCAGAAGCTGGAACAGCCACCGCCACGCGTCTCTCCTTGGACTTCTGTCCCCATCGTTAACCACTACCTTAAAAGCGCATTGACAGTTCCACGCGTCTCTCCTTGGACTTCTTCCTGTCATGTGTCTTCTTCCCGTCTTCTCCTTGCCGCCATGGAAGGTCGTCGCACTCTAGAGACAAGCTTCACTACCCATAACAATAAAAAGATAGACATTGTCTACTACACCAACGAGGAGGAGATAGTGGTGCGTATCTTGAGGATGTACGAGGGTTGGCTTGGCATAGACGAGGGCAAGTTTGTGGGACTGGACCTGGAGTACACCCCGGAGCACCCATATGAAGGGAGTGAAGTCGCCGTCATTCAACTGGCCATGCGGAAACACGTCCTCGTATACCACCTCTCCCGGTTTGTAGATCTGCTCTCTGTAGCTAACCGCTTTTAGGGTTTTCTCCTCTTGTTCTTTATCCACTTGCTTATCTTGCAACTATCGGATTTTATTTAGGACCAAATAAACTAGGGTTTGCCTATGTCTCAATCGACTAAGATTTTATTTAGTCTCAATCACCTAAGAAAAGTACAACCGTAGTTAAAAGAAATGTGCAACCGTAGTTAAAAAAAAGTGCAACCGTAGTTAAAATAAATGTCTCAATCGACTGAGATTTTATTTAGTCGACTAAGAAATAGCAAAACCGAATAAATTATGACAAGACAATGTTGAGAGTCTTGATCTTGCATTTACTAAACTTTTCAAAATTATATTCAGATGATGATCTTGTATTGACAAAATATTTGTAGTTACAAATTTTGGTGATGACAAACTACATAATTTCAGGACTGACGGGAATTGTCCGGTGCTACGCCAGTTCCTTGTAGAAAAGGAAATTGTTTTCTGCACTGTTGACAAAACAACTGATTTTTCGAAACTTTATCAAGAGGGAATTATAATTCCTGCGCATAACTAGATCGATATTCAGAGTCTTGTCAAGATCCTAGGGGGCTCGAGGAAGGATGGAATGGCATCACTCGCAACTAGAATCCTCGATGTGTCGTACGAAAAAATGAAGGAAGATTTCCCTACGGATAGGCACGATTTCTGGGACGAGTGGTCGTTGTCTAATATAAACCAGAAGTATGCAGCCATAGATGCTTACGTGACCTACCAGCTGTACAAGAAGATCCATTTTTTTCTACGTTACCTCGTGTTTTGCCCTATTTGCGAGAGGGAAGATGAGCTTAGGGGAGCCCTTTGTAGAAAATGCAGAATAGCTGAGTTTGAAGCTGCATATGCAAAAAAAATGGATGCATCTGAAACAGCTGACAGAGAGGCTGCAGAAGCAGCTGAAGCAGAAGCAGCTGACAGAGAGGCTGCAGCTGAAGCAGCAAACAGAGAGGCAGCATCTTCTAGCGGCAACAATCAGGCCTGTGATGCACCGCTAATTGTGCCACAGGACACTGAAGATAGGGAAGCCAAGTCAGATCCCAGGTGGGACGAAGCATTTCGTGGGTTGTGGTCTGATGAAAAGTCAATTAAATTTTACTTGTCAGTGTTATGTTTTTGTTTTGTGGAACTCAGTTAGCTTGTCAAGATGTCTAGCGCCTCAAGTGATACTAGTAAAAATAAATTTAACCCTCGTTGTGTTATGTTTATGTATGTGTCTTGTAGCTTGTCAAGATGGTAGCTTGTTAACTAGCAGTTTGAAAGAGTGCCCTTTTCCTCTCTCGCTAAACATATATGTTTCATTTTGCCCAAATTGGTAGCAAATCTAGAGAAGATTCTCACTTCGATAATTCGTTCCCTTTTGGACCTCTTTTTGCCTCCGATCAGGTAGCCAATCTAGAGCAGCAAATCACACCAGGCAGAATACATTCATTCAGAAAACAAAACAAATGTAGATATAGCTGTGCGCAACTATATAGGGTATAGCGATAGAAAGTAGGTTGCTTAACGAGGTTCGGTGGATTCGGCCAGAAATAGGATATAGCTAGAAAGAAGCTGCTTAGCAGTAGCAGCCGCCATAGCTGCAGGCACATCCTGCAAGCGCCCGCACCTCCTCCTCCTCCCTCCGACGCTTCCTCCACTTCTTCCTGCCCAGTCCCTTGATCTTGGGGGCCTTGGGCCTAATTGGAGGCATGCGACCCTCTTTGATGGCCACCCGTTGGAGGTTTCGGAGGTGAATGCCGAGAGCCCGGTGTCCAGCGATGTAGGCGTTGATGTTCATGGTCTCGCGCTTGCCGCCTTTTTTTATGCCGGAGCCCGCGGCCTCTGCATGCTTCAGTAAGGTGTTTAAGTCGGTGCCACCGGCGTGACTCGTCAAGCAGTAGGTGATCCCCTTGCGGAAGGGGAAGCTGTAGTCGCGGCGCCTGAGGAAGGCGTCGTACTGGCTGGCCCGCAGCCTCCTCAGCACCTGACGAGCCTTGGTGTGAATAGACTTGTCATCGCTGTAGACGTCGCTGCCGGAAACCTATTGGAAGAAAAGGAAAATGGGGGAGTAGATGATGTAAGAAGATCGAGCAATCGAAATTTGAACAAGCGAATCCTAATAAACCAAGATCTAGCATCCAACGATGGGAACGGTAGAAGAACTAGGGGAGGGGAGCAAACCCTAGTTACCTCCGACCATGGGTCATCGATGCCAGTGTCGTAGGGGTTCAGCGGAGCGATGTACTTATCTGGATCGTAGGTTCCCAAGAAGTGCTTGATCTGCTTGTGACCGGCGGGTGCCTCGACTGGGGCCTGGACAGGGACGGCGGCTGCTTTCAACGCGTCGAGGGAGACCGGCGAGGAGACGGGGGCCTCCTCGCCGGCGGCCTCGGAGGCGACGATGGCAACCTTATCCTCCTCGGCCATCGCCGGCACGGACGGGGTATTCTCGGGAGTTTGCGGATGCTGGTGGGACGGTGGAGAGGGTTGCATGGGGAGAGTGAGCGAGAGTGGGAGTTGGTGTGCGGAGAGGGGCTCTATAGTTAAGGTGGATGGAAGCAAGGCACGTTTCGTTGCATCACCGTGCAACGCGCCGCGCAGTCTACTGCACCGTGCACCGCGACACGCGCATAGTACGTCACGTTTTTTCCCGGGCCATGCATGGCAGATCTGTATTGAGCCTTATACAAAGGGCGCACACACAATTTCTATGTATGAAGTTTGACACGGCCCTAAAATTGGCGATAGTTAAAAGTAGTTGTATGGCGAGATTTGTGGGGTTGTGATAGATCGGGTAAAGGGATGTGTTGATGGCTGCGAGTGACTCGATGAAGCAGGAGACGTTAGGTCTCGTCGAGCTCAGCTATTCGGCCTCCAGATAGCACGTGCAAGCTTCTTACGGTGGGCCCCAGTTGGAAGTGAGATTGAGAGCCGCTGCGTAAAAAATGGGATGTGTCTTATTAAAATCAAGTGGCAATAAATTGCAGCTGTCCATCGACGACCGTGCACTCGATGACGCATGTGTTGTGGTGTAGTAGTACAGTAGTAGCCTTTTCAGACTTGACTAAACGTGGCATGACCGCTCGACGATTTTTTCCATGGACGGCATCGTGGTCCTTCTTGTAGAGGGAGACGTCAAGATGGGGCCTCGTCAAGATGGGAGCTCGTTAACTGGCAGTTTGAAAGAGTACCCTTTTCCTCTCTCGCTAAACAGATATGTTTCATTTTGCCCAAATTGGTAACAAATCTAGAGAAGATTCTCTCTTCGATAATTCGTTCCCTTTTGGACCTCTTTTTGCCTCCGATCAGGTAGAAAATCTAGAGCAGCAAATCACACTAGGCAGAATACATTCATTCAGAAAACAAAACAAATGTAGATATAGCTGTGCACAGCTAAATAGGATATATCGATAGAAAGTAGGTTGCTTAACGAGGTTTGATGCATTCAGCCAGAAATAGGATACACGCAAAATATAGAAAATCAAAAGAAGCTGCTTAGCAGCAGCAGCGGCCACAGCAGCAGCAGGTACATTCAGGGAGACATCCGACCCGTTCATTCGCTAGCGCCTCCGCCTCCCTCCGGTGCCTCCGCCACTTCTTGCTGCCCAGTCCTTTGATCTTGGGGGGCTTGGGCCTGATTGGAGAAATGCGACCCTCTTTGATGGCCAACCGCTGGAGGTTTCGGAGGTGAATGCCGAGAGTCCGGTGTTCAGCAATGTAGGCGTTGATTTTCACGATCTTGCGCGCGCCGCCTTTGTTGATGCCAGAGCCCATGGCCTCTACATGCTTCATTAAGGAGATGAAGTCAGTGCCGCCAGTGAGAGTCACACATCAGAAGTTGATCCCCTTGCGGAAGGGGCAGCGCCAGGGGCTGCCCCTGAAGAAGGCATCGTACTGGCCGGGCCGCGCCTCCTCAGCACCTGACGAGTCTTGGTGTGTATGGACTCGTCATCGCTGCAGACGTCGCTGCCGGAAACCTATTGGAAGAAAAGGAAAATGGGGGAGTAGATGATGTAAGAAGATCGAGCAATCGAAATGTGAACAAGCGAATCCTAATAAACCAAGATCTAGCATCCAACGATGGGAACGATAGAAGAACCAGGGGAGGGGAGCAAACCCTAGTTACCTCCGACCATGGGTCATCGATGCCGGTGTCGTAGGGGTTCAGCGGAGCGTTGTACTTATCTGGATCGTAGGTGCCCAAGAAGTGCTTGATCTGCTTGTGACCGGCGGGGGCCTCCTCGCCGGTGGGGGGCTCCTCTTCGGCGGCTCCGTCGGTAGCGGGGACGGGGGCCTGGACGGGAACGACAGCTGCCATCGATGCCTCGACTGGGGGCCTGGACAGGGACGGCGGCTGCTTTCAGCGCGTCGAGGGGGACCGGTGAGGAGACGGGGGCCTCCTCGCCGGCAGCCACGGAGGCGACGATGGCCACCCTATCCTCCTCGGCCATCGCCGGCGCGGACGGGGTATTCTCGGGAGTTTGCGGATGCTGGTGGGACAGTGGAGAGGGTTGCGTGGGGACAGTGAGCGAGAGTGAGAGTGGGTGTGCGGAGAGGGGCTCTATAGTTAAGGTGGATGGAAGCAAGGCACGTTTCATTGCACCATCGTGCAACGCGCCATGCAGTCTACTGCACCGTGCACCGTGACACGCGCACGGTACGTCACGTTTTTTTCTCGGGCCATGCATGGCAGTTCTGTATTGAGCCACATGCAAAGGGCGCATACACAATTTCTATGTACGAAGTTTGACACGGCCCAAAAATTGGTGACTGAGAGCCGCTGCGTAAAAAATGGGATATGTCTTATTAAAATCAAGTGGCAATAAATTGCAGCTATCCGTCGACGACCGTGCACTTGATGACGCATGCGTTGTGGCGTAGTAGTAGCAGTAGTAGGCTTTTCAAACTTTATTAAACATGACATGACCGCTCGATGACTTTTTCTATGGACGGCGTCGTGTTCCTTCTTGTAGAAGTCTCGCTGAGGGAGACGTCCGTGATGTCTCACGCTGTACTATGAAGGGCACGACGTGTGCAACGATCATTGTTGGATCGCACAGAATCAACGGTTGGTGCGCACGATCCACTTGACAACTGTGGCAACCAATCAGGGAGTAGCAGACAGGGTGAGCACAGGTTTGGGTTTCTACGAAAGATAGAGAGAGGAGGGCAAAACTGAGTAGTACCACATAAAACCAAGGGCAAAACTGAGTAGTATAAAAATGGAAAGTGAGTGTCTTGTATAATGAAATACATCATGGCATACATCAAATTTATGCCAAGATAGATCCACTAGAGTTCATTGGATGTGTGTTCTTCTCATAAACCACATGGACCCACTAGAGTTCATTGCATGTGTGTTATTCTCATTAACCACACATGGATCCACTAGTGTCATTGCATGTCTGCTATTTTCATTAACCACAGTTAGAGTCATTGCATGTCTGTTCTTTTCACAAACCACATATCACCAGTGTCATTGCATGTGTGTTCTTCCCCCATGAACCACACATGGATCCACCAGTGTCATTGCATGTGTGTCCTTCTCACAAACCACACATGGATCCACCAGTGTTATTGCATGTGTGTTCTTTTCACAAACCACATATCACCAGTGTCATTGCATGTTTGATCTTATCACAAACCACGTAAGGATCCACCGGTGTCATTGGATGTGTTTTCCTCTCATGGACCACACATGGATCCACCGGTGTCATTGCATGTCTTCTCTTTTCATGAACCACATCTAGAGTCATTCCATGTATGTTCTTCCCACAGACCACACATGGATCCACCAGTGTCATTGCATGTGTGTTCTTCTCACAAACCACATATGGATCCAGCAATGTCATTGGATGTGTGTTCCTCCCACAGACCACACATGGATCCACCGGTGTCATTGCATGTATGCTCTTTTCATGAACCACAGTTAGAGTCATTGCATGTGTGATCCTCTCACAGACCACACATGGATCCACTAGTGTCATTGGATGTGTGTTCTTCTCATGAACCACAGCTAGAGTCATTGGATGTGTGTTCGTTCCATGAACCACAGCTAGAGTCCTTGCATGTGTGTTCTTCTCACAAACCACATAAGGATACACCAGTGCCACTGTATGTGTGTTCTTCTCATGAACCACAGCTAGAGTCATTGCATGTGTGTTTGATGACCCACAAGTATAGGGGGTGTATCGTAGTATTTTCGAGGGAAGTGAAACCCAATTTATTGATTCGACACAAGGGGAGCCAAAGAATATTTATAAGCCTTAACAACTGAGTTGTCAATTCATATGCACCTGGAAACAATCTTGCTCACAGCAGTTTATCAGTAGAAACCGTTTTGTAGTAGGAATAGTAAAGTAACAGCAGTAGCAAAACAAAAACGGTAGTAACAAAAGCAGTAAACAATGGGATTCGAGTGTGGTAGGCATAGGGATGGATGGACGGGCGTTGCATGGACAAGACAATTCACATAGCAATCAGAACATAGGGCAATTGCAGATAAATAAGATAAAGCACCCAAGTACTAGACAATCCTAGGCATGTGTTCCATATATAGTCATACGTGCTCGCAATGAGAACTTGCACAACATCTTTTGTCCTGCCAGCCCGTTTGCAGCGGGGCCTCTAGGGAACTACTGGCAATTAAGGTGCTCCTTTTAATAGAGCACCAGAGCAAAGCATTAACACTCCGTGAACACATGTGATCCTCACATCAAAGCCTTTCCCTTCCGGTTATCCCGATTTCTGTCACTTCGGGGCCATAGGTTCCGGACAACAACATGTGTATACAACTTGTAGATAAGACCAGAAACAATACTATCATAATGAATCAATAATAAGTTCAGATCTGAAATCATGGCACTCGGGCCCTAGTGACAAGCATTAAGCACAACAAGTTGCAACAAAGTCACAAAGCACTATAAAAGATTCTAGGCATCATGCCCTAACAATCTGATGCTATTACATGAACGATCTCATCCAATCCCTACCATCCCCATAGCCTACAGCGTGGGATTACTCACTCATAAATGGGGGAAACATGGATGGTCGATGGAGATGATGGTGGAGGTCGATGGAGATGGCTCCGGGGGCACTTCCCCTGTCCCGGTAGGGTGCCGGAACAGAGACTTTCTGTCCCCCGAATCTCCCCTTCGGTGGCGGCGGCGCATCGGAACTTTTCGTGGAAAGAAGTCGAACCCCCCGGAGTTTTTAGGTCAGAAGGCTTCTTATAGGCGAAGAGGGAGACCGAGGGGGTGCCTGGGGCCACCACACCATGCCCTGGCGCGGCCAGGCCCAGCCCGCGCCTGGGGGGGTGTGGCCAGCCCTTGGCCCTCCTCTGTATCGTATTCTGGCTCCTGGAGTCTTCTGGAAAAATAGGCACTTTGGCTTTTGTCCTGTCCAATTCCGAGAATATTCATTTTCTGACTTTCCTGGAACAAAAAACAGCAGAAAAGAGGCAGCTGGCACTCTGGCTCTTGTTAACAGGTTAGTCCAAGAAATCATATGAAAAGTACTCCAAAGTGTGGACAAAACACAAGAAAGTGGATAAAACCAAGCATGGAGCATCAAAAATTATAGATACATTTGCAATGTATCAACATCCCCAAGCTTAACTCCTGCTCGTCCTCGAGTAGGTAAGTGATAAAAAGAAAGAATAATTTTTGAGGTGACATGCACCATCATAAACTTGATCAAAGTATTTGTAAAACATTGATAGCTGGGATCATAGTACTTCAACATAGCATGAAAGACAAAGTTCTAGCAATAAGACAAAGAGACTATGATGCAACATGAAAAGGCACAAACAAAAGATTCATGAATAACAATGCTTTGCAAGACGTTTGTTTGTTTCACATAAAGAAAACATAGCATAGTGGCATCCAGCTTGTCCCTCATAGAGTAGCAAACATAAATGCATAGGACACCTTCAAAGTTTACAAGAGTGACTAGATACAAATAGTTTAAAAAAAGCAATATCAAGGTATGCATCAATCAACAAGTCTTGGGACAATGCACATAGAACTAAGAATGGCCACTATGCTCTCAAGAAAGTGCTCAAAGAATTTGTGGAGACTCAACAAGTGGAAGAAAAGGTTTTGAATAACTTTGAAAGGCTTCCAAATGCTGAAAGTATGGTACTTGTTAGCTTTGAGCTCTCATTGCCCCTATCATAAGCATCTTTAATGTGGTTAAGGTGAAAGTGACACAACTAAGAGGTTATGCTTGACAAGTTATAAATTGAGGTCTCATGCCCCTTACTTACGAAGACCGATCCTCATGCTACTCAACTTTCGTCACAAGTAAGCTCTTGTCATTGTAAGTATATACGTATCATAGAGAACCGCCAACGGGTACCCCTTGTACATGACACGGGAGCTATCCCATGATCAAAATGACAAGGCAAGCAGACAATGAGCATCTCAGCGATCTTTATATTTACTATGTGCATAGATTTTTATTGAGGATGCTTCATAGAATGCTCATTATGGTTATGCTGCAAGTTTCCACCATGATTAGGCATGGTTTAGGCTAGCGGCCCAGGCATTTCTCTAACATACATACAAACTCCATGATCTTACAGGTTCCACTTTTATTTCACACCGCCGGGATCCATAAGCAAAAGAACATGATATCAACTAAGTATAAAGTACCTATGAAGCGTTGAAAGCTGTCCCCATGAAACATGGTTCTGCTAACTTCAACTCATAAAGCGCAATCATATGCACAACAAAGAAGGACGCAATGGTTCAGGTTTATTAAGTGCAAGAAAATAAAGTGTGCCATCAAGTTCATGAGAGCTTTACTAACTAACTTTCTCATAACAAGCAAACATTTTATTCGGAAGAAAACAAGGCATAATGAATATGCACGGAAATAGCAAAAGATGCTAATAGGTAGGTATGGTGGACACTTTGGAAATATTTGGTTTAAGGGAGTTGGAAACATGAGTAAAATACTCAGTGGAAGTGAAGGCTAGCAATAGTAAGGGAGCGACAAACGAGAGAGCAATAATGGCCATAGTCAGGCAGAGCGACAAAACATCATTGATCATAGCATAAAGTGATACTACAAGTTGAAAACTAAAGGATCATAAAGGCTTATGGTGACTTGGGATAGTCATAACATGGTGTGAGCATGTGCCAAGTCAACCCAAATAAAGCATCAAAGGAGAATACCACTATACTATGCTTTAATATGCTAAAACAACGCATGATTCATCCAAGGCACATTAAGCAATCTCAATTGTTTATAACAAGTCATGCTACAGCAAAGAATACTAAGCATAAAGCCAAAACAATATCAAGCATGGCATGACAAAGCATAGGCCACAGTCAAAAACAAGCTCTCTTTACCACTTAAGCATAAACTTTCCTACTCTTTTCCAAGCCAAACCAAACTATTTGAAAGCCAATGTATGAAAGAGGGGGTCCAACCAATTTATTCAGAAAACTAAGCAAACAAAGAAAACAAAAACCAAAACAAAAACGAAAAAGAAGACGCTCCAAGAACAACACAACTGTGCATGAAACAATAAAAATGAAGCGTTTAGAAGAAACCTGAGATTTTTATTGATGAAGAAGGGGATGCCCAAGGCATCCTGTAACTACCTCGGTGAATTACGCTCTTAGTTAATGCCTGGACGAACGAAAGTGGTTAAAATAGTACGGTGGGGCCCAGGGCCACTCACGGTAGACCTTTCGGCCGTCCTAACCACTTTCAAACGATGGGACAAGAACGAGCGGCGTAATCGGCAGGCGAAGGGATCAACTACATACACAAATGAGTATGTATGCAAGCCACATACAACAGTCCTCAGAGCCATTCCATCTAAAAGAAATAGAAATATTGCAACGCCATACGGCAAGATCCAAATGTCCTAGATAGATATAATAATTTAGGATAACTCCTCATACATCACACATCAGAGTATCAGGCGGAAGCGGAAAACAAGATCCGAGTACGGATAAGAAGCAAATTGGCATAAGATGCCCCATAAATAAACACATCCCGCCCATAGATCATACGGATCCCCGTTCCCGGAATCTCTACACCGAATGATCGTTGCCAACATCATCTGTTTCTTCCACCCAGTATCCATCTTGCGGGTACACCTGTTCATCTAAATCAAACAATTTATCGTGTGAGACCCTAGGGGTACTCAGCAAGTCTTAATGCCGCTAAAGGGGACACAACCTGGGGTGACGCAATTGCAGCAAAAGATAATACCTAACAATTCTATAGAGACTCGCTAACCTTCCGCCTAACCAAAGATAGACGGAAGTCCGTGAATTAAGAACAACAGTTTTAACAGTATAATTAACAGATCCATCCTCCTCCTCGCTTACCAACGAGGAAGCGGACGAACAACCCCCATCATCCGTTGGCAGTTTTATTAACCATTCCATGAGTATTGCACTATTTACTAGTCAAGTACTTAGGCAATTTTGAAAGCGGTACTTTAGTTATGCTTGTCTATGATCGAGAAACTGTGCTCCAAGTCGTCCATAACCGCGGACACGGCTTTCAGAAAGATTTACCCTGCAGGGGTGCACAAATAGCAACACACACTCGATCAACCTCGGAAAAACCAAATCAAAACCCAACAAGGCATTCACGACAAAGCAATCACAGGATTCAGAAATATTTCAGGGGGCCACCCCATTAAGCTACCCGCAACGAAGTTGGCCGACTCCGAGACGGACCCAAGGTTTGTGTGGACGGCGGTAAACGACTGGGAACCCGAAAATATGACTGGGCTTGTCGATATAGCGAAAACGTGTCACGATCCAAAACAGTACAGGTGCTCCTCGCACAATCTTAAAGAAAGTAGTAACATGGCATAAGTACGGAATAGTAATAAAGCCCCAAACTAATTGTGGCCCCAAGAAATAAGAATGAATCAAGCTCTGACTCAGGGGGGTCCATAAGGCCTCCCGGATGTGGATAGTGCGAATAGTCAAGGAACAGGAATCAAGTACTCGGGGTCCTACGGGACACAAGTGAGCATGAAAAACCAAATAGCAGATATTGCTCACCGGTGCCTCTTTCATTAGTTATCCCATTACTACTCAGGTTATGTTGTTTAGGTACCTCATTATCCATCAGACACTCACATACCCTACTCATGCTTTTCTACGACTCGCATGGCTCAATCAACTCCTGTAGTAATGGCTCATGGGACCGGAACAAGCTTAGTGTGGTTTAAAAGTAAAGGCTATGCAATACTTGGGATTCAATTTAATGCAATCGTGACTCCATGATGCAAGAATAAGATAGAGGCAATAGGTACTGTATGTATGCAAGCATGTGGTTGTGCTTGCCTGGCAGCTCAGTTGAAGCGAGAGAAGAACCAAACAAACAAGGGCCAACATAAATAAAGTGCACAAACATATGAATTAAAATGCGACAAGCAAACAAGCATGCCATGATGCATGATGCACAATTTACATGGCATTAAAGTAGCATGGCAAAGGTGGGGTGTGAATACAAGAAATAAAGCACTTTATTATTTATTTGCCCAAGTTTTATTGTCATAAACGGTTCAGATTTTAAATGACAACATGATGCATGCTTCAATTCAGAACAAGGATTGCATAAATAGAACGGGCTCGTCGCGCTGATCGATTTAGACATATTATTTGTCAAATTTGGAGTTATAAAACAAAAGTTATTAATTAAATAAGGAAGAGGGCATTTTTATTGTAATTCTAATCATCTCGAAATTTAAAGTATTCAAAATATATTTTGAAGGGCGTATTTGAATTCCTCACATTTTTCTGATTCCAAAACATATATTACATGTATTATTTGGATTTGTATTTGAAAAATTATTTGAATCTGAAAAGAATTTGAATTTAAATTAATTTGGAAAAGATTTGATTTAAACAAACTCAGGGAAAAACTTTTTATACCCAGGAAAAATCAACCCCATACACTGACAGGTGGGCCTTTGTGCTGACTGGGCCACGCGCAGGAAAAACTTTTGTCACCGCGGGCTCGCCTAGCCACTGTGACTGCGGGGTGGGCCAACTGGCGCAGGCCCGCGTGTTAGCGGTGAGCGGGACAGGGGCTGACAGGTGGGGCTGCGGCTGGAGCGCGGGTTGCAGCCGAGAAAAGCCGAGGGGTTTTATGCAAGATGGTCAGGGTGGCTGGTAGGTAGGGCCGCTAGGAGCGCGGGTTGCGAGAAACAAAAAGGTGGGGGGCTTTTTGCAAGATGACCACGGCCCGGTTACTGTTTTTCTTCCTCTCGGTCTGGCGGCGGGGTGCGCGCAGCGCGGAGCGGGGATTCGATCCTGGGACGCGGGGGAGCGCGCTGAGCGTGCTAACCGGTGCGGTAGGGCGAGGGGAGTTGACAGGGAAGGGCGGGGGCTTAGGTGAGCTTGCTGCGGCGCGGGATATCTGCAGACGGTGGCGAGCTCTGGCGCACTAAGAGTGCTCGACGAAATCAACGGCGGCGCTAGGGCGGTACGGCGAGGCGGACCGTGTCAGAGGGGAAGAGGTGCTCACCGCGGGCTCGGTGGTGGGCTCGGATCGGCGTGAGGATCGGCGAGGCGTCGGGATTGCTGGCGCTCCGACGAACTAGGGTTTCAGGGAGCGGCGAGGTACTGGCGGTGCTGGGGAGCTTCTCGTCCACGTCGGCGCGTACGAGTCGGGGCAGGGGACGGTCCTCGGTCTTCCAGGACACCCCCACGTCGCGCACGCCGGCTAGATCGTCGGGGCGAGGTGGTTGCTGGCGGCCACCGGCGTTGGCTGCTGGTGGTCGGAGAGGAAGAAGGGGAGGAAAGGGGTGGCTCGGGCCAGATCTGGCGAGGCCAGAGAGACGTGGGGAGGGAGGCAAAGAAGGGAGGGAGGAGGGCAGCTGGGGCACAACAAGATAAAGGTGGTCTCGTGCCACCTTTTCTTCCTCCTCCTCGAGCACCTGGGGCAGCTGGGGGCTTGTCCTGGGGCTGGACGACGGCAGGAGGGACTGCAGGTGGGGCTCAGGCCGAGAGAGGGCAGGTGGGGCTGGCCGGTAGAAGAAGAGAGAGAAGAGGGGTTAGCTAGGCTAGGGTTAGTTGTAGTTCGGGTTAGGCATGGGCTAGGGTTTGGGTGGCTGGGTGTGGGCCAGGGGAAGGGTGGCTAGGTGGTGCTCAGCAGGTTAGAGAGAGAAGGAGAGTAAGAGAGAGAGTTGGGAGTAGGTTAGGGTTTAGGAGAAATTAGAGAGAAAGAGAAATTAGCTAGGTTATTTTTATTAGGCATTAGATTTTAATTTGTTTTATGGGGCCAAACCAAGAAGGAGCATGAGGTTTGATCTTGCTTGGAATAATGTGGAGGAGAGACAAGAAAGAAGGAGGAAGAAAGAAATAAATGGAAAAGGTCACATATGGCTCATGCATGGATGATTGAAAAAAATAAGAGGAAAAGAGATGGTGAGATTATGAGGATGGTGTAATGGTGGTAGATGGTTTTGCTTAGGTAGAATCCAACAAATCCAAAGAAAAACCAAAGAAGAGAAAGGTGGTGAAGACTTATGCATGGCCCATGCAAAATAATAATGCCCTTATTTATTTTGTGAAGACAATATGAATATTATGGCATTACTCTATGAATATCCAAGAAGTGGAGATAAAACCAAGCACAAGAATTTAGAGGATTTAATCCACCCCAAACTACACGAGCTAGAATTAAAATATCAAAGGAAAAGAAAGACAAGCTCATTGTTAATGGGATGGTGGAATTATGAAGTGATGGAAAAGAAAGGTGATGGAAATGAAATAAGAGATATGCCCCCAACTCAACTTGGGCATTGAACAAGATATCAATAGCCAAATACAATATCAAGAGGCAAATACAATTAATAATGCATGTGAGAGAAGAACCAAAAGAAAAGGAGTTTTATATGATGCTCAAATGCAAGGTGGCATGATGACATGAGCATGATATCATTATGATGCAACAATAATATATATAAAGTAGCCAATATCTTACTAGGACAAGTAGCATTACAATTTTTAGACAATTGGGGTGCTACAACTCTCCCCCACTAACAGGAATCTCGCCCCGAGATTCTAGGAAGAAGAAGACTCCAAGAGGGTAGGATACTTGGCACGGAGCTCATCTTCAGGTTCCCAGGTTGCTTCATCAACGGAATGGTGCGACCACTGCACCTTGCAGAACTTGATGGACTTGTTGCGAGTCCTTCTTTCTGCGACTTCAAGAATTTTTGTGGGGTGTTCTTGATAAGACAGATCTTCTTGGAGATTGATGAGTTCATGGTCCACGGTCCTGCCAGGATCCTTGAAGCACTTCTTGAGTTGAGAGATGTGAAAAACATCATGGACTTTGAGTTGTTCAGGAAGCTCAAGAGCATAAGCAACTTCTCCTCTTCTTCCACGAATTTTGAAAGGACCGATGTATCTAGGAGCCAGCTTTCCTTTGATACCAAAACGATGCGTGCCTCTCATGGGAGTGACACGAAGGTAAACGAGATCACCAGGGACATACTCCATGTCCATGTGCTTTCTATCATAATTGCTCTTCTGGCGACTTTGAGCAATCTTCAGATTTTCAAGAATGATGTGAACTTTCTCCTCCGCTTGAGTTACAATGTCAGGGCCAAACAATAATCTTTCACCTGCGCCCGACCAACCAATCGGAGTTCTGCATTTGCGACCATAGAGAGCCTCAAATGGTGCCATCTTTAGACTTTTCTGGAAGCTGTTGTTGTAAGAGAATTCAGCATAAGGAAGACATTCTTCCCACTTCATGCCGAAAGAGATAACGCAAGCACGGAGCATATCTTCCAGGATCTGATTGATCCTTTCAACTTGTCCTTGCGACTGAGGGTGGTATGCTGTGCTGAAGTTTAGTTTGGTTCCCAAAGCACTTTGGAAACTTCCCCAAAACTTGGAAGTGAAGATGCTTCCACGGTCTGAACTGATCTCAAGAGGAACTCCATACAGAGAGACAATTCTGTTGATATAGAGCTCAGCCAACTGAATTGCCGAAATTGTTTCCTTGACTGGAAAGAAGTGAGCTACTTTGGAAAGCCTGTCAATGACAACAAAGATTGCATTGTTGCCTTTCTGCGACCTTGGAAAACCAGTGATGAAGTCCATCTCTACTTTCTCCCATTTCCATTCCGGAGGCTTCAATGGCTGTAGAAGACTGGAAGGTTTCTGATGGACAGCTTTAACTCTGCGACAAACATCGCACTCTGAGACATACTTGGCACAATATCGTTTCAAACCAGGCCACCAATATTGTGTTTTCAAGTCCATGTACATCTTAGTGCTTCCAGGGTGGATAGAAAGAACAGAATCGTGCGCCTCCTTGAGAACTTGCTCTCTTAAACCCGGGTAGTTCGGAACAAACATCCGGTGTTCAAAGAAAAGAGTGCCTTGGTCATCTACGTGGAAAGACTCATACTTCGGAAGATGAATGTTGGAGATGATCTTTTTAGTGTAAGGATCCCCAAGCTGAATGGAACGGACCTTTTCTTCCAAGAGAGGTGTTGCTAGAAGGTTCAGAAGATAACCTTGATCCACAATTTCAAGGTTGAGCTTGCGGAATTCCTCGCACAAGAGAGGTTGTTGTTCTTCCACCATGAGGTTGTTGACATAAGCTTTTCGGCTGAGAGCATCTGCCATGACATTGGCTTTGCCCGGGGTGTAGTTGATGGTCAAATCGAAATCATTGATTGTTTCAATCCACCTCCTTTGACGAAGGTTGAGATCAGGCTGTGTGAAGATATACTTCAGACTCTTGTGATCAGAAAAGATCTCACAACGGTTGCCAAGCAAGTAATGCCTCCATACTTTCAAAGCAAAGACAACTGCTGCGAGCTCAAGGTCATGTGTAGGATAGTTGATCTCATGCGTCTTCAACTGACGAGATGCGTAAGCAACAACTTGCTTGTCTTGCATAAGGACCGCACCCAATCCTTGCAATGAAGCATCACAGAAAATCTGGAAAGGCTTTGATGTATCTGGAGGAACCAAGACTGGTGTGGAAGTGAGCTTCTCTTTGAGTGTTTCAAAGCTTGCTTGACATGCAGGAGTCCAAAGATATTTCTTGCCTTTCTTGAGGAGATCGGTAAGAGGCTTCGCAATCTTTGAGAAATTTTGAACGAATCGACGACAGTAACTGGCCAAACCAAGGAAACTTCGGACTTCTTTGACATTTATGGGTGGAAGCCAGTCCATAATTGTCTTAATAGTTTCTGGGTTGACGGCGATGCCCTTGGCAGAGATGACGTGACCAAGGTAGGTGACTTGAGGCAGCCAGAATTCACACTTGGAGAACTTTGCATACAGACGGTTCTCACGAAGCTTGTTTAGGACACACCGAAGGTGTTCTTCATGTTCTTCCTTCGACTTAGAATAGACTAGAATGTCATCCAGGTAGACCACAATGAACTTATCAAGATACTCCATGAAAACCGAGTTCATAAGCCTCGAGAAGGTGGCAGGTGCATTGGTGAGACCGAAAGACATGACCGTGTACTCATACAGGCCATAGCGGGTGGTGAAAGCTGTTTTGGGAACATCTTCCTTGCGAATCTTGATTTGATGATAACCACTTCTCAAATCAAGCTTAGAGAATACCACAGCTCCAGCTAGCTGATCAAAGAGATCATTAATCCGCGGAAGGGGATATTTATTCTTGATTGTTTTAGCATTGAGTGCCCGATAGTCAACACAAAGTCTATCAGTCTTGTCTCGCTTCTTCACAAAGATGGTTGGACTACCCCAAGAAGAAGTACTGTGCTGAATGAAACCCAACTTCTCTTGTTCATCCAACTGACGCTTAAGTTCAACCAACTCAGCAGGACCCATTTTATAAGGCCGCTTGGAAATAGGAGCAGTACCAGGTTCAAGTTCAATGACAAACTCAACCTCACGATCCGGAGGCATACCTGGCAACTCTTCAGGAAAGACATCTGGAAATTCACAAACTACAGGAACACTCTGAATACCTTCCATAGCATCATCATTCAGAGCTGCCAAAGAATAAAGCTGAATTGCAGGAGTCAGACTTGGAGAATAGACTATATGGCCTTCAGGAATTTTCAGAGAAACCGAACGTTCAGCACAATCAATCACAGCTGCATTTGCTATCAACCAATCCATGCCCAAGATAACATCAATATCAGAATTGCCCAGAATAATTAAGGAAGCCGGAAACGAAGAACCACCAATCTCAATTTGATTGCCATGGCTGATATGAGCAGCCCTCATGTTTGACCCAGGAGATTGTACTACAAGACGGTGTAATAAAGGAACCATAGCCAGATCTTGCTCATGAGCAAACTTGTGAGAAACAAAAGAATGCGAAGCACCAGAATCAAACAAAACTCGTGCAGGAACTGAGTTAACAGAAAGCATACCCATCACAACTCCAGGAGCATGCTCAGCTTGAGCGGCGTTGACACAGTTGGCACGAGCAACCGTAGATCCCGGCTTAGTGTTGATGTTGAGAGCCCGAGGTGGAGGTGCACGAACCATACGAGCACTTGCCGCAGGTCTTGGAGGTGGTGGTGGAAGAGCTTTGTTGTTCATTGGACAATTCCATTGCTGATGCCCAGTGTTTCCACAAGTATAGCAAGCACCAGCTGGACGTGGAGCAACGTAGCCAGGGACTCCGCCAGGCGCTCTAGGGTAGTTGTGGTTGTTGCCCTGGGAGCCGCAGTGAAGGAGTTTGGTGGCCTTGGTGCGTAGTTTGAAGGTCTTGGTGGAGCAGGGAGCGACGGTGGGGTGTTAGGAACCCAGACACGACGCTTAGAAGGAGCTGTCATAACAGAAGAGCTTGCTGTATCACGGCTGTGTTTCTTTGACTCCTCAAACACTTGCCTACTTTCTTCTTCCTACAGAGCTGTGTGTTGAAGTTCCAGGAAAGATGCTGGCCTTGCATGAGTGATTGCATATTTGATGGAAGCATTGAGGCCTTGCCGAAACCTCTTTTGCTTCTTCTTGTCATCATAGATCTCATCGCCACCATAACGAGAAAGGTTCATGAAGTTTCTGATGTAGGTGTTGACATTGTCAGTGCCCTGCTTGAGGTTGAGAAACACTTCCTTCATCCTTTCCATGACAATTTCTGACAGATATTGCTCTTTGAAAGCAACAGTGAACCGCTCCCAAGTAGGCTGAAAACCAGAAAGATCTGCCTTGAGGTAATTTTCCCACCAGAGAGCTGCATCTCCCTTCAGAAGGTGAGTAGCACACTTGACCCATTCTTGCTCGGGAACATCCGCAGTCATCAGCAACCTTGACACTTCATGAAGCCAATCATCCGCATCAAGTGGCTGATCAGACACCTCAAATTGACGTGGATTGAACTTGAGAAAACTCTTGATGTCTCCTCGCTTGGGAGGTGGAGGTAGCGGAGCAAACTCATTCCTCCTCACGCTTTCCTCGAAGCGCTGCTGGTTTTGCTGCATAGTGCCCAAAGCATTTGCAATACTTGCCAAAGAAGCCCCAAGTTCAGGTGGTATATCCTCCTCAGAACGGCGTGGTGGTGCCATCCTGTGATTGATATAAAACACAAGTCAGTACTATAATGGAGAATGATAATAATCCAAAATAGTACCAAAATGGAATTAATCAAGATTAAGGAATGCAATTCACTGAGATGATATTAAAATATCAACAAAGTTCAAGGCAATTAGAAGGTATAAAGCATAACACACACGACTGAACAAGGAGTGTGGTATACAAACTAACAAAGAAAAAATTTCCGCAAAATTCGGCATTAAAATACCACTATATGCGCAAAACCACTTAACGAATCAAGATTAGTAACTCTACTAGTTCAATATACAAAAGCAAATGACAAAAGTAGTGGTATGGTCGCGACTCCATCCCGCACTCAAATCATTACTCCGCACATGAATCAGTAAAACACATATCCCAACAGCTTCTTCTTAAGATGAACCTAAAGATTGGTAACTACGGAAAAGAACACCCCAACAAGATAACATCGGATAACAAAGAGTAAGATAGATCGCATCGGTGTACAACGAATCAGAATAGATCGCGTCGGTTTACAAAGGACTGTCGGTAGGGAATGTACCCACAGTTGATAACCAAAAGGCAGATAGTGATAACATTTGGATGCAACAGATAGACAAGGAATTCACACACACACACACACACACAACCTATGGTACTACGGAACCTAGAACACGTGAATCCTAGTTTGAAGTTTAGAAGAGGATTGAAAACGTTACACTTCCTTACCAGAAAAGGGTGGGTGGGTGGGTAAGAAGAAAAATGGAAGCAGTCCTACTCTCACGTTTGTTTTTCCCTAGTATACATAACTACCAAAATATTTGCTAGACAGACAACGACCATTTTGGCTGAGACCCTGAAGGGCGGGATGGCTCTGATACCAATTGTAACTACCTCGGTGAATTACGCTCTTAGTTAATGCCTGGACGAACGAAAGTGGTTAAAATAGTACGGTGGGGCCCAGGGCCACTCACGGTAGACCTTTCGGCCGTCCTAACCACTTTCAAACGACGGGACAAGAACGAGCGGCGTAATCGGCAGGCGTAGGGATCAACTACATACACAAATGAGTATGTATGCAAGCCACATACAACAGTCCTCAGAGCCATTCCATCTAAAAGAAATAGAAATATTGCAACGCCATACGGCAAGATCCAAATGTCCTAGATAGATATAATAATTTAGGATAACTCCTCATACATCACACATCAGAGTATCAGGCGGAAGCGGAAAACAAGATCCGAGTACGGATAAGAAGCAAATTGGCATAAGATGCCCCATAAATAAACACATCCCACCCATAGATCATACGGATCCCCGTTCCCGGAATCTCTACACCGAATGATCGTTGCCAACATCATCTGTCTCTTCCACCCAGTATCCATCTTGCGGGTACACCTGTTCATCTGAATCAAACAATTTATCGTGTGAGACCCTAGGGGTACTCAGCAAGTCTTAATGCCGCTAAAGGGGACACAACCTGGGGTGACGCAATTGCAGCAAAAGATAATACCTAACAATTCTATAGAGACTCGCTAACCTTCCGCCTAACCAAAGATAGACGGAAGTCCGTGAATTAAGAACAACAGTTTTAACAGTATAATTAACAGATCCATCCTCCTCCTCGCTTACCAACGAGGAAGCGGACGAACAACCCCCATCATCCGTTGGCAGTTTTATTAACCATTCCATGAGTATTGCACTATTTACTAGTCAAGTACTTAGGCAATTTTGAAAGCGGTACTTTAGTTATGCTTGTCTATGATCGAGAAACTGTGCTCCAAGTCGTCCATAACCGCGGACACGGCTTTCAGAAAGATTTACCCTGCAGGGGTGCACAAATAGCAACACACACTCGATCAACCTCGGAAAAACCAAATCAAAACCCAACGAGGCATCACGACAAAGCAATCACAGGATTCAGAAATATTTCAGGGGGCCACCCCATTAAGCTACCCGCAACGAAGTTGGCCGACTCCGAGACGGACCCAAGGTTTGTGTGGACGGCGGTAAACGACTGGGAACCCGAAAATATGACTAGGCTTGTCGATACAGTGAAAACGTGTCACGATCCAAAACAGTACAGGTGCTCCTCGCACAATCTTAAAGAAAGCAGTAACATGGCATAAGTACGGAATAGTAATAAAGCCCCAAACTAATTGTGGCCCCAAGAAATAAGAATGAATCAAGATCTGACTCAGGGGGGTCCATAAGGCCTCCCGGATGTGGATAGTGCGAATAGTCAAGGAACAGGAATCAAGTACTCGGGGTCCTACGGGACACAAGTGAGCATGAAAAACCAAATAGCAGATATTGCTCACCGGTGCCTCTTTCATTAGTTATCCCATTACTACTCAGGTTATGTTGTTTAGGTACCTCATTATCCATCAGACACTCACATACCCTACTCATGCTTTTCTACGACTCGCATGGCTCAATCAACTACTGTAGTAATGGCTCATGGGACCGGAACAAGCTTAGTGTGGTTTAAAAGTAAAGGCTATGCAATACTTGGGATTCAATTTAATGCAATCGTGACTCCATGATGCAAGAATAAGATAGAGGCAATAGGTACTGTATGTATGCAAGCATGTGGTTGTGCTTGCCTGGCAGCTCAGTTGAAGCGAGAGAAGAACCAAACAAACAAGGGCCAACATAAATAAAGTGCACAAACATATGAATTAAAATGCGACAAGCAAACAAGCATGCCATGATGCATGATGCACAATTTACATGGCATTAAAGTAGCATGGCAAAGGTGGGGTGTGAATACAAGAGATAAAGCACTTTATTATTTATTTGCCCAAGTTTTATTGTCATAAACGGTTCAGATTTTAAATGACAACATGATGCATGCTTCAATTCAGAACAAGGATTGCATAAATAGAACGGCCTCGTCGCGCTGATCGATTTAGACATATTATTTGTCAAATTTGGAGTTATAAAACAAAAGTTATTAATTAAATAAGGAAGAGGGCATTTTTATTGTAATTCTAATCATCTCGAAATTTAAAGTATTCAAAATATATTTTGAAGGGCGTATTTGAATTCCTCACATTTTTCTGATTCCAAAACATATATTACATGTATTATTTGGATTTGTATTTGAAAAATTATTTGAATCTGAAAAGAATTTGAATTTAAATTAATTTGGAAAAGATTTGATTTAAACAGACTCAGGGAAAAACTTTTTATACCCAGGAAAAATCAACCCCATACACTGACAGGTGGGCCTTTGTGCTGACTGGGCCACGCGCAGGAAAAATTTTTGTCACCGCGGGCTCGCCTAGCCACTGTGACTGCGGGGTGGGCCAACTGGCGCAGGCCCGCGTGTTAGCGGTGAGCGGGACAGGGGCTGACAGGTGGGGCTGCGGCTGGAGCACGGGTTGCAGCCGAGAAAAGCCGAGGGGTTTTATGCAAGATGGTTAGGGTGGCTGGCAGGTAGGGCCGCTAGGAGCGCGGGTTGCGAGAAACAAAAAGGTGGGGGGCTTTTTGCAAGATGACCACGACCCGGTTACTGTTTTTCTTCCTCTCGGTCTGGCGGCAGGGTGCGCGTAGCGCGGAGCGGGGATTCGATCCTGGGACGCGGGGGAGCGCGCTGAGGGTGCTAACCGGTGCGGTAGGGCGAGGGGAGTTGACAGGGAAGGGCGGGGGCTTAGGTGAGCTTGCTGCGGCGCGGGATATCTGCAGACGGTGGCGAGCTCTGGCGCACTAAGAGTGCTCGACGAAATCAACGGCGGCGCTAGGGCGGTACGGCGAGGCGGACCGTGTCAGCGGGGAAGAGGTGCTCACCGCGGGCTCGGTGGTGGGCTCGGATCGGCGTGAGGATCGGCGAGGCGTCGGGATTGTTGGCGCTCCGACGAACTAGGGTTTGGGGGAGCAGCGAGGTACTGGCGGTGCTGGGGAGCTTCTCGTCCACGTCGGCGCGTACGAGTCGGGGCAGGGGATGGTCCTCGGTCTTCCAGGACACCCCCACGTCGCGCACGCCGGCTAGATCGTCGGGGCGAGGTGGTTGCTGGCGGCCACCGGCGTTGGCTGCTGGTGGTCGGAGAGGAAGAAGGGGAGGAAAGGGGCGGCTCGGGCCAGATCTGGCGAGGCCAGAGAGACGTGGGGAGGGAGGAAAAGAAGGGAGGGAGGAGGGCAGCTGGGGGACGGCAAGATAAAGGTGGTCTCGTGCCACCTTTTCTTCCTCCTCCTCGAGCACCTGGGGCAGCTGGGGGCTTGTCCTGGGGCTAGACGGCGGCAGGAGGGACTGCAGGTGGGGCTCAGGCCGAGAGAGGGCAGGTGGGGCTGGCCGGTAGAAGAAGAGAGAGAAGAGGGGTTAGCTAGGCTAGGGTTAGTTGTAGCTCGGGTTAGGCATGGGCTAGGGTTTGGGTGGCTGGGTGTGGGCCAGGGGAAGGGTGGCCAGGTGGTGCTCAGCAGGTTAGAGAGAGAGGGAGAGTAAGAGAGAGAGTTGGGAGTAGGTTAGGGTTTAGGAGAAATTAGAGAGAAAGAGAAATTAGCTAGGTTAGTTTTATTAGGCATTAGATTTTAATTTGTTTTATGGGGCCAAACCAAGAAGGAGCATGAGGTTTGATCTTGCTTGGAATAATGTGGAGGAGAGACAAGAAAGAAGGAGGAAGAAAGAAATAAATGGAAAAGGTCACATATGGCTCATGCATGGATGATTGAAAAAAAATAAGAGGAAAAGAGATGGTGAGATTATGAGGATGGTGTAATGGTGGTAGATGGTTTTGCTTAGGTAGAATCCAACAAATCCAAAGAAAAACCAAAGAAGAGAAAGGTGGTGAAGACTTGTGCATGGCCCATGCAAAATAATAATGCCCTTATTTATTTTGTGAAGACAATATGAATATTATGGCATTACTCTATGAATATCCAAGAAGTGGAGATAAAACCAAGCACAAGAATTTAGAGGATTTAATCCACCCCAAACTACACGAGCTAGAATTAAAATATCAAAGGAAAAGAAAGACAAGCTCATTGTTAATGGGATGGTGGAATTATGAAGTGATGGAAAAGAAAGGTGATGGAAATGAAATAAGAGATATGCCCCCAACTCAACTTGGGCATTGAACAAGATATCAATAGCCAAATACAATATCAAGAGGCAAATACAATTAATAATGCATGTGAGAGAAGAACCAAAAGAAAAGGAGTTTTATATGATGCTCAAATGCAAGGTGGCATGATGACATGAGCATGATATCATTATGATGCAACAATAATATATATAAAGTAGCCAATATCTTACTAGGACAAGTAGCATTACAATTGTTAGACAATTGGGGTGCTACAACTCTCCCCCACTAACAGGAATCTCGCCCCGAGATTCTAGGAAGAAGAAGACTCCAAGAGGGTAGGATACTTGGCACGGAGCTCATCTTCAGGTTCCCAGGTTGCTTCATCAACGGAATGGTGCGACCACTGCACCTTGCAGAACTTGATGGACTTGTTGCGAGTCCTTCTTTCTGCGACTTCAAGAATTTTTGTGGGGTGTTCTTGATAAGACAGATCTTCTTGGAGATTGATGAGTTCATGGTCCACGGTCCTGTCGGGATCCTTGAAGCACTTCTTGAGTTGAGAGATGTGAAAAACATCATGGACTTTGAGTTGTTCAGGAAGCTCAAGAGCATAAGCAACTTCTCCTCTTCTTCCACGAATTTTGAAAGGACCGATGTATCTAGGAGCCAGCTTTCCTTTGATACCAAAACGATGCGTGCCTCTCATGGGAGTGACACGAAGGTAAACGAGATCACCAGGGACATACTCCATGTCCATGTGCTTTCTATCATAATTGCTCTTCTGGCGACTTTGAGCAATCTTCAGATTTTCAAGAATGATGTGAACTTTCTCCTCCGCTTGAGTTACAATGTCAGGGCCAAACAATAATCTTTCACCTGCGCCCGACCAACCAATCGGAGTTCTGCATTTGCGACCATAGAGAGCCTCAAATGGTGCCATCTTTAGACTTTTCTGGAAGCTGTTGTTGTAAGAGAATTCAGCATAAGGAAGACATTCTTCCCACTTCATGCCGAAAGAGATAACGCAAGCACGGAGCATATCTTCCAGGATCTGATTGATCCTTTCAACTTGTCCTTGCGACTGAGGGTGGTATGTTGTGCTGAAGTTTAGTTTGGTTCCCAAAGCACTTTGGAAACTTCCCCAAAACTTGGAAGTGAAGATGCTTCCACGGTCTGAACTGATCTCAAGAGGAACTCCATACAGAGAGACAATTCTGTTGATATAGAGCTCAGCCAACTGAATTGCCGAAATTGTTTCCTTGACTGGAAAGAAGTGAGCTACTTTGGAAAGCCTGTCAATGACAACAAAGATTGCATTGTTGCCTTTCTGCGACCTTGGAAAACCAGTGATGAAGTCCATCTCTACTTTCTCCCATTTCCATTCCGGAGGCTTCAATGGCTGTAGAAGACTGGAAGGTTTCTGATGGACAGCTTTAACTCTGCGACAAACATCGCACTCTGAGACATACTTGGCACAATATCGTTTCAAACCAGGCCACCAATATTGTGTTTTCAAGTCCATGTACATCTTAGTGCTTCCAGGGTGGATAGAAAGAACAGAATCGTGCGCCTCCTTGAGAACTTGCTCTCTTAAACCCGGGTAGTTCGGAACAAACATCCGGTGTTCAAAGAAAAGAGTGCCTTGGTCATCTACGTGGAAAGACTCATACTTCGGAAGATGAATGTTGGAGATGATCTTTTTAGTGTAAGGATCCCCAAGCTGAATGGAACGGACCTTTTCTTCCAAGAGAGGTGTTGCTAGAAGGTTCAGAAGATAACCTTGATCCACAATTTCAAGGTTGAGCTTGCGGAATTCCTCGCACAAGAGAGGTTGTTGTTCTTCCACCATGAGGTTGTTGACATAAGCTTTTCGGCTGAGAGCATCTGCCATGACATTGGCTTTGCCCGGGGTGTAGTTGATGGTCAAATCGAAATCATTGATTGTTTCAATCCACCTCCTTTGACGAAGGTTGAGATCAGGCTGTGTGAAGATATACTTCAGACTCTTGTGATCAGAAAAGATCTCACAACGGTTGCCAAGCAAGTAATGCCTCCATACTTTCAAAGCAAAGACAACTGCTGCGAGCTCAAGGTCATGTGTAGGATAGTTGATCTCATGCGTCTTCAACTGACGAGATGCGTAAGCAACAACTTGCTTGTCTTGCATAAGGACCGCACCCAATCCTTGCATAATGTGGGCCAGGGGAAGGGTGGCTAGGTGGTGCTCAGCAGGTTAGAGAGAGAGGGAGAGTAAGAGAGAGGGTTGGGAGTAGGTTAGGGTTTAGGTGAAATTAGAGAGAAAGAGAAATTAGCTAGGTTAGTTTTATTAGGCATTAGATTTTAATTTGTTTTATGGGGCCAAACCAAGAAGGAGCATGAGGTTTGATCTTGCTTGGAATAATGTGGAGGAGAGACAAGAAAGAAGGAGGAAGAAAGAAATAAATGGAAAAGGTCACATATGGCTCATGCATGGATGATTGAAAAAAATAAGAGGAAAAGAGATGGTGAGATTATGAGGATGGTGTAATGGTGGTAGATGGTTTTGCTTAGGTAGAATCCAACAAATCCAAAGAAAAACCAAAGAAGAGAAAGGTGGTGAAGACTTGTGCATGGCCCATGCAAAATAATAATGCCCTTATTTATTTTGTGAAGACAATATGAATATTATGGCATTACTCTATGAATATCCAAGAAGTGGAGATAAAACCAAGCACAAGAATTTAGAGGATTTAATCCACCCCAAACTACATGAGCTAGAATTAAAATATCAAAGGAAAATAAAGACAAGCTCATTGTTAAAGGGATGGTGGAATTATGAAGTGATGGAAAAGAAAGGTGATGGAAATGAAATAAGAGATATGCCCCCAACTCAACTTGGGCATTGAACAAGATATCAATAGCCAAATACAATATCAAGAGGCAAATACAATTAATAATGCATGTGAGAGAAGAACCAAAAGAAAAGGAGTTTTATATGATGCTCAAATGCAAGGTGGCATGATGACATGAGCATGATATCATTATGATGCAACAATAATATATATAAAGTAGCCAATATCTTACTAGGACAAGTAGCATTACAATTGTTAGACAATTGGGGTGCTACACATCCCCAAGCTTTGACGCTTGTACTTCTTGGATATTTCTTGGGGTGACACACGTGGCATCCCCAAGCTTGAGCTTTAGTCCATCCTGCATCTCATTACTCATTCCTTCCATACGCCTAAATTTTTTCCTTCATACAAAACTTCACACAATCTTTATTAGCAACATTAGTGCACTCAAGATAAATAAGTCTCAAGGTTCAGTTCTAACACCAAATAAACATCCATTAGAACACTAGGTACTGTAGCACTTCCCTCAAAAATCTTAATTCCCCAAAGGAACTCAAGAAGGAAATAACAAGAAGCAAATGCAGAAAATGGCAGAAATCTGTCAAAACAGACCAGCAGGTAAAGACGAATTTCTTCGAAGACCTTCTGTTGCTCAAATAAAAAAGTCTTGAACTAACGAAAGTTAGATAACAACCTGGGGCAGAAGCACAAACAATTACAGTTCAATCCGACGTACAGAGCTCTCTCAGGAATATTTACGGTGAAGCACAGAAATCTGTTTCGGGACAGCAACTTTCCCAATCATTACTTCTCTCTCATTAGAGGTTACTCTTGGCACAAAAAGCAAATAAAAAGGATAAGGAGAGATTATTACAGAGGTAATAACTTCCAAGACTCAACTAAAACTCTTGGGTTATCTCCCAACAAGTACTTTTCTTTAACGCCTTTAAGTTAGGCATAAGCAAAAACTTAAATGGATAGAATAGAAGTAAACGGAGATAATCATAGTGAAAACATTGTTTTGTTCAATGAAATCTCTCCTTATCCTTTTAAGTTTGGTTTGGCTTGGAACTAGGGGGTGGTGTGGCCGCTCCCAGCACCCCCTCGGCCTCTCCTTCATCCTATATATTTCCCTCAGGACAAAAACCCTAAGTACCCGATCAAAAATCCACGAAAGAGTCTGTAGCCGCCGTCATCTCCATCCCTAGATCGGGAGGGTTCGGAAGCTCTTCCCGGCACCCTTCCGGAGAGGGAAATTCACCCTAGAGGCCTTCTTCATCACCATGCAAGCCTCCAGTGTGATGCGTGAGTAATTCATCCTTGGACTACGGATCCATGTAGTAGCTAGATGGCTGGTTCTCCTCCTTTGTGCTTTCATGTCTAGATCTTGTGAGCTCTGATCATGATCAAGATCATCTATTTGTAATTCTGCATGTTGTGTTTGCGGGGATCCGATGGATATTGAGATGCTATTTCAGATTGATTATTGATTCTATCATGTCTTTGTTATTTGAGATCTTGCATGCTTTCCGTTGTTAGTAGCTATCTTGGCCAAGTAGATGCTAGCAACTCCAAGAGTTAGTATTTATGCTCGATAGTGGGTTCATGCCTCTGGTAATCTGGGGAAGTGATAGAAATCTCTAAGGTACTAGATGTGTTGTTGCTACTAGGGAGAAAACAACAATCCTTTGTTCATAGAACAATCGTATTGTTTACTTTACACGCAGTTCGTAAAGCAATAATATGTTGTTTGCAACTTAATACTGGAGGGGGTTCGGATGATAACCTGAAGGTGGATTATTAGTCATAGATGCAGTTGGATGGCCGTCTATGTATAATGTTGTAATGCCCAATCAAGTCTCAAAGGAGTCAAGATGATTAGTATATGCACGTGTTGCTTTCTCGATATTTTTCAATTGCCCCGCTGTAATTTGTTCACCCAGCATGTTATCTATCTAAGGAGAGCCACCTCTAGGGAACTATGGATCCCGGTCCTTTTTCTTTACATACAATCTACAAACTGTTTACTACTTTGTGTTTACTTTGTGAAAACTTTTACTTCTTTCGATTCGATACGTTTAATCCTTTGTTTTCCGCAAAACAGTGTGAGATTGACAACCTCATCGCAAGTTGGGGACAAAGTTTTGTGGTTGTGTTGTGCGGGTCTCCACGTTGCTACTAGCACCGGTAGTGCACCCTGCCAAAGCTCAGCTAGTAACACCTTTGGGGTGTTTCCTTGCTCCTACTGGTTCGATTAAACCTTGGTTTCATAACTGAGGGAAACTTGCTGATGTGATCATCATACCTTCCTCTTGGGGTTCCCAACGAGCTCTACATCAACACCGCCATCAAGCATTTTTCTGGGTGCCGTGCATTGAGCCATCAAGCATTTTTCTGGTGCCGTTGCCGGGGAGTCAAGGACATCTTCAGAAGGGGAGTCCCTCATAACCAATCTCTTTACTTTGTTATTTTTGTTTTGCTTAGTTTCTTTTTTCTTTGTTTGCTTGTTTTGTTATTCAAAAACAGAAAAAATATAGTTTTACTAGTTTGCTTTCTTATTTGAAAACACACAAAAATTAAGTCTCCTTTAGTTGTCACCCCTTCCTTAGCTCACCATGTTGATCCCCAAATTCACCCTGAAAGACCTTTCGATTGGTAGTGGTTCTATAATTGGGAAAGATAATATTGAAGAATTCTTTAATCATGTTAGCAAACATGAGGATACTGAGGATAGATCCTTTGCAGAACCTGCTCCAAATTATGAGATTGCTGCAGCTTCTTTAATTCACATGTTAGAATCTAGGTTTGTTAACCTCAACCCCTTAATGCAAGTAATGTTTCTTAAGCTTAAAGAAATTGAAGACCCTGAAAAGAGGGATTTTATTCTAGAAACTTCGTTTAAGGAGTTCTATGATGTTGCCAAGGAAGCTAGAAAAGTATTTGAACATTTCAATATGCTAGGCTCATGTGTAGATGTTGTTGGTACACGAGAAAATATGAACAAAACCGAACCTAATGGGGAGGAACCTAAGATACCAATACCCTTTAAACTAGTAGCAATACATGATGCCATAGAAAAGAATCTTGATATGATTGTTCTTGCAAACCCTTTTGATGAAAATAGTGAACGTAAGAGCATTGAGAGAGGATCCTCTCGAACTTATTTGGATGATATACCTTGCCTTGTTGAAAATATTTCTGGTATTGATCTTAATGCTTCTTCATTTGAGAATACTTGATCCTTTTTCTTGCTTCTTATGCCTAACTTAAAGGCGTTAAAGAAAAGTACTTATTGGGAGATGACCCAAAAAATTTAGATGAGTCTTGGAAGTTATTACCTCTGTAACAACCTCTCCTTATCCTTTATATTTGCTTTTGTGCCAAGAGTAACCTCTAATGAGAGTGAAGTAATGATTGGGAAAGTAGCTATCCCGAAACAGATTTTTGTGCTTCACCGTAAAAATTCGTGAGAGATATCTGTATGTCGGATTGAGCTGTAATTTTTTGTGCTTCTGTCCCAGGTTGTTATCTAACTTTAGTTAGTTCAACACTTTTTGATTTGAGCAACATAAGGTCTTCGACAAAATTCGTATTTACCTGCTGGTCTGTTTTGACAGATTTCTGTCATTTTCTACATTTGCTTCTTGTTGGTTCCTTTTTGAGTTGTTTTGGGGAATGGATCTTTTTGAGGGAAGTGCTACAGTAGATAGTGTTCTAATGGAAGTTTATTTTGTGTTAGAACTTAACCTTAAGACTTATTTATCTTGAGTGCACTAATGTTGCTAATAAAGATTATGTGAAGTTTTGTATGAAGGAAAAATTTCAGGTGTATGGAAGGAATGAGTAATGAGATGAAGGATGGACTAAAGCTAAGGCTTGGGGATACCACGCGTGTCACCCCAAGAAACATCCAAGAAGTACAAGAGTCAAAGCTTGGGGATGCCCAAGGCATCCCCTTCTTCATCAATAAAATTCCCAGCTTTCTTCCAAACGCTTCATTTTTATTGTTTCATGCACAGTTGTGTTTTTCTTGGAGCTTCTTCTTTTTCGTTTTCGTTTTGGTTTTTAGTTTGCTTGGTTTGCTTAGTTTTCTTAATAAATTGGTTGGTCCCCCTCTTTCATACATTGGTTTGTAAATAGTTTGGTTTGGTTTGGAAAAGAGTAGGAAAGTTCATGCTTATGTGGTAAAAAGAGCTTGTTTTTGACTGTGGCCTATGCTTTGTCATGCCATTCTTGATATTGTTTTGGCTTTATGCTTTGTATTCTTTGCTGTATCATGACTTTTTATAAACAATTGAGATTGCTTAATGTCCCTTGGATGAATCATGCGTTGTTTTAGCATATTAAAGCATAGTATAGTGTTCTTCTCCTTTGATACTTTATTTGGGTTGACTTGGCACATGCTCACACCATGTTATGACTATCTCAAGTCACCATAGCCTTTATGATCCTTTAGTTTTCAACTTGTAGTATCACTTTATGCTTTGATCAATGATGTTTTGTCGCTCTGCATGATTATGGCCATTATTGCTCTCTTAGTTTGTCGCTCCTAGTCTTTTGCTAGCCTCCAAAACCAAGTATGAGTTCCACTCATGCATCCAACTCCTTAAACTAAGTTATTCCAAAGAGTCCACCATACCTACCTACTAGCTTATGCTATTCCAAGTATACTCATGCTTTTGTTTACCTTCCAAATTAAACTTGTTATGAGAAAACTAGTGATTAAAGCTCTCACGAACTTGATGGCACACTTTACTTTTTGCATATAATAAACTTGAACCATTGGGTCCTTCTTTGTTGCATATATGCTTGCGCTTTATAAGTTGAAATTAGCAGAACCATGTTTCATGGGGAACGCTTTCAACATTGCACTTGTATTTTGTACCCCGTTGATATCATGTTCTTTTGCTTACGGATCCCGGCGGTGTGAAATAAAAGTGGAACTTGTAAGATCATGGAGTTTGTATGTGTGTTAGAGAAACGCCTGGGCCGCTAGCCTAAGCCATGCCTAATCATGGTTGAAACTTGCAGCATCACCATAATGAGCACTCTATGAACCATCCTCAATAAAAACCTATGCAAATAGCAAATAAAAAGATCGCTGAGATGCTCATTGTCTGCTTTCCTTGCCATTTTGATTATGGGAAAGCTCCCGTATCATGTGCAAGGGGTACCCCGTTGGCGGTTCTTAATGATACACATATACTTACAATGACAAGAGCTTACTCGTGACTGAAGTTGAGTAGCATGAGCATCGGTCTTCGTAAGTAAGGGGCATGAGGTTTCAGTTTATAACTTGTCAAGCATATCCTCTTAGTTGTGTCACTTTAACCTTAATCACCTTCAAGATGCTTATGATAGGGGCAATGAGAGCTAAAAGCTATAAGTACCATAATTTTTGGAAGCTCTTTATGAGACTTGAATCCCTACTTCCTTTTATAAAAAATGCCTTTCTTCCACCATTATACTGAGTCTCCACCTTGTATCTATATGCACCTACTTTGAGAGCATAGTGGCCATTCCTAGTTCTATGTGCATTGTCCCAAGACTAGTTGATTGATGCATAACTTGTTATTGCTTGTTTTAAACTATTGTATCTAGTCACTCTTATGAACTTTGAAGGTGTCCTATGCATTTATATTTGCTACTCTATTGAGGGACAAGCTGAATGCCACTATGCTATGCTTTCTTTATGTGAAACAAACAAACGTCTTGCAAAGCATTGTTATTCATGAATCTTTTGTTTGTGCCTTTTCATGTTGCATCATAGTTTCTTTGTCTTATTCCTAGAACTTTGTCTTTCATGTTATGATTGAAGTACTATGATCCCAACTTTGAATGTTTTACAAACACTTTGATCAAGTCTTTGATGGTGCATGTCACCTCAAAAATTATTCTTTCTTTTTATCACTTACCTACTCGAGGACGAGCAGGAGTTAAGCTTGGGGATGTTGATACATTGCAAATGTATCTATAATTTTTTATTTTCCATGCTTGGTTTTATCCACTTTCTTGTGTTTTGTTCCAACTTTGGAGTACTTTTCATATGATTTCTTGGACTAACCTTTTAACAAGAGCCATAGTGCCAGCTGCCTGTTTTCTGCTATTTTTGGTTCCAGGAAAGTCAGAAAATGAATATTCTCAGAATTGGACGGGACAAAAGCCAAAGTGCCTATTTTTCCGGATGTCATCAAGTGCCAGAATACGAGACGGAGAGGGGCCAGGGGGCCACCACACCACTTGGCCGCGCGGCCTGGCCTGACCCCGCCAGGGGGTGGTGTGGCCGCTCCCGGCACCCCCTCGGCCTCTCCTTCCTCCTATATATTTCCCTCAGGACAAAAACCCTAAGTTACCCGATCAAAAATCCACGAAAGAGTCTGTAGCCACCGTCATCTCCATCCCTAGATCAGGAGGGATCTGAAGCTCTTCCCGGCACCCTGCCGGAGAGGGAATTCACCCTGGAGGCCTTCTTCATCACCATGCAAGCCTCTAGTGTGATGCGTGAGTAGTTCATCCTTGGACTACGGATCCATGTAGTAGCTAGATGGCTGGTTCTCCTCCTTTGTGCTTTCATGTCTAGATCATGTGAGCTATGATCATGATCAAGATCATCTATTTGTAATTCTGCATGTTGTGTTTGCGGGGATCCGATGGATATTGAGATGCTATTTCAGATTGATTATTGATTCTATCATGTCTTTGTTACTTGAGATCTTGCATGCTTTCCGTTGTTAGTAGCTATCTTGGCCAAGTAGATGCTAGCAACTCCAAGAGTTAGTATTTATGCTCGATAGTGGGTTCATGCCTCTGGTAATCTGGGGAAGTGATAGAAATCTCTAAGGTACTAGATGTGTTGTTGCTACTAGGGAGAAAACAACAATCCTTTGTTCATAGAACAATCGTATTGTTTACTTTACACGCAGTTCGTAAAGCAATAATCTGTTGCTTGCAACTTAATACTAGAGGGGGTTCGGATGATAACCTGAAGGTGGAGTATTAGTCATAGATGCAGTTGGATGGCCGTCTATGTATAATGTTGTAATGCCCAATCAAGTCTCAAAGGAGTCAAGATGATTAGTATATGCATGTGTTGCTTTCTCGATATTTGTCAATTGCCCCGCTATAATTTGTTCACCCAGCATGTTATCTATCTAAGGAGAGCCACCTCTAGTAAACTATGGATCTCGGTCCTTTTTCTTTACATACAATCTACAAATTGTTTACTACTTTGTGTTTACTTTGTGCAAACTTTTACTTCTTTCCATTCGATACGTTTAATCCTTTGTTTGTGCAAAGTTTTGTGGTTGTGTTGTGTAGGGTCTCCACGTTGCTACTAGCACCGGTAGTGCGCCTTGCCAAAGCTCAGCTAGTAACACCTTTGAGGTGTTTCCTTGCTCCTACTGGTTCGATTAAACCTTGGTTTCATAACTGAGGGAAACTTGCTGCTGTGCTCATCATACCTTCCTCTTGGGGTTCCCAACAAGCTCTGCATCAACACCGCCATGAAGCATTTTTCTGGGCGCCGTGCATTGAGCCATCAACCACACATGGATCTACCGGTTTCATTGCATGTCTGCTCTTTTCATGAACCATAGTTAGAGTCATTGCATGTGTGATCCTGTCACAGACCACACATGGATCCACCAGTGTCATTGGATGTGTGTTCTTCTTATGAACCACAGTTAGAGTCATTGGATGTGTGTTCTTTCCTTGAACCACAGCTAGAGTCCTTGCATTTGTGTTCTTCTCATTAACTACACATGGATCCATCGGTGTCATTGCATGTCTGCTCTTTTCATTAACCACAGTTAGAGTCATTGGATGTCTGTTCTTTTCACAAACCACATATCACCAGTGTCATTGCATGTGTGTTCTTCCCATGAACCACACATGGATCCACCAGTGTCATTGCATGTGTGTCCTTCTCACAAACCACACATGGATACACCAGTATCATTGGATGCGTGTTCTTTTCATAAACCACATATGGATCCTAATTAACCTTAGGAGAGCCCTAGCCTTAGTGTTAGACCGAGTCTTCTAGAAGACACACCCTAACACAGGTGTTTTGCTTGACGATTGTTACATACCGTTCGATCGGGGCGCTTGGACGATTGGGATGGTTTTCGTGAGATCGATCCGCGAGTAGTCTGTTCTGCGGCATGATTGGCCATGCTTGCTCTGGACAAACTAGCAACACCAGGGGCTCCCTTGTTGCGAGTGTCACGACTCACGAGTTGAGTGGGCCATATCCCAGTGTCACGTCCCCAGTACTTCTCTTCCTCCCCGTACTTCTCTTCCTTCCCCTCGAAGCCACTTTCCCCACTTCACTCCCATCCTGCCGTAGCCGCAAGCCGACGGCGCCTCCATCACAATTCCCTCTACGGTATCCACCCCCCTCCCCTCTCGCCATGGGTTCAAGGAGAGACGACGAGGAAACGCGTCGTGATGACAGGGACGGTGATTTCGACGTCAGTCGTCTCATCTCTATCTCTACATCTGTGGCCAGTTATCTATTTTTTGAGCCAGATCTACTCTGTTTACTCATGTGTGTATGATGTGTTAGGACAACGAGACGATGTATGACGCCGACTATCACAGTTTAACGGATGAAGACAGTCCTCTCGTATGTAAACATGGATATGTGCCCGTTAATTTGTAGCGTTCGAAGGACGAAACGCAGGCAGGAGGTTTCTACGGTGTTAAGGACATCGTGCAATGATGCGAGGCGGAAGTTGAGGTGTTGTCAAATGGGTAGATCCAGAGTGGCCCAAATTGATGCAGAAAACGCTGGACAAACTATGGGAAATGACTGTTGAGTTGAAAGAATTCGCATTCAGCTGACTTCTTGACAGTGTTGAGATGAAGCTATGGGAACCAGTTGACACGACCAAGCATAAGCGAGATCTCAGGTGGGTGGAAGACAAGGTTAGCAAAGTCGAGAAGGAGAGGGACGCGGTGTTGGCCCTGAAGCCTAAAGTAGAGCAAGAACTGACTCAAGCAAGGAAGGATCTTCACTAGGCCAAAGTCCTGCAGTTCGCAACTACGAGTATTGACAAGTGCATGAGGAAAAATGTAGAGAAACAATTGAAGCTGTGCAAGGAAGATGCTAAAAGGAAGGAGCAGATGATTCGATCCTTGCTCTCGCAGGAAGATGCGCATCGGGCTAAGATTAGGAAGATCAAGGAGATGTGTGATAACTAGTTCTATTTAGCTTGAGCTCTGTGCCTATTTTAAGTTGTAATAGTTGTACTTGTTGACCTAGCGGTCTGAACTATTGGCCCCGAAGTCCTGGGAATAAAAAAATTGGTCGCCCGTTAATCTGTCTTAACCCCTGCATTACTTCCTTTTGTCTGACCAATGCCCCTTGGATATTCCGCCCGTCGCTTCGTCGTCCTCGTGTACAAATAGGAGGCCCCACAGCGCGTCGCTTTGTCGTCCGTCCCCTCGCCCTCTCCAATCTCCACCGCGCCGTCGCTTCGTCTTCCACCCCTCGCTCCCTCTCCAATCTCCACCGCACCGCCATAGAGATGCCCTCGCTGAACTTCTACGAGGCGGTGATGTTCGCGACTTCGTTATCCTCACGCCGCCGGCCACGATGGTGCCCCACGGATGGCGCATCAGCTATGCGGGGGTGCCGGTGGCTCCGCTCCTCATCCCCGGCGGAGCCGTGATGGAGAACGAGATCGCGGCGCGGCGCGCCGTCGCCAGATGCCCACGTGGAAGAGGGCGCTGCCCCGGTACGCGGCGGCCAGCCTGTACTGGCCGGCGCTATTCAAGAAGGAGCGGAAGGCCAAGATTGGCAACCGCATCGTTTACAGGCACGTGGTGCACCGGGATCTCCCCAACCGAGAAGGGCGGGAGAGGTTCTGGTCCGTCCCTGGACGGACCAAGTACACCGCCATCGCTGCCGCTCACCGCGAAGAGGTTCTCCGTCTCGCGAACAATGCGGAAATCATTGAGGTTCCGTCCGACGGTGACGAGGAAGCCGGCGGCTCGGAGGACAGCGGCAGCGGAAGTGAAATTGTTGACTAGTGGTTGAATTAATGTAGGATGTAAATTCGCACCTTTGTTTAGAAGAATTTCTGGTTGAATTAATGAAATGCCTCGATTTAGATCTCTGCCTCGATTAATTTGTGGAAGAATTTGTGATTTAGATCAATTTCTGCCTCGAATTAGATCTCTGTCCCAGATTGGGAACGTGACCGGGGACCAAAGACCCCTTTTCTACTACTGTATTCTGACATTGGTAGTTTGTTTAAACATAATCTACATGGATTTGGCCGCATGCAAATGGCACAACCACAATTTATAAAGTGGAAGCACGTACACCCGGTTACTGGAGATCCGGGAGCTTTGCCAGATGCAGGGGATGCAGGAGCAGAGAGGGGGTGAGATAGAAGGGCTCAAGATTAGGCTAGAAAGTGGTACCGATTTCCTCCTCATCTAGGCATTATCGGTGAGAACATTGTTGTTTATGTTGCCACCTCGTTGTGCAGCATCTGAAATAAGTCGTTGCTTCATGGAGTGTGGCAGCTTAAATAATTTATTTCTATGCCACTTACATTCCGTCGTATTTGGAGACCTCCTGCCCCTCAGCAATCGTGGAACCGGTGGATCCTTGTTTTCAGATAGCAGTGACACAATCACAATTTCAGATTCAACTACTGACTGGAGCATTTCCAAGCCCTAAGTCGCGGTACATTTTACTTAGAGAACGTGGATAGATTGTTTCGCCCATCAACGTGCCACACACAGAGCTCCAGAATTTAACAAAATTACATATATAGGTTCAAGTTCAACACACTATTATGTATCTTTATTGCCAGCAACCTTCTTCCGTAGCCTGGGTGCCAAGCCTTCATATCTACTGGCTTCTTCATTTCCTGCCTTCTTCCTCTTCCTCGATGCCAATTTTCTTAGCTTCACGTACTCTGCATCGCCGGGACAATGGTCACCAGAATCGTGTCCAGCATCATCTTTCCACTCGTTTTTAATTTCTTCGGGCAGCAAAATGACTGACCTGGTAGTCATGTTTCTAACCTTGCGGCGCTTCCTGTCAAAGAAACAAGACCGTTGCATAACTTCCCAATATCTACAGAGTAAATAAAACAAAAATTACAATTCAGCACAAACATGCTAACCCCAAGCGACTTTTGCTTACCAGGAGCTAATTGGGTTTAAGCAACCACCTTGTCCAAGAATAGAAGGGCGACTCCTAGTTGCAGCAGCTTCCACATCCAGTACATCACATTTCAGCTCAACATGGCAGCCGAAGCATACCTTTTCATCAACCCAATTAGATGACTGTCACACATTATAGGAACCAAGATGCCACGTTCATCCATGAAGCTGAACTTTGCAGTCTGCTTCGGCCATAATTCAACATGATTACGTAGAGCAGCAACCATACCAGATATAGTGCAGATCTGCGTAGACGCTTCTTCCATCGTGAAACAATGGTGTCCATACCACTTGCCCTTAGAGTCGTACCTGCAGAGGACTACCGTAACCAGGTAAGGGGGGTCCGCACAGATCCCACTTGACAGAAAACTATGGACAAAATATGTTTGTCAGCGTTGGGCTAACAAACAATTTGAGGTTCAGTAGCCAGCTAGCAGTTATAATTAGTGCGACTAGCAAAGAGAAGGGTAGCTCACCCGCTTGTAGCCAGAACTTCTTCTTCCTTGATAGTAGGATCTGCCATCGTTCGAACTGTTCGGCTCGTCGGCGGCGGAGGCGGGCTAGAGCCTCGCAACGGCGGCTACGGCATGTGCCATTGGAGCTCGGGATCAGCGACTGAGCGGAGCAAATGGGCGCAGAAACTTGGCCTGGAAGTCAAATGTCTGAAGGGATCGTCCTGCCTAGAGGGTGGATTCCGACGCCGCCGGTGCTAGGGGAAAGCTGGGAATGGATTTGTGAAATTGGTCAACGCATCCAATCCACTTAGCTGCTCGATTTGCCTAAGAGGTTGCCGCGTTGGCGCTCGCGTCACGGACAGATGACCGACATTAGGGTCCCACCTTTCAGTAGTTGGTGGCCCAACTTTTCGAAACGCGGTAATTTCAGGCAACTTAGGTACCGCCATGCGCTGGCCTGCGAACTTTGGTACCACAGATGAACATGCCCGGCAGCGAGGGCATGATCCATCCTGTGTGATATCCTTGTGGAACATATTTATCATGTCATAGTCTGTCATAAAAGAGAAGTCATCCATTTTGTTGCGCATTCGTGTGGCCCATATGGTTTTAGCCTTATTATCTTCGTCTAGTATGAAAATTGTCACTCTTCTTGCGAGGATATGAATAATATCTCTCTCTCTATGTATCTTGATATCATAAAAACCTACTACGTTGAACGAATATTAATATTGCAGGTGTAGAACTTACTATGAAGATGTTAAAATTTCCTCGCAAAACAGTTTATTCACTTCTATATTTATATACCAAGATGTTGATACTGCAATGTCATGATCGAAGACGTTCTGCCTCGGCCAAATTTGTTGGGGCCAATGTCACCGTGGAGGACGTTCTGCCTCAGCCAAATCTGGCTTCCTCCAGGGCACCATCGCATGCCAATAATTGAAGGTCTAGCACGCCCAAATTGGTCTCCCGTCGTGGACGCGGAAAAGCCAAGTAATCCAATGCGTGTTGGCTTCTGGAACATCCGTGGATATTGGCAGTCGGGGCGCCAAATCCAGATCAAAGATTTCATCCGCTCAGCCAAACTCGACTTCGTAGGTTTGCAAGAGACAATAAAACAGTCTTTCTCCCAGGCAGACCTCCGATCCATTGACCGTCGAGCTAGCTTTGCTTGGCATTTCACACCAGCGTTGGGACGCTCTGGTGGAATGTTGCTGGGGGTTAATGAGGATACTTTCGAGGTTCTAGAATGGAGTGGGGGCTCCTTCTTCCTCAGCACGTTAGTGCTGCAACTTAACAACAACATTAAATGGGCTATCTTTATGGTTTATGGCCCTGCTGACCATAGGCGCTCTGCGGAGTTCCTCGCGGAGCTCTCATCAACCATCGCCGCTTGCCCCTACCCTCTGGTTGTAGGTGGTGATTTTAACCTGATCCGTGGGGCAGAGGATAAGAACAATGACAACATTAACTGGCCCCGTGTACAGCGTTTTAACGACTGCATCGCCAGCCTTGAGCTGAGAGAAATTCGCCGTGTTGGGCACGGTACACTTGGACCAACAAGCAGCTTAACCCCGTGAGATGCGTCCTAGACCGTGTATTTATGTCCACAGACTGGGAGACCATCTTCCCAATGTGTACGCTCACAGCGGAGACTATTGTGGGCGAAGACCACACTCCTCTCGTCCTCGATTCCGGGGACAATATCAGGAAACGTAGCCCATGGTTCTTCTTTGAGCTGGGTTGGCTCGAGAGACCAGACTTTGTGGAGCTGGTTGTCTCCAAATGGAGAGAGATCGAGCGGTCCGCACCCCGCGACCTTGAACCTATTGATGCCTGGCAGCGTCAAGCTGGGGGGCTTCGACAATTCCTAAAGGGTTGGGGCACGAACCTCGGCAGCGAGGAACGCGAGAACAAAACCCGCCTCCTCAATGAGCTCCAGTAGCTGGACTCCATCGCAGATTCAGTCAGCCTCGACGAGGATGGTTGGGCCTGGAGATACCACTTGGAAGAGCAGCTGACCCAGATCGCCGCTCCGAGGAACTATATTGGAAGCAACGCAGCCGCCTCAACTGTCTGCTGAAAGGAGACGAAAACACCTCCTTCTTCCACACTATGGCTAATGGTCATAGACGCAAATGCGCTATCTCTAGACTCGTCTCGGATCAGGGGATCCTGATGGCACCTCGGGCCCTACAAGAACATATCTATGATTTTTATAGGAGCTTGTTGGGCGTGTCAGGGGAGTCGCGATGGTTGTCCCTTTCCCACAACCTTTGGGGCATGTTGGGGCGTGTGTCAGAGGAGGAAAACCTGGCACTAATGATATCTTTCTCCCCCGAGGAATTGGACTTTGTTCTCCAAAGCATGAAAGTGGAAACGGCCCAGGCCCGGATGGCTTTCCGGTCTATTTTTTCAAGTCTTTCTGGCACTTGGTGAAACAATACATTCTTGACATCCTTAACGGTTTCGCACTTGGCCGTGTAGACATCGCCAAACTAAACTTCGGCATCCTCACCTTAATCCTTAAGATCACTGGGACGGAGGAGATTCGTCAATTCCGTCCTATCGCCCTTATAAATGTCATTTTCAAGTTTGTGTCCAAAGCATATGCTATCCGCCTCTCGCCAATTGCACACCGCATGATTAGCAGGAACCAATCAGCGTTCATCAAAGGCCGCCACATTCTCGAGGGGGTGCTATCCCTCCAAGAAATTGTGCATGAAACTAAGGCTAAGAAACTCAGGGAGTCTTCTTAAAACTCGACTTCAAGAAGGCCTTCGACAGGGTTAACTGGGGTTTCCTTCGGGAGGTGCTTCTCCGTAAAGGTTTTGACCCGGGTTGGGTCCATCGCATTCTTGACTTGGTCTCGGGGGCCCAAACCGTGATTGCGATCAACGGAGACATTGGCAACTACTTTCGCAACGGTAGGGGAGTTCGCCAGGGAGACCCTCTCTCCCCACTCCTCTTTGACTTTGTGGTTGCCCTGGATGCCGCCAAAGCTGTGGGCCACATTAGGGGTGTGGTCCCGCATCTCATTCCGTGGGTGTCTCCCACCTACAGTACGCGGATGAAACGATCCTGATGATCGAACCGGACGGGGCAGGCATCGCCAACCTCAAATTCCTTCTCTTGTGCTTCGAAAACATCTCCGGACTCCGGATAAACTTCCACAAAAGCGAGGTGTTAGTTTTGGGGACTGACCTCGCGGAGAAGGAACGCATGGCCAACATGCTCAACTACAAACTGAGAACCTTCTCACTGGGATACCTCGGCCTTCCCATCAGCGATAGAGCCTTGACGACTCTTGACTAGAATCCCTTGACTTCCAGGGTCACCTCTAGGACAGAACCATGGATGGGAAAAGTCATGTCCTCGGCTGCACGCCTTACGCTAACCAATGTCTGCCTCTCCAATATGCCTCTGCATGCGATGGGGGTCTGCATGCTCGGGGATGGAGTTCACCAGGTGTTGGAAAAATACCGGAGCCGTTTCTTCTGGGAAGCAATGGGACCGAAAAGAAAATACCATTTAGTCCGTTGGGCTGCAGTGTGTCGACCCAAGAGGCTTGGGGGCCTAGGCATCCTCGACATGAAGCTAATGAACATCTTCCTAATGATGAAATGGATCTGGCGGCTCTACAATCAGGATCAAGGCCGGTGGGAAGATATCCTCAGAGCGAAATACCTCCAGACCAAGGACCTTCTGCTTGACAATCACCACCTAGGCTCGCAATTCTGGAATGCCATCCAAAAATACAAGCATGTGTTCAGCTTGGGGGCAAAGCACATGGTCAAGGATGGGCGCTCTACAAGGGTCTGGATGGATTGGTGGCAGGGTAACGGTCCACTAAAGGATAGATTCCCTGGCCTCTTTGCGATTTTGGATGAACCCAATGCTTCGGTTGCTCAGGCCCTCACCTCTGGCACGTGGGAACTCCCATTCTGTAGGCTGCTCGACACCAATGAGATTAATGAAAGAGTGAACCTGATGCGTTGTCTTATCAGCACAACCGTTTCTCCGGAACCTGACCATATCTCTTGGGGACTAGAACCGTCGGGGCGGTTCTCAGTCAAATCCCTCTATTCCAACCTTTGTCAGGGGACACCAATGAAGCACTATGCAGAGTTGTGGAGATTATCCATCCCTCTTAAAATCCGGGTGTTTCTATGGCAGCTGGTCCGCAAGAGGCTGCCCTCCAGCGACAACATCAAGCGTCGCCGAGGGCCGAGCAACGGATATTGTGCTTTAGGCAGTGACCCAGAAGATACCAACCACATCTTCTTCAACTGTGTCCTCACCCGCTTTATGTGGAGTGCAGCTCGGAGCTGCTAGCCTGTTCCTGGAACCCATCCTGCTATGGTGAGGTGTATCATGGCCTCCAACATGTCCCAGCCCAATCAAAGCGCATTTACTGGACTTGTTTTTCTGCACTTTGCTGGTCGCTTTGGAACACCAGGAACAAATTCACCATTGAGGGCTCCTTCCCCTCCAACCCTGCTGATGTCCTCTACAAAATGTCCGCCTATATGCAGGTATGGCGAGCCGTGGCTAAGAAGCAGGATAGGCAAGCGCTGGGGGTGGCAATTTACAAGATGCGCACCCTGCTCAGCTCACTCAGAGATAGGCCGGCATGATTGTACTCTTTACTCTGTAGCCTTGATCTGCTTGTCTATGTATCTTGTTTTTCATACTGAACTCTGTTTGTAATCGTTGTAAACTTGCCGGCGTTGGCTTTATTAATTTAAAGCTGGGCTCCTCTCGAGCCTTTCGTCTAAAAAAATGTCATGATTAATTACTATTCTACGTCTAAAGAGTAAGGTCTAAGAGTAGCGATAAAATGTTTATTAGAAAATCAAATCTTTCATTATCCCCGGCCTCTGCACCAGCCAAACATGTGCCTACGACCATACTATCACAAATCCAATAAACTCAGCAAACAACACGTAATAAATTGCCACGAAACGCAATGTGGCAATGATGGGTGTCTTTTAACCCCTACACTAGGCACAACCAAAAAATTGGTCAGAACACAACTACAACTACGAATTAGTAAGAACTGTAGAAGCATTGTCTTTAAGGCAACCTCACCATCGAGAGATACAACTTGCATTGTCGGTTTCAACCAGTGAGGTGAACTCCTGATTATATATCATCCTAGCCTGGACATCATGAATGATGCCCCCCAGCCAAGCCTTCAAAAGGATACACCACTAGATGCCATCGTCACGAGTACACATAGCAGACATATGTTTTTTCTTTGGATAGCCGGCACACGAACTGCTGACTGAGTGAGCCCTCCACCATCCCACCTACTATATTCAAGAAGAGATAGAGAGTACTCGAGCAAGCGGACATTTAACAATCGCAACCGACTTTGTTCTAGGAATCATGTCGGTTGTTTCCCTTGTCCCATATATAAAAAAGGATAGCATGCCAGCTTTGTGTGGTAGCTCTTTCTCCTCAAAAAAAGCAGGCATTTTGTTACCAAGCGGTGTACATTTGACAACTTAGTAGCTTAAATCACAAGAGGGGAAATGAAAGTTGTTCTTCCCTAGCTAAGATCAGACATGTGCTTCTCCATTATACATTCTACACTAAGGGTGTTTGGTGACATGTGTGTCTACAAGGATTTGTAGACGTTATAAATCATAATGGGAGGCTTCGGAAATTATTTGAGACCAGCATGCATGTCTCCTCATCATGGAATATGAAACACTTGTAAGTATCAAGCCACTGGAGGTCCGTGGGGCGGCTATACTTTTCCAAGGTCTCAGACTAGTCATAGCGCAAGTATCATAAGAAGTAACTAATGGTCCAACTCAGCAAAATTGTTTATGTGGCAGTGAGTTAATGAAGAGAGAGGAAGATGTTATTCACTCACAAGATGGACCCACTACAGTTAGGGACAAGAAGTGAAGTCTTGTAACCCACAATAGAGAATATTCCTATAGGTAATTAAAAATAGGGAATGCTTTTAATCATGTAGATAAGATAGATAAGAGACTTGTCTAGGCTTGATCCTATCCTTGATAGATGTTGCTCATGTATCTATAGGACCTAACATTTTGAGATGGACAAGGTTTATGTTATACACTTGTGGTTCACTACCCTTTTTAAGTAATGACTTACTATTACTAGAAGATTGGCCGTATAGGATATGCTTCTCATAATAATTAGCCCGAGGTGTCCAACAAGTTTAGAGCACACAAATGTTGAGGTGCTTATAGTGGAGAATAAAAACGTACATAGATTAGTAACATGCATACGTTACTAGTATATGTTACTATATTCATAGTGTATAGTAACAAACAAGTGGTGGCATACAAAGTATCATTTATTAGGTGATAGACACATTTCACCTTGGTATGTGTGATGTTACAGTAACCAAATATACTAAGTTGGCTAGGGATGCACCACGGGAAGTTGCTGTATGGGCCGGAAGGGGCGCCCCCCTTACTCGTGGTGCATGCCTCGGTGCGCCATGCATATTTTCGTACCCTTGGTGCACCATCCTGACATGCGCCACGACTAAGAGGGGCACCCAAGGTACAAGGGAGGGGACAAATTAGGCGTTGCGTACATGTATGTGGTGCGCCAGGCGTAAGTACATACATGTAGTGCACCCCTAACCTGGTGCGCCACGAATAACCTGACAACACCAATTTAAGCCATGGATCCACCTACCACCTCCCTTTGCCCCTCTTCATCATCATCCTCCAAAAAGCAGATCTTCTCGACCGCCCCACCCTCCCCACCCCATTTCTTCCATTTTTCACCATTCTAGCTTGCTAAACCTACTTTATTCGATATATATGTAAGTGGGAAGCTCTTCCTACTCTTTGATCTACTAAATCTCACTTAAATTCTCCTCCAATCCCTGTTTTTGTTGATATATAAATAAGTCAAAGTTGTCCCTCCTCCAAATATGTGAAGGTGTGTTGTTGCGCGGGGACACGCGTTGTGAGCACTTGAGATGAAGGAACCGACTATACATATATGAAATTGTGTCGTGTTTATGCTGACTTGAAATTGATTTGTCAATGTTTTGCTAGAATGTTGATTCATTTCCGTTTTGGGAAATGTCTAGCACTCCACGAAGATTCTCTTTTTAGGAAAGGTCATGCCGAAATTTTCTGGCGACACATCCATGCATTGGTGTGGTTCTAATTCTCTTGCTCTCTATACTGCGTAGGTGACCATGGTCGGCATAATGAGCGAAAGAATCATGTCTAGGTGGATGAAACGTGTGACGGTCGACATGATACGAAATAACCTGACGGATATAAGATACCCATGTCACAAATGCAAAGTGAAGCACTTTACCAGTCATGATTCCGGACTATTGGAGTCGCACCTGCTCCTTCGGGATTTCATGGATGGCTACACTTGGTGGATAAGTGACGAAGATGATGAAGAGGTCAATGGGGCAGCATGAAATGAGGAAGGGAAGCAGGACAACAATGGCGAGGGAGGACGAGAAGACGAAGAGTCTCCTAGCTATGATCATGAAGATCAAGATGTCGAAGCATACCATGAAGATCAAGATGACGGACATGATCATGATGAAGATCAAGATGCCCGAGCAGATATTAATGGAACATCGTTAGGATGGTCGCAGGATCCTCATGTTCAAGTACTACTTCTCAAGCAGACTAGTAATGCTAGAGATGCTGCTAGAGAGAAAGCCAAGCTGGTGCAACCGGAGATAGACACGATTACTATGTTGTATGAAGTATGCAAGCCCGGGTATACCCGCTTGAATATAACCCTCAAGGCTTCGGAGATGAATGCAAATCACAAATGGACCGATGTAAGCTTCTACAAGAGCATGACATTCTAGCACGACCGTCTTCCTGAGGGGAACAAGTATTCAACTAGTATCGAGGAGGCCAATAAAATTTTGTGCCCTCTTGAACTACCGCGCGTTAAATACCATGTCTACATAAATGATTGTATCATTTATTGGGACGAGGAAGCGGAGAGAACCACATGTTTGGTGTGTGATGCTAGTCAATACAAGAGAGGGAAGAAAGCTCCTAAAAAGTGGTATGGTAATTTTCGATCACTCCTCGACTGCAACGATATTTCGCATACCCTAAGGAAGCAAAGATCATGCACTGGCACACGGAAAGAAAGAAGCCTAATGATGATGGTGATCTAGGAAAGGAGAAGACGCTGAGCCTCTCTTCAGATGCTAGAGAGTGGAATGCATTGAACCTCGAATACCCACTATTCGGGGATGATCCAAGGAACCTCAAGGAGGGTGCGAGCATCGATGGACTGAATTGGTTTGGCAGCCAAAGTAGCACACGCAACACCAGGCCCGTGTTTGTATGGATCTACAACCTACCCCTAGTTTTGCATGAAGAAGAAGTACATAACAATGAGTATTCTAATTGAAGGGATGAAACAACCAGGTAAAGACATCAATAAGTATCTTCGACTATTGAAAGAGAAGCTAGCCACGTTATGGGAAGACGGATCCAATACGTGGGATGACTATAGTATTATTTCCCTATGAGATTCGAGTTGGTCATAATGGTGTAAGACTATCCCGGTTATAGATATTTCTTTGGGCAGGTAATCCAAGGATTATGTGCATGTGTTAGGTGTTATTGTGTTTGTAGCATAGAAAATAAAAAAATCCTACCATATGAACAACTAACCACCAAGATCTATCTACCTAGATACAATCAACGGATGGATATACATCCATAGAGAACTTACCCTCGAAGACTGAAAAGCATTACGATATTATTCTCATGGATGATGTAGTCGTACACTTGCCGATCTCAAGATCGTGATGAAGTCCAGTACCGCAAACCAACACACATACGTGATCGCACACACGTTCGGTACCCCGACAACCTCTGAGTCCTTGCTCCAACAAAGCAGGGGAAGCAGCAAATCCTTTCATAGAAAGCACCGAAAACATGTACTTCGCTAATCTGAAGCTAAGGAGAATATTTTAGAGGGGAGAGATATCCTTCACGAGGAGGTGTGAGAGGAGAAGAGGAGGAGACATCCTTCTATAGGGGAGGGGGAAACCCGCATGCCATGGTCGGCGGCGATGGTGGGTGCCCCCACCTCTCCCTCATTCATGTGAGTGGAGCTTCCACTAAGCATTTCCACACCAATTCCATCTCCACTCAAAGTTATATTGATTTTCCACCAAGATTAATGCATCTCTCATTTAATAAAAAAAATTTATTTATTTTATTCAGAATTTTGTTAATTACTTTAATTAACAAACATCTTCATAAAACCCCTTATAATACTTTTGTTGGGCCACACAGAGATAAACAAAACTTTTTCCCTACGCGGTGATCCCAAGATTCAGCTCAGGTAGAAGGCCACGAGGATTACCACTAGACGCGCAGTTGTGGAATTGATGAAGCACGTCGCTTGATGCAGTGTAGTCCTCCCGATCTGTTCCGGTTCCATGATGCACGATCCGTTCTTTCTTCACGATCGTCGAAGTGCTGGACATACAGCACCTCTGCCGATATCCACACATATGAGGAGGAGCGCCGACGATGGACTGCTAGGTCCGGTACGGCGGCGACAGGATGGACTGGGGCTAGGGTTTCCAACACATGGAGTGACCTAACCTTGTGCTCTAAGCACCTGCGCCCCAGCTTATATAGGGAGTGAAAGTGGGATCCACTCACTTGTGGCCCATTCACTAAAAGGCCTATATTAGCCACTGCGAGTCTCACTTGCTGACTAAGTCCATGTCTCTGTTTGGGTCCAACCCAAATAGGTTTCCTGTTTGGGTCTAACCCAAACTTGCTCCCGCTCTTAAGTGTGTGACCCGACAGGCTCATGGTAACCCGGACACGATTCCGAGTCTCACTCGTGATCGATCAGTAGGTAGCGGTTCCTAGCAGAACGTGCCCACTCCCAAGTACCAATAAGTCATGATGACATACCTTCCAATGCAACTTTCGTCTGACCCTTTTGCCTCACGATATACCTTGTCGGACTATAGGTGAATGATCGTCATCCCTTAAATAGTCCGACTCTCTTTCTCGATCCGAGATAAGTGATTCATCCGACTAACTCTTAGTCGGTTGCCTCGGTTAACACTTAACCGAGACGCGCATGGCCATGCTTTCCGAATCATATCTTCCGAGAGGGCCCAGAGAATATCTCTCCAGATGGAGGGGCAAAATCCCATCTTGGTCATTCACATCACGCAGCTTGATTCACAGTCGACCCGAACTCCGCCTTTATAACTGCCTAGTGACAGAACAGCGTTTGACAGAACCTAAGTCGGTGATCCTCAACTCAGATTGTGTAATAACCTCAGGTCTAAGGATTACACTGATTGAGACATGCAAATGATGACTTGTTCGTTGCATCTCAATATGGGTTAGTCCGACTTGCTAAACTCTTTAGCCGAATCCCTGTAAGTCGGAATAACATCTCCATGCCCATGACAAGTGGAACCTAGTCATCTGCCGACTTTCACATTGGTCTAAGTTGTGTGTCTGGCACAACCTCAATGACCAAGGACAATTAGTATGAACAACATGAATATGTAGTTCCACAATCAAATGACATATTCGATGATACATATTAGCAGTTCATGCATGGACCATAACCTTATGAATACACAGTAATAACATCATACATGATTGCCTCTAGGGCATATTCCCAACAGTCTCCCACTTGCACTAGAGTCAATCTTCTGACATCACATGTCTAGACATCTAATGCCCATTGCTCTCAGGTGTGCCTCATGCTTCGGCTGTGGAAGTGGCTTTGTCAACGGATCCGCAATGTTTGCATCCGTGTGTACCTTGCATAACTTGATATCACCTTGATCCATGAACTGGCGAATAAGGTGGTATCGCATGAGTATATGTTTGTTATTCAGGTGTTGTCTAGGTTCTTTGGCTTGTGCAATAGCACCATTGTTGTCACAATACACGTCTAACGGATTGGACGAGCTCTGAACCACACCAAGATCCATGAGGAAATTCCTCATCCAAACGGCTTCTTTTGCCGCCTCTGAGGCAGCAATATACTCAGCCTCTGTCGTAGACGCAGATAGCGTATCTTGCTTGGAACTCTTCCAGCTCACAGCCCCTCCGTTTATCACAAACACATATCCGGATTGCGAACGAGAATCATCTGAGTCAGTGAGATAACTCGCATCCGTGTAACACTACACTGAGTTCATCCTCACTTCCACAAACCAGGAACATATCCTTAGTCCTTCTCAAGTACTTGAGGATAATTTTAGCCGCTGCCCAGTGGATCTCTCCAGGGTCAGCTTGGTATCTGCTCACAACACTTAGAGCATAGGAAACATCCGTCCTAGTACAAATCATAGCGTACATGATGGATCCGATTGCAGAAGCATACGGAATCACACTCATCTGACTTCGCTCATCAGTTGTCGAAGGACACTGAGTCTTGCTAAGTTTTATGCCATGGGACATTGGTAAGAACCCCTTCTTAGACGATTCCATCTTGAACTTCTTCAACACTTTGTCCAAATATGTACTCTGATTCAATCCAATGAGCTGCTTTGATATATCTCTATAGATCCGGATTCCTAGTACGTAAGTCGCCTCACCCAAGTCTTTCATCGAAAAACTCTTTTCCAATGACTCCTTGGTCTCTTGCAACATTTGGACATCATTTCCAATCAATAATATGTCATCCACATATAAGATCAGAAAGTTTACTTTGCTCCCACTAAACTTCTTGTATAAACAAGAATCATGATCACTCTTGATGAAGCCAAACGATTTGACTACCTCATCAAAGCGAATGTTCCAACTCCAAGATGCTTGCTTCAACCCATAAATGGATTTCCGAAGTTTGCATACCTTGTCAGCATTAGCCGGATCGACAAACCCCTCGGGCTGTATCATATACATGTCCTCGGTTAAATTTCCATTAAGGAAAGCCGTCTTGACATCCATCTGCCATATCTCATAGTCGAAATAGGCTGATATAGCTAACATGATTCGAACTGATTTAAGCATCACTACATGAGAGAAAGTATCATTGTAGTCAACTCCTTGAACTTGTCTGAACCCCTTCACGACAAGCCGTGCTTTATAGATAGAAACATTTCCATCCATATTAGTTTTCTTCTTAAAGACCCATTTGCACTCAACGGGTCTTGCACCGTCTGGCAGATCAACCAAGTTCCAAACTTGATTTTCATCCATGGACTTTAACTCGGATCTCATGGCTCCAAGCCATGACTCGGAATCAGAACCCACCATCGCTTCCGAATAAGTTGCGGGCTCATCACTGTCCAACAGCATCACATCACGAACACTTCGCAATCTGGCAGATCTTCGTAGTGTCGGTGCAGTTTCCGACTCAGGTACCACGTCCGGCTCAACCTCTAAGGCTTTTGCTGACTCGCTGCTAGCCGGTATCTCTCGAATCTCTTCGAGATGCACCGTACTCCCACTGACTCCCCGACTGAGAAACTCTTTCTCAAGGAAGACACCATTTCGAGCGACAAACACTTTGCCCTCTTCTCGGTTGTAGAAGTAGTAGCCCAAGGTTTCCCTCGGATACCCCCACGAAAATACACTTATCCGACTTAGCTGTAAGCTTGTCCGACTGAAGTCTCTTGAAAAAAGCTTCACAACCCCAAATCTTAAGGAAAGACAAACTCAGTTTCTTGCTAGTCCACATCTCATGCGGTGTCTTCTCTACTGACTTTGATGGAAGTCTGTTTAGTGTGAATGCTGCAGTTTCTAGACAATAACCCCAAAATGATAAAGGCAGATATGTTTGACTCATCATTGATCGTACCATGTCCAACAAGGTCTGATTCCTCCTTTCCGACACACCGTTTCACTGCGGCGTTCCTGTAGGAGTGAGCTAGGGAACTATTCCACCACTCTTTAGATGGTCATCAAACTCATGGCTCATGTACTCGCCTCCTCGGTCCGACCGAAGAAACTTTATTTTCTTGCCAAGTTGATTTTGTACCTCATTCTAGAATTCCTTGAACTTTTCAAAGGCCTCCGACTTATGTTTCATCAAGTAGATATATCCATACCTACTCAAATCATCAGTGAAGGTAAGGAAGTACTCATAACCACCTCTGGCTATTGTGCTCATTGGGCCACATACATCACTATGTACTAGTCCCAATAAGTGGGACGCCCTTTCACAACTCTTTGCAAAAGGTGTCTTGGTCATCTTGCTGAGATGGCAGGATTCGCATGTCTCGAACGACTCCAAGTCGAAAAAAGTTAGGAGTCCATCACCATGGAGCTTCTTCATTCGTTTCCAGCTTATATGACCAAGCCGACAATGCCAAAAGCAAGTCATATTCAGATCATTTTGTTTTAACCTTTTCACATTTATGTTATAGACAGATTCACTATCAAGATTCAAAATAAATAACCCGTCCCAGACGGGCGCAAAGCCATGAAACATATCATTCAAATATAAAGAACAACCATTATTCTTAATATTCGAATCATAGCCCTGTCTCATCAAACATGAGGCAGAAATGATGTTTCGACTAAGCACTGGAACATAATAACAATTATTCAGCTCCATTATGAATCCAGAAGGTAAATGAAGTTGCATTGTGCCGACTTCCAACACAGGGACTCTCACTTTGTTGCCGACTCTAATATCAACCTCGCCTCTTGCAATGCTCCTAGTTCTTGCTAGTCCCTGCAACGAGTTGCAGATGTGAATGACTGATCTGGTATCATATACCCAAGAACTACCAGGTGCATCAGCAAGATAAATGTCTATAACATTGCAAACAAGCGTACCTGAGCCGGAAGTCACACCTCCGCTCTTGGCTTTATCAGCCAGATACTTGCTGCAATTCCTCTTCAAGTGGCCATCTGACTTGTAGTAGAAGCAAGTGGATCCGGCTGCAGGAGATGGCTTAGTCCCTGAGGAAGCACTTTGGACTGGGTCCTCCGCCTTACCTCCTAACTTTGCCTTCTTCTTCTTAGTCCAAGAACTCTTCTTAAACTTAGCCTTGCTTTCTACCATCAACACTTGACTGGCACCTTTCTTGAGATCCTCCTCAGCCTGCTTGAGCATCCCATGTAATTCAGTGAGCTTCTTATCCATACCATGCATGTGGTAGTTCGATATGAACTGGCCATACGCACTAGGAAGAGAGTTCAGAATTATGCCTGTAGCGAGCTCTTCGCTTATGTGGTAGCCAAGTCTTTCTAGAGACTACACGTAACCAACCATCTTGATCACATGCGGACTCAGTGGATCGCCATCCTTAAGCTTGCAGCTCAACAAAGCCTGAGAGACTTGGTACCTCTCAGTCTTTGCTTGAGCCTGGAACATACTTTTGAGGCTTTCGATCATATCGTAGGCCTCAACATTCTCGAACTGCTGCTGCAAGTCCGGTTCCATGTGAGCAAGCATAAGACAGCTAATCTCCGTAGATTCATCACAAATCCGACGGTAGGCATTGGTGGCTGTGACAGTCGCATTCTCATCCGGCTCAGCTGGAAGTGGGTTGTCTAGGACACGATCCCTTTTTTCTTGTTTGAGAACAATTCTCAGATTACGATACTGGTTGGTGAAATTAGTTCCATTCAGCTTATCTTTCTCTAAGTTGGTTCTCAAAGCAAAACTGGAAATCTGAGGAAGACTGCTAGGTGCCATTGATCTACAACAGAAAATATGAAAAACACTTAAGACATGTATCCATAAAGAGCAAGCATATTAAACACTTTAATATTTATGCTCCCACTAGAACCAACACCCCTCTGATGGTTACTTAGTGATTCAGGACCCTAAATAAGCAAGTCGACTAGTGAGCTTTAGCATCACCGCTAGCCGTCAAGTGATCTAGCTAGACAACTCCTTGTCAATCATATCTCATACGACTCATGTTGGATGGGTGGCATCACATGCCCTGGCTCCCCTCCGACTTTTCCCTGAGTCCCACAACCGTTGTGATAGACCCGTCTAGATTACCAAGTGCTTCCACTGTAAGAGTCCGACTCGAACCCACCTAGTCGGAAAGAATTGATAGCACCTCAATTTTATGAGCCCACTACCAAAAATGTCAGACTTGTGATGGTGCAGCACTGGCGGGGAAACCGACTAGACCTTCTTTGAGGGATTACTTTCTACCAACTATCTAATAGAGGTAAAACAGAGACATAACAATAACACAAAATAAAGCAATTATAATGTGAAATTGTATGGCTCTCTTCATGGCGATCTCCATCTCCATAAAGCCTATAATCCGACTCGTGTCAACTCTTGTCACGTGCCGTCTTACACCATGTAGCCGACTTGTACATCGACTTGCATGCCATCCGGATTCTCCAAACAGCTACACTGGCTAGTAATGCAAATTACATAGATAATCCGACACGCATGCCGTTATATAATAAGATGACAGCACCTAGGCTCCAGCCGGCTGACAAAAAACCGTGATACGTAGATCACGTATGGATTACACACATCACATGCACATAAGCCATACCATTCACAACATCATCCTACAAAAACAAGTTATGCATAGATACGATATCTACCAGCGTTGTGAAACTCGCAAGAACATCTAAGGCGCTACGATGGGGCGAAGCCGGCGGTCCCGGACATGGATTTCGTCATCGGATAAAACAATTTTACCCAAATCCGATCCGGACTCCGATTCGACCAAACTCTTTGATCTTCGATCACCGCATCCGGGTTTACGTGTCACAGTCTACCCCGATGGCGGAAACCGACCGGTAGGGGGTATGTCGTTCCACGACCTCAGCAGTTAGATCACGGAAACCAGATCATCCATTCCCTTGAGTATAGTTGATCCAATCAACTTTGTACAAAACCGATCTATCTCATAGATCGACCACCAAAATTGCAATTAGATCCAATCTAACGCCAACTTCATATCACATATGCGCGATCTCGAGCCTAAAACCAGAAGCTAACGCTCTGATACCACTGTTGGTCCACACAGAGATAAACAAAACTTTTTCCCTACGCGGTGATCCCAAGATCCAGCTCGGGTAGAAGGCCACGAGGATTACCACTAGACGCGCAATTGCGGAATTGATGAAGCATGTCGCTTGATGCAGTGCATTCCTCACGATCCGTTCCGGTTCCACGATCCACGATCCGTTCTTTCTTCACGATCATCGAAGTGCTGAACATACAACACCTCCGCCGGTATCCACACGTATGAGGAGGAGCGCCGGCGATGGACTGCTCACTACTAGGAAATAGCCTATAGATAGACAAGATGTTCAGTGGCGCATATGCGAAACCATGCGCCACAGGAAAACATCAGTGGCGCACCAGAAAACATGCGCCACAGAAGATTGGAAGTTCTGTGGTGCATTCTCCAAAACATGCGCCACCGAAGATTGGTGGGACCCGTCAGCCAGGGTGGGTTGATCCAAGTTCTGTGGCGCATTCTGAGATATGCGCCATAGAAGTTGCCTCTTCTGTGGCGCATATTTCCTTATGCGCCATAGAACATGGAGGGGGGGCCACCACGGGATCTAATTCACCCAAATTCTGTGGCGCATGTACTGATATGCGCCATAGATGTGTTTCACTTATGTGGCGCATATCCCCACATGCGCCAGAGAACTTGGAGGTGGGCCCCACAGAGGGAATCTAATTCACCCACTTCTGTGGCGCATATGGACTTATGCGCCACAGAAGATTCAGCATCTGTGGCGTATTTGCTACATATGCGCCACAAATGAGGGCGTCTAGATCCATGTTAAAGGTGAAAAAAGCTAGCTCTCTTATCTATCTATCCACCACCACCCATTTCACATCTCTACCTCCTCCCAACTCGTCTCCTCCTCCCTCACACCCCATCTTGCCCATAGTTTCTCCATTTTCTTGTAACTAAACCTACTTTAATCCATAGATTGGTAAGTGGAAGCTTCGCTCCAACTTTTAGATCTAAAAGTTCCTTACTTTTCTCTCTCACATCTCTATTTGTTTACTAATTTCCTCTCCACCAACTTGTAGATCTATTTGTCCACACTCTCTCATCGCGCGGTCTCGTCTCGCTATTATTGTGTCTACTAGGTGAGTACTTGGCCATGAACATGTAGGTGAAGCTTGTCACATGGGCGGTGTGTGTGTGCGATCCATGGCGAGACGATGCTTGTGTGGTGCATGAATATTTGCAATGGGAGGAAGTTTTTTGTTGCTTGCTTGTTGTTGTTGGGCCCGGCCGGTGTGGTTGCATGGATGTTTGCTGAAATGTTGATTCATTTCCATTTCGGCAAATTTTTGCACTACCCATATGTCCTAATTTTAGGAAAGATCATGCCGAATTTTTTCCGGCTAGCATTCATGCATGTGTGTGTTCATATGTTGTGGTTCTCACCTATACTCTATGTTTTGACCGCTCAGGCAACCATGGTCCTCACGATGAGCGAAGGTCGAATTGCTAGGTACAAGAAAGGCGTGAAGGAGGACATGATTCTTAACAACAAGACCATGATAAGATGTCCATGTCGAACATGCAAACTACAGTGCTGGATTGACCCTGAATCTCGACAATTGGAGGGTGATGACCCACAAGTGTAGGGGGTGTATCGCATTATTTTAGATAAGTAAGAGTGTCGAACCCAATGAGGAGCAGAAGGTGCTGGCTAGTGGTATGGATCAGGAATTCTCTTCAAATACTTAGCAAACGGATTTTTAGGGGTTTTCGATAAAGCAAGTAAACAAAGTACGAGTAAATAAAAGACAGTAGGAATAAATGCAGCAAGTGGCCCAATCCTTTATGCAGCAAAGGACAAGCCCGTTGTATTACTTAAGATGACCAAACGTTCTCGAGGACACATGGGGAGACTGTCAAGTGCTTTCGATTCATATAGTTGATTAATCTTCTTTAGCTTGCTAAGTGTTGTGTGGGTGAACCTGTGCTAATGTACCACCCCATCCAAGACTAATACATACTTGTGATTATACCCCTTGCAAACATCCGTAAGTACAAGAAAGTAATTAAGGTAGAAACCTAACCACAGCTTTAAACTCTAAGACCCTTACGTCCCTTGTGCAATGGTTTCCTAACGAGGGTTCAGGTTTCTATCACTCCGGCAACCCCTATGATTAGTAGCCAAATACACAATGCACTCCCCTAGGCCCATATAGGTGAAGTGTCATGTAGTCGACGATCACATGACACCACTAGAAGAAGTACACCACAACTTAAATAACAATCTATTGAATCTTTCTCAACGCAAATCCACTACTAACAACAAGACTTCTCACATGTCCTCAAGAACAAAACGAACTACTCATAAGACATCATATGCATCACGATCAGAGATGGAATAATGATGTATAACAATCTGAACACAAACAATAATTCAATGCTTCACTTAATAGCATCAACTACAAAGAGTAATCAACACCGGGAAAGTTTCCCCTATGAACTATGCAAGATTCAAATCAATTGTTATAGCAATATGGAGATGGTGATGAGGGTGCTGATGGTGATGATGGTGCTGATGATGATGATGATCCCGATGAAGTCCAGCTTGATGGTGTTGATGGCGACGATCTCCCCTCTCCGGGAAGGAATTCCCCGAGCAGAAATCTGTCTGCCGGAGAGATCTTTCTCTCTCGGTGTTTTCCGCCCTGTAGAGACGGCGAAATCTTTCTGTGGTCGCTCTTCGAGTCTTAGGGTTTCGGGACGATGATATACGCCAGAGGGGAGAGGCTGGAGTGGGCCATGGTGGCCACACCACCTCCTGGCGCGGCCTAGGGTTGCCCGCGCCATGGGGTGGTGTGGGCCCCCTGTGGCCCATCTCCACTCCGTCTTCTGGCATCCTTAGTCTTCTGGAAAAATAGGATTTTCCGTATATTTTCCCGTATTTTCTGATCTTCGCGAATTTGGCCTCCAAACAGCACATTTTCCATCAGAATCCTGACTGCAGCGGTCCATGCTCCAAAAGTCATCAACGATGCAAAAGTAGATGAAATAACATAAGTATCACCTCTCAATATGAAATATATCAATGAATAATAGTGAATTAAGACATAGAATAGTGATGCAAAATGGACGTATCAACTCCCCCCAAGCTTAGACTTCGCTTGTCCCCAAGCGAAACTGAGCTCAATAAACATGGCCTCAGGTTTATGGAGTGAAGAGTCAATAAAATAATACGGACAAGAAGCATCACATTCATCAAATACATAGATCATAATAGAAGACAACTCACTATTATATAACTCAACTTGTAATAAGTAAAGGAAACACAATAAAGATACATAAAGTGGATCATAATTGGTAATGGAAAACTTAGCTCTTGGTCGAAGAATAGTTGATAATTTGCTGGAGTTCACAAATAGCTGGTTTTTCAATGATAGCTTTCAAAGTAGTAAACATCAAGATAAGAGCAATGTGCAAAACAAGGAACATAAGAAACATGAATGAATAAATCATCATATGAATGAATGAAACACAACAACTCAAAATACTTGCTGAGATAGAAGGGAGTAGGTTTACTGACTCAACTACAAAGTAAAAGAAAGGCCCTTCAAAGAGGGAAGCAGGGATTGCAAGTCTCATAAAGAGCTCCCAAAAATTATGATACTTACTAGCTTTCAGCTCTCATTGCCCCTATCATAGGCATCTTTAGGTGATTAAGGTTAAAGTGACACAACTAAGAGGATATGCTTGACAAGTTATAAGTTGAAATCTCATGCCCCTTACTTATGAGTACCGATCCTCATGCTACTCAACTTCAGTCACGAGCAAGCTCTTGTCATTGTAAATACATGCGTATCATTGAGAACCGCCAACGGGGTACCCCTTGCACATGACACAGGAGCTATCCAATAATCAAAATGACAAGGCAAGCAGACAGTGAGCATCTTAGCGATCTTTTTATTTGCTATTTGCATAGGTTTTTATTGAGGATGCTTCATAGAATGCTCACTATAGTTATGCTGCAAGTTTCCACCATGATTAGGCATGGCTTAGGCTAGCGGCCCAGGCGTTTCTCTAACACACATATAAACTTCATGATCTTACAAGTTCCACTTTTATTTCACACCGCCGGGATCCATAAGCAAAAGAACATGATATCAACTAGGTACAAAGTACCAATGAAGTGTTGAAAGCGGTCCCCATGATACATGGTTCGGCTAACTTCAACTCATAAAGCGCAAGCATATACGCAACAAAGAAGGACCCAATGGTTCAAGTTTATTAAATCCAAGAAAGTAAAGTGTGCCATCAAGGTCGTGAGAGCTTTAATCACTAATTTTCACATAACAAGTTTAATTTGGGAGGTAGATAAAACAAGAATTTACTTGGAATAGCAATAATGCTACTAGGTAGGTATGGTGGACACAAATGGCAAAGGTTTTGGTTTAAAGGAGGTGGATGCATGAGAAGAATTCCCTCTCAGTACAGGTTTTTGGCTAGCAAGGCTGGGTAGCAAGTATAAGATTTGAAGGAAACAAACAAACATACAAGTGATAAAGACAAACATGCAATCTTCCTTGGAAGCACAAAAGATCTTAACTAGAGAATACTAGACTTATGAGAAAATCAAGAAAGAAAGATGATGAAATTATTTTTCTTTTAAAGGTACTTTTATCTTTTCTTTCAACTCTCAAAAATAGTGTTGCTACTGACCGAGCCAGGTTTGCCAAAACCAACTAAATTAACTCAATGATCCCAAAGTGATACCAATACTAACAACAAGATCAATCATATAACCATGAATTGAAAACTAATATAAGCTATGCAAAAGAGTGGATGATAGAACTTCTCATTAATATTCCATAACAGAAACTCACACCAAGGGATACATATCTAACGAGAGAGGGGGCACTTCCATAATGCAAACCATACTACATAATAACTCCTCTATTCATGATATGATTCTACTAATAAGGTAAAAATATAGAAGATAGTGATGTGATACCGCGGCACTCCCCCAGGCTTGGAACAAACCAAGGGGATGCCAAACCTGATGACGAATTACTCCTTAGGTGGTGGTGGTATCCTCTCGATGAGATCTCTGATTAGGTTCCCCAAGTCCTCAATCTCGAAGGTGAGATTACGAATCAGCTGTGAGTTTTGCTCAATGCGGCTCATGATCATGTCGGGTTGAGAATTCCAGCTCTTGCTATTCTTTCCCCACTCTTCCTCCTTGAAGTCTTCTTTTCCTGCATGGTTATGGATAAAGGTATGGAAGGGACTCTTGGTACTTGGAGAAGGTGACCGTGGAGCCAAGTAGTGACTAGGAGCTTTCCTCCCAGTCTGCATCCGTGCAGTCCTTCTAACCCTGGCAGGTTTTTTCACCACTCCAATGCTTGCAATGTTAGTGCCGGTGTGCGGATGTTGGCCTTGCTCCTCTTCATCTTCACTTTTGATCTCCTTCTCCTTCCTAGGGTCTTGGAGGTCTTCCTCCATAGGCTTCTTTCCTTTATCCTTGGTGGACACCATTGTGCTTCTAAACCTTCAAAGAGTATGTCCTGGCAGAAACAGATCGAAACAAAAATACGATGAAAACACGATATACGAACCTCGGGGGATCCGGGGGATTATATATTACGATGTTTTATATCAAAAGGAAGGTACTGGGAGAAAATGAGTCGGAGGCGGAGTCCGGGGTGGACTCACCACCTGGTGGTGTGGCCAGGGGAGGGCCCACGCCACAGGGTGGTGTGGGCCACCCTGGCTCCGGTTTCGTCCCCTTTTCTCTTCGTAACTTTCCTTATTGACTGAAAACTGCAAAAATATAGTTGGATTGTATTCTCGCCGAACTTTTCTTACCAGAACTGTTACCTAGTTGAAAACAGACTCTGCAGGTCTCTGAATTTGGTATCTAGTAGATTCTTCCGGAGTCATCACTTGAATAGCATCAATATCTTCATCTTCATACACTTATTTCTTGAGTCATAAAACCCTTCTCTTCCTTATTACACCATTATCTCCACTTCCTGGAAATTTCTTTCACACAAAACTTCACACAGTTCTCATTAGCAACATTAGTATAAGTGAAGTGATAAAACCTTTTGAGTCCAACTTCAACTGAAAACCATCAAAACAAAATCTACTGAAGCAAATCCTTCCGAAAACCCAAAAATAATTGAAAAAGGAAATCGAATAAAGAAGCAAATGCAAGATTGGCAAAATCTGTCAGAACAGACCAGCAGGTAAAGATCATATTTTTCCAAAATCTTCTGTTGCTCAAATCAAAAAGTGCAAAACTAACGAAAGTTAAATAACAACCTGGGGCAGAAGCAAAAACAATTATAGCTCAATTCGACATACAGAGATCTCTCACAAATTTTTACGGTGAAGCACAAAAAATCTGTTTCGGGACAGCAACTTCCCCAAATATTACTTCTCTCTCATTAGAGGTTGATCTTGACACAAAAACCAAACAAAACGAAGGAGCGGTTATTACCGAAGTAATAACTTCCAAGACTCAAAGAAACAAAAACAAACTAAAAGCAAAAACAAATTGGGTTGTCTCCCATAAAGCTCTTTCTTTATAGCCATTAAGATGGGCATGATAATTTTGAAGAAGCTCTCATGGGGATATGGATTGAAGTGAAAGAGAGCATTAAGAAGCAAAAACACACACACATTTAAGTCTAAACCACTTCCTATGCAAGGGGATTTTGTAAACAAACAAGTTATTGAAACCAGAGGCAACTTGCATAAGAAGGCAAAAGAAGTGCAACATAAAAACTTTTAGCATAAAACGAGGAAACTTGATATTATTGAGATACATAAGAACACTTTTCCCTCTCTCATAGTAGCTTTCAGTATCATGCATAAACTTAACAATATAGCTATCACAAGGAACATCATAGCAATGATCACTTATTCTAACATAAAACACGGGAATACTAGCTCTCATAACACTACTTTTTGAAACAATATTAGAGGTATCCTTACAAAGGATAGGGTGTCCCTCTTTTTCGTATATATATTTAGTAACAAAGTCTTTGACATTTGCTATTATAGGTTCATCAACCATTTGTTTATCAGGTTCAACAGTTTTATTCACACTTTCATTAACCATACTAGCTATCATAGAATGTTCCTTCATCTTAACTGGGAAAGGAATTTTCTCAATATAAGGTTTAGGTAAAACATGATTAGCAGTATAAACTTCAGTATTTCTTGCAGGAACACTCTTAGCAACATCTTTATAAGGTTCATGATACTTATTCCACTTCTTTTTAGGCACTTCAATGTAGGAAGAAAAAGCCTTAAAATAAGAAGCAATAGCTTGAGAGTCTAGACCATAAGCATTTCTAATATTTTGAAAGTCATCAGTTCACATAAAATATTCAATGCATTCATAATCATAATTTATACCTGACTTTCTACCTTTGTCATTCTCCCAAGCTTCAGCATTGTCTTGAATACGGTCTAGAAGGTCCCATTTAGCTTCTTCTTCCATGCGAGTGAATGATCCAGCACAAGAAGCGTCCAATAAATCCTTGTCATGTAGAGGGAGCCTTGCATAAAAGTTGTTGATAATAATAATGTTGGGGAGCTCATGAATGGGACATTTGAGCATTAGTAACTTCAATCTCCCCCAAGCTTGAGCTGTACTCTCTCCATCAAGAGGCCAAAAGTTGTATATTTGATTCCGATCTTTATGAATCTCACTAGGAGGATAAAACTTTGAATAAAAGAGAGGCACTATTTCCTCCCATTCCAGAGCTTGACCATTCTTCAGCAGCTTATACCATTTCTCAGCTCTTCCTTTCAGTGATAATGAAAATAACTTCTTCTTAACTTGATCTGTAGTAATACCTGCACACTTGAATAACCCGCATAATTCGTGTATAAAGAGTAAATGATCACCGGGATGGACAGCTCCATCCCCAATATAGTAGTTATCCATAACACAATCAATAATTCTTGTAGGTATTTTGAAAACATCATTCTCAGCAGGTGGTGGCTTATCTACTACCTTAGCAGTGGTAGTAGCATTACCAAATAAGAAACTCATCGAATTATCCATAACGAAAATAAAGCAACTAGCAGAAGTAAACAATACTCACAGTAGAAGTTTCCTTTACCAGTTCCACTCTCCAATAGCGCTTCACTCCCCGGCAACGGCGCTAGAAAATAGTCTTGATGACCCACAAGTATAGGGGGTGTATCGCAGTATTTTCAATAAGTAAGAGTGTCGAACCCAACGAGGAGCAGAAGGTGCTGGCTAGTGGTATGGATCAGGAATTCTCTGCAAATACTTAGCAAACGGATTTTTAGGGGTTTTCGATAAAGCAAGTAAACAAAGTACGAGTAAATAAAAGACAGTAGGAATAAATGCAGCAAGTGGCCCAATCCTTTATGCAGCAAAGGACAAGCCGGTTGTATTACTTAAGATGACCAAACATTCTCGAGGACACATGGGAAGACTGTCAAGTGTTTTCGCTTCATATAGTTGATTAATCTTCTTTAGCTTGCTAAGTGTTGTGTGGGTGAACCTGTGTTAATGTACCGCCCCATCCAAGACTAATACATACTTGTGATTATACCCCTTGCAAACATCCGTAAGTACAAGAAAGTAATTAAGGTAGAAACCTAACCACAGCTTTAAACTCTAAGACCCTTGCGTCCCTTGTGCAATGGTTTCCTAACGGGGGTTCAGGTTTCTGTCACTCCGGCAACCCCTACGATTAGTAGCCAAATACACAATGCATTCCCCTAGGCCCATATAGGTGAAGTGTCATGTAGTCGACGTTCACATGACACCACTAGAAGAAGTACACCACAACTTAAATAACAATCTATTGAATCTTTCTCAACGCAACTCCACTACTAACAACAAGACTTCTCCCATGTCCTCAAGAACAAAACGAACTACTCACAAGACATCATATGGATCATGATCAGAGATGGAATAATGATGTATAACAATCTGAACACAAACAATAATTCAATGGTTCACTCAATAGCATCCACTACAAAGAGTAATCAACACCGGGAAAGTTTCCCCTATGAACTATGCAAGATTCAACGCAATTGTTACAGCAATATGGAGATGGTGATGAGGGTGTTGATGGTGATGATGGTGCTGCTGATGATGATGATGATGATCGTGATGAAGTCCAGCTTGATGGTGGTGTTGATGGCGACGATCTCCCCTCTCCGGGAAGGAATTCCCCTGACAGAAATCTGTTTGCCGGAGAGACCTTTCTCTCTCGGTGTTTTCCGCCCCGTAGAGGCGGCGGAATCTTTCTGTTGTCGCTCTCTGAGTCTTAGGGTTTCGAGAGGATGATATACGCCAGAGGGGAGACGCTGGAGTGGGCCAGGGTGGCCACACCACCTCCTAGCGCGGCCTAGGGCTGCCCGCGCCATGGGATGGTGTGGGCCCCCTGTGGCCCATCTCCACTCCGTCTTCTAGCATCCTTAGTCTTCTGGAAAAATAGGATTTTCTGTATATTTTCCCGGATTTTTTGATCTTCGCGAATTTTGCCTCCAGACAGCACATTTTCCATCAGAATCCTGACTGCAGCGGTCCATGCTCCAAAAGTCATCAACCATGCAAAAATAGATGAAATAACATAAGTATCACCTCTCAGTATGAAATATATCAATGAATAATAGTGAATTAAGACATGGAATAGTGATGCAAAATGGACGTATCAGAGGGTCACCTGCTCAGGCGCGATTTCATGCGCGACCTCAATGAGGCGCCGGCAGGACATGGTGGTGGTCACGAAGAGATGGGCGGGCGAGAAGATGAAGAGTCTACCGGGCATGATCATCATGACGAAGGAGATGCCAACGAGCATGATCATCATGACGAAGGAAATGTCGGCGAGGCTTGTTCGTCTGCGGTACCAAAGTTGGCAGGCCAGCGCATGGCGGTACCTAAGTTGCCTGAAATCACCGCATTTCGAAAAGATGGGCCGCCAACTACCGAGAGGGGCCATTTCGAGGCAAACTCATCTCACCCCTGCCAAATACAAACATTCCGTTAAACCGCCCCGTGAAGTAGACGGTCGGGACCCACATGTCGATTATCTGTCCGTGATGCGAGCGCCAACGCGGCAACCTCTTAGGAAAATCGAGCAGCTAAGAGATGCGTTGACCAATTTCACAAATCCATTCCCAGCTTTCCCCTAGCACTGGCGGCGTCGGAATCCACCCTCCAGGTAGGACGATCCCTTCGGACATTTGACTTCCGGGGCCAAGTTGCTGCGCCCAGTCGCTGATACCGAGCTCCAATGGCGCATGTCATAGCCGCCGTTGCGAGGCTCTAGCCCGCCTCCGCCGCCGACGAGCCGAACTGCTCGGAGGATGGCAGATCCTGCTATCAAGAAAGAAGAAGGTTTGTCTACAAGTGGGTGATCTATCCTTCTCTTTGCTATTCGCACTAGTTACAACTGCTAGCTGGCTACTGAACCTCAAACTATTTGTTAGCCCATCATTGACAAACATATTTTGTCCACAGTTTTCTATCAAGTGGGATCTACGCGGACCCCCCTTACGTGGTTACGGTAGTCCTCTATAGGTACGACTCTAAGGGAAACAGGTATGGACACCATTGTTTTACGATGGAAGAAGCGCTTGCGTAGATCTGCACTATATCTGGTATGGTTGCTGCTCTACGTAATCATGTTGAATTATGGCCGAAGCAGATAGCAAAGTTCAGCTTCATGGATGAATGTGGCATCATGGTTCCTATAACGTGTGACAGTCAGCTAATTGGGTTGATGAAAAGGTATGCTTTGACTACCATGTTTGAGCTGAAATGTGATGTACTAGATGTGGAAGCTGCTGCAACTGGGAGTCGCCCTTCTATTCTTGGACAGGGTTGTTGCTCGAATCCTGGTAAGCAAAGGTCGCTTGGGGTTCGCATATTTGTGCTGAATTCTAATTTTTGTTTTATTTACTCTGTAGATATTGGGCAGTTATGCAACAGTCTTGTTTCTTTGACAGGAAGCGCCGCAAGATTAGAAACATGACTGCTGGGTTAGTCATTTTGCTGCTCGAAGAAATTAAAAACAAGTGGAAAGATGATGCTAGACACGATTTTGGTGCCCATTGTCCCGGCGATGCTGAGTACGTGAAGGTAAGGAAATTGGCACCGAGGAAGAGGAAGAAGGCAGGAAATGAAGAAGCCATTGGACGTGAAGGCTTGGCACCCAGGCTGCGGAAGAAGGCTCCTGGCAATGAAGATGCATAGTAATGTGTTGAACTTGAACCTATATATGTAATTCTGTTAAATTCTGATCGCTCTGTGTGTGGCACGTTGCTGGGCAAAACAATCTACCTACGTTCTCTGAGTAAAATGTACCACGACTTAGGGTTTGGAAACGCCCGAGTCGGTAGTTGAATCTGAAATTGTGATTGTGCCACTGCTATCTGAAAACAATGATCCACCGGTTCCACGATTGCTGAGGGGCAGGAGGTCTCCAAATATGACGGAATGTAAGTGGCACATAAATAAATTATTTAAGCTGCCACACTCCATGAAGCAGCAACTTATTTCAGATGCTGCACAACGACGTGGCAACATAAACAGTAATGTTCTCACCGATAATGCCCAGATGAAGAGGAAATGGGTACCACTTTCTGGCCTAATCTTGAGCCCGTCTATCTCACTGCCTCTCTGCTCCTGCATCCCCTGCATCGGGCGAAGCTCCCGGATCTCCAGTAACCGGGTGTACGTGCTTCCACTTTATAAATTGTGGTTGTGCGATTTGCATGCGGCACAATCCACGTAGATTACGTTTAAACAAACCACCAGTGTCAGAATACACTTGTAGAAATGGTGTCTTTGGTCCACAGTTATGTTCCCAATCCGGGACAGAGATCTAAATCGAGGCAGAAATTGATCTAAATCACAAATTCTTCCACAAATTAATGCAGGGTCAGAGCAATTTTTTTCCTCCTTGGAATCCGGGACCAATAGTTCAGACCGCTAGGTCAAAAAGTACAAATATTACAACTTAAAAAGGCACGGAGCTTAAGCTAAATAGAACTAGTTAACACACATCTCCTTGATCTTCCTAATCTTGGTCCGATGCGCATCTTCCTGCGAGAGCAAGGATCGAATTGTCTGCTCCTTCTTTTTAGCATCTTCCTTGCACAGCTTCAATTGTTTCTCTACATTTTTCCTCATGCACTTGTCAATACTCGTAGTTCTGTACTACAAGACTTTGGCCTGGTGGAGATTGTTCCTTGCTTGAGTCAGTTCTTGCTCTGCTTTAGCCTTCAGGGCCAACGCCGCGTCCCTCTCCTTCTCGACTTTGATAACCTTGTCTTGCACCCACCTGAGATCTCGCTTATGCTTGGTCGTGTCAACTGGTTCCCATAGATTCATCTCAACACTTTCAAGTAGTGAGCTGAATACGGATTCTTTCAACTCGATAGTCATTTCCCATAGTTTGTCCAGTGTTTTCTGCATTGATTTGGGCCACTCTGGATCTACCCATTTGACAACACCGCAACTTCCGTCTTGCATCATTGCACGATGTCCTTGACACCGTACAAACCTCCTGCCTACGTTTCGTCCTTCAAAGGCTACAAATTTAGCGGGCACATATCCATGTTTATATACCAGAGGATTGTCTTCATCCTCTAAACCGTGATTATCGGAGTCATACATCGTCTGGTTGGCCTAACACATCATACGCGCATGAGAAAACAGATTAGATCTAGCTCAAAAAATAGATAACTAGCCACAGATGATAGAAATAGAGATGAGACGACTCACATCGAAATCACCGTCCCTGTCGTCATGACGCGTTTCCTCGCCGTCTCCCCTTGAACCCATGGCGAGAAGGGTGGGGGGCTGCCGGAGAGGGGATTGGGATGGAGGCACCGTCAGCTAGCGGCTACGGCAGTATGGGAGTGAAGTAGGGAAAGTGGCTTCGAGGGTAAGGAATAGAAGTACGGGGAGGAAGAGAAGTAATGGAGACGTCACACTAGGATGTGGCCCACTGAACTCGTGAGACGTGACAATCGAAACAGGGAGCGCCCGGTGTTGTTAGTTTGTCCAAAGCAAGTGTGGCCAATCATGCCGAAAAACAGCCTACTCGTGGATCGCACTCACAAAGACCATCCCAATCATCCAAGCGCCCCAATCGAATGGTATGTAACAATCATCAAGCAGAACAACCATGTTAGGGCATGCCTTCTAGAAGACTCGGTCTAACGGCTACCCATGCAATGACACTCGGTGTGTTTTATGGAAGGAACAGACATGCAATGACATTGGCTGTGATTCATGAAAAGAATAGACATACAATGACACTGGAGGATCCTTATGTGGTTCATGAAAAGAACAGACATGCAATGACACTGGTGGATCCTTATGTGGTTTGTTTAGAAGAACACACATGCAATGACACTAGGTGTGGTTCATGAGAAGAACACACACGCAATGACACTGGTGGATCCTTATGTGGTTTGTTTAGAGGAACAGACATGCAATGACACTTGTAGATCCTTATGTGGTTCATGAAAAGAACAGACATGCAATGACACTGGTGGATCCTTATGTGGTCTGTTTAGAGGAACATACATGCAATGACTCTAGCCGTGGTTCATGAAAAGAACACACATGCAATGACACCGGGTGTGGTTCATGAAAAGAACAGACATGCAATGACTTATGTGGTTTGTTTAGAAGAACACACATGCAATGACACCGGGTGTGGTTCATGAAAAGAACATATAGGCAATGACACTGGTGGATCCTTATGTGGTTTGTTTAGAAGAACACGCATACAATGACACTGGGTGTGGTTCATGAAAAGAACAGACACGCAATGACGCTGGTGGATCCTTATGTGGTTTGTTTAGAGGAACACACACGCAATCACACTAGGTGGATCCATATGTGGTTTATGGAAGTAAAAGACATGCAGTGACACTAGCTATGATTCATGAAAAGAACAAACATGCAATGACACTGGTGGATCCTTATGTGGTTCATGAAAAGAACAGACAGGCAATGACACCGGTGGATCCTTATATGGTTTGTTTAGAGGAATAGACATGCAATGACACCAGTGGATCCACATGTGGTTTATGGAAGTAAAAGACATGCAATGACACTGGTAGATCCTTATGTGGTTCATGAAAAGAATAGGCGTGCAGTGAAACTAGGTGTGGTTCATGAATAGAACAGACATGCGGTGAAACTAGGTGTGGTTCGTGAATAGAACATACATGCACTGACACTGGTGGGCCCATCCTTATGTGGTTCATGAAAAGAACAGACATGCAATGACACTGGGTGGATCCTTATGTAGTTTGTTTAGAAGAACACACATGCAATAACACTGGGTGTGGTTCATGAAAATAACACACACGCAATGACACTGGTGGATCCTTAAGTGGTTTGTTTAGAGGAACAGACATGCAATGACACCGGTGGATCCACGTGTGGTTCATGAGAAGAACACACATCCAATGACTCTGGTAGATCCTTATGTGGTTCATGAAAAGAACTGACATGTAGTGACACTGGGTGTGGTTCATGAAAAGAACAAACATGCACTGACACTAGGAGTGGTTGATGAAAAAGAACAGACAGGCAATGACACAGGTGGATCCTTATGTGGTTTATGGAAGGAACAGACATGCAATGACACTGGATGTGATTCATGAAAAGAACAGACATGTAATGACACTAGTGGATCCTTATGTGGTTCATGAAAAGAATAGACAGGCAATGACACCGGTGGATCCTTATGTGGTTTGTTTAGAAGAACACACATGCAATGACACTGGGTGTGGTTCACGAGAAGAACACACACGCAATGACACTGGTGGATCCTTATGTGATTTGTTTAGAGGAACAGACACGCAATGACACCGGTGGATCCACATGTGGTTTATGGAAGTAAAAGACATGCAATGACACTGGTACATCCTTATGTGGTTCACGAAAACAACAGACATGCCGTGAAACTGGGTGTGGTTCATGAATAGAACAGACATGCACTGACACTAGGTTGGTTCATGAAAAGAACAGACATGCAAAGACACTGGTGGGCCCATCCTTATCTGGTTCATGAAAAGAACAGACATGCATTGACACTGGTGGATCCTTATGTGGTTTGTTTAGAGGAACAGACATGCAATGACACCGGTGGATCCACCTGTGTTTTATCGAAGTAACACACACGCAATGACACTGGGTGTGATTCATGAAAAGAACAGACATGCAATGACACTGGTAGATCCTTATGTGGTTCATGAAAAGAACAGACATGCAATGACACTGGTGGATCCTTATGTGGTTTATTTAGAGGAACATACATGCAATGACTCTAGCTGTGGTTCATGAAAAGAACAGACATGCAATCACACTGGTGGATCCTTATGTGGTTCATGAGAAGAACACACACGCAATGACACTAGTGGATCCTTATGTGGTTTGTTTAGAGGAACTAACATGCAATGACACCGGTGGATCCACATGTGGTTTATGGAAGTAAAAGACAAGCAATGACACTGGTAGATCCTTATGTGGTTCATGAAAAGAACAGACATGTAGTGAAACTGGGTGTGATTCATGAATAGAACAGACATGCACTGACACTGGGTGTGCTTCATGAAAAGAACAGACATGCAATGACACTGGTGGGCCCATCCTTATGTGGTTCATGAGAAGAACAGACATGCAGTGACACTGGTGGATCCTTATGTGGTTTGTTTAGAGGAACAGACATGCAATGACACCGGTGGATCCACATGTGGTTTATGGAAGTAACACACATGCAATGACACTAGGTGTGGTTCATGAAAAGAACAGACAGGCAATGACACTGGTAGATCCTTATGTGGTTCATGAAAAGAACAGACATGCAATGACACCGGTGGATCCTTATGTGGTTTGTTTAGAAGAACACGCATGCAATGACACTGGGTGTGGTTCATGAAAAGAACAGACACGCAATGACACTGGTGGATCCTTATGTGGTTTGTTTAGAGGAACACACACGCAATCACACTAGGTGGATCCATATGTGGTTTATGGAAGTAAAAGACATGCAGTGACACTGGCTGTGATTCATGAAAAGAACAAACATGCAATGACACTGGTGGATCCTTATGTGGTTCATGAAAAGAACAGACAGGCAATGACACCGGTGGATCCTTATATGGTTTGTTTAGAGGAATAGACATGCAATGACACCAGTGGATCCACATGTGGTTTATGGAAGTAAAAGACATGCAATGACACTTGTAGATCCTTATGTGGTTCATGAAAAGAACAGGCGTGCAGTGAAACTAGGTGTGGTTCATGAATAGAACAGACATGCGGTGAAACTAGGTGTGGTTCGTGAATAGAACATACATGCACTGACACTTGTGGGCCCATCCTTATGTGGTTCATGAAAAGAACAGACATGCAATGACACTGGTGGATCCTTATGTAGTTTGTTTAGAAGAACACACATGCAATAACACTGGGTGTGGTTCATGAAAAGAACACACACGCAATGACACTGGTGGATCCTTATGTGGTTTGTTTAGAGGAACAGACATGCAATGACACCGGTGGATCCACATGTGGTTTATGGAAGTAAAAGACATGCAATGACACTGGTAGATCCTTATGTGGTTCATGAAAAGAACAGACATGCAGTGAAACTGGGTGTGGTTCATGAATAGAACAGACATGCACTAACACTGGGCGTTGTTCATGAAAAGAACAGACATGCAATGACACAGGTGGATCCTTATGTGGTTCATGAAAAGAACAGGCGTGCAGTGAAACTAGGTGTGGTTCATGAATAGAACAGACATGCGGTGAAACTAGGTGTGGTTCGTGAATAGAACATACATGCACTGACACTCGTGGGCCCATCCTTATGTGGTTCATGAAAAGAACAGACATGCAATGACACTGGTGGATCCTTATGTAGTTTGTTTAGAAGAACACACATGCAATAACACTGGGTGTGGTTCATGAAAAGAACACACACGCAATGACACTGGTGGAACCTTATGTGGTTTGTTTAGAGAAACAGACATGCAATGACACCGGTGGATCCACGTGTGGTTCATGAGAAGAACACACATCCAATGACTCTGGTAGATCCTTATGTGGTTCATGAAAAGAACTGACATGTAGTGACACTAGGTATGGTTCATGAAAAGAACAAACATGCACTGACACTAGGAGTGGTTGATGAAAAGAACAGACAGGCAATGACACAGGTGGATCCTTATGTGGTTTATGGAAGGAAGAGACATGCAATGACACTGGATGTGATTCATGAAAACAACAGACATGTAATGACACTAGTGGATCCTTATGTGGTTCATGAAAAGAACAGACGGGCAATGACACCGGTGGATCCTTATGTGGTTTGTTTAGAAGAACACACATGCAATGACACTGGGTGTGGTTCATGACAAGAACACACATGCAATGACACTGGTGGATCCTTATGTGATTTTTTTAGAGGAACAGACATGCAATGACACCGGTGGATCCACATGTGGTTTATGGAAGTAAAAGACATGCAATGACACTGGTACATCCTTATGTGGTTCATGAAAAGAACAGACATGCACTGAAACTGGGTGTGGTTCATGAATAGAACAGACATGCACTGACACTAGGTTGGTTCATGAAAAGAACAGACATGCAAAGACACTGGTGGGCCCATCCTTATCTGGTTCATGAAAAGAACAGACATGCATTGACACTAGTGGATCCTTATGTGGTTTGTTTAGAGGAACAGACATGCAATGACACTGGTGGATCCACCTGTGTTTTATCGAAGTAACACACACGCAATGACACTGGGTGTGATTCATGAAAAGAACAGACATGCAATGACACTGTTAGATCCTTATGTGGTTCATGAAAAGAATAGACATGCAATGACACTGGTGGATCCTTATGTGGTTTATTTAGAGGAACATACATGCAATGACTCTAGCTGTGGTTCATGAAAAGAACAGACATGCAATCACACTGGTGGATCCTTATGTGGTTCATGAGAAGAACACACACGCAATGACACTGGTGGATCCTTATGTGGTTTGTTTAGAGGAACTGACATGCAATGACACCGGTGGATCCACATGTGGTTTATGGAAGTAAAAGACATGCAATGACAATGGTAGATCCTTATGTGGTTCATGAAAAGAACAGACATGTAGTGAAACTGGGTGTGATTCATGAATAGAACAGACATGCACTGAAACTGGGTGTGCTTCATGAAAAGAAGAGACATGCAATGACACTGGTGGGCCCATCCTTATGTGGTTCATGAGAAGAACAGACATGCAGTGACACTGGTGGATCCTTATGTGGTTTGTTTAGAGGAACAAACATGCAATGACACCGGTGGATCCACATGTGGTTTATGGAAGTAACACACATGCAATGACACTAGGTGTGGTTCATGAAAAGAACAAACATGCAATGACACTGGTAGATCCTTATGTGGTTCATGAAAAGAACAGACATGCAATGACAATGGTGGATCCTTATGTGGTTTGTTTAGAGGAACACACATGCAATGACTCTAGCCGTGGTTCATGAAAAGAACAGACATGCAATGACACCGGGTGTGGTTCATGAAAAGAACTGACATGCAATGACTTATGTGGTTTGTTTAGAATAACACAGATGCAATATCACCGGGTGTGGTTCATGAAAAGAACAGACATGCAATGACTTATGTGGTTTGTTTAGAATAACACACATGCAATGACACTGGGTGTGGTTCATGAAAAGAACATACAGGCAATGAGATTGGTGGATCCTTATGTTGTTTGTTTAGAATAAAACGCATGCAATGACACTGGGTGTGGTTCATGAAAATAACAGACACGCAATGACACTGGTGGATCCTTATGTGGTTTGTTTAGAGGAACAGACATGCAATCACACTAGGTGGATCCATATGTGGTTTATGGAAGTAAAAGACATGCAATGACACCAGCTGTGATTCATGAAAAGAACAGACATGCAATGACACTGGTGGATCCTTATGTTGTTCATGAAAAGAATAGACAGGCAATGACACTGGTGGATCCTTATGTGGTTTGTTTAGAAGAACACACATGCAATGACACTGGGTGTGGTTCATGATAAGAACACACACGCAATGACACTGGTGGATCCTTAGGTGGTTCGTTTAGAGGAACAGACAGGCAATGTCACCGGTGGATCCACATGTGGTTTATGGAAGTAAAAGACATGCAATGACACTGGTAGATCCTTATGTGGTTCATGAAAAGAATAGACATGGAGTGAAACTAGGTGTGGTTCATGAATAGAACAGACATGCACTGACACTGGGTGTGGTTCATGAAAAGAACAGACATGCAATGACACTGGTGGGCCCATCCTTATGTGGTTCATGAGAAGAACAGACATGCAGTGATACTGGTGGATCCTTATGTGGTTTGTTTAGAGGAGAAAACATGCAATGACACCGGTGGATCCACATGTGGTTTATGCAAGTAAAAGACATGCAATGACACTGGTAGTTCCTTATGTGGTTAATGAAAAGAACAGACATGCAGTGAAACTAGGTGTGGTTCATGATTAGAACAGACATGCACTGCCACTAGGTATGGTTCATGAATAGGGAAGACATGCACTAACACTGGTGGGCCCATCCTTATGTGGTTCATGAGAAGAACAGACACGCAATGACATTGGTGGATCCTTATGTGGTTTGATTAGAGGAACACACATGTAATGGCACCAGTGGATCCACATGTGGTTTATGGAAGTAAAAGACATGCAATGACACTGGTAGATCCTTATGTGGTTCATGAAAAGAACAGATATGCAGTGAAACTGGTTGTGGTTGATGAATAGTACAGACATGCAGTGAAATTAGGTGTGGTTCATGAATAGAACAGACATGCACTGACACTGGTGGGCCCATCCTTATGTGGTTCATGAAAAGAACAGACATGTAATGACACTGGTGGATCCTTATGTGGTTTGTTTAGAAAACACACATGCAATGACACTGGGTGTGGTTCATGAAAAGAACAGACATGCAGTGACACTAGTGGATCCTTATGTGGTTTGTTTAGAGGAACAAACATGCAATGACACCGGTGGATCCACATGTGGTTTATGGAAGTAAAAGACATGCAATGACACTGGTAGATCCTTATGTGGTTCATGAAAAGAACAGACATGCAGCAAAACTGGGTGTGGTTCATGATTAGAATAAACATGCACTAACACTCGGTATGGTTCATGAATAGAACAGACATGCACTAACACTGGTGGGCCCATCCTTATGTGGTTCATGAGAAGAACAGACAGGCAATGACACTGGTGGATCCTTATGTGGTTTGTTTAGAGGAACACACATGCAATGACACCGGTGGATCCACATGTGGTTTACTGAAGTAAAAGACATGCAATGACACTGGTAGATCCTTATGTGGTTCATGAAAAGAACAGACATGCAGTGAAACTAGGTTTGGTTCATGAATAGAACAGACATGTAGTGAAACTAGGTGTAGTTCATGAAAAGAACAGACATGCACTGACACTGGTGGGCCCATCCTTATGTGGTTCATGAAAAGAATAGACGTGCAATGACACTGGTGGATCCTTATGTGGTTTGTTTAGAAAAACACACATGCAATGACACTGGGTGTGGTTCATGAAAAGAACAGACATGCAGTGACACTAGTGGATCCTTATGTGGTTGGTTTAGAGGAACAGACATGCAATGACACCGGTGGATCCACATGTGGTTTATGGAAGTAAAAGACATGCAATGACACTGGTAGATCCTTATGTGGTTCATGAAAAGAACAGACATGCAGTGAAACTGGGTGTGGTTCATGAATAGAACAGACATGCACTGACACTAGGTGTGGTTCATGAAAAGAACAGACATGCAATGACACTGGTGGGACCATCCTTATGTGGTTCATGACAAGAACAGACATGCAGTGACACTGGTGGATCCTTATGTGGTTTGTTTAGAGGAACAGACATGCAATGACACCGGTGGATCCACATGTGGTTTATGGAAGTAAAAGACATGCAATGACACTGGTAGATCCATATGTGGTTCATGAAAAGAACAGACATGCAGTGAAACTGGGTGTGGTTCATGATTAGAACAGACATGCATTGACACTGGGTATGGTTCATGAATAGAACAGACATGCACTGACACTGGTGGGCCCATCCTTATGTGGATCAAGAGAAGAACAGACAGGCAATGACACTGGTGGATCCTTATGTGGTTTGTTTACAGGAACACACATGCAATGACACCGGTGGATCCACATGTGGTTTATGGGAGTAAAAGACATGCAATGACACTGGTAGATTCTTATGTGGTTCATGAAAAGAACAGATATGCAGTGAAACTGGATGTGGTTCATGAATAGAACAGACATGCAGTGAAACTAGGTGTGGTTCATGAATAGAACAGACATGCACTGACACTGGTGGGCCAATCGTTATGTGGTTCGTGAAAAGAACAGACATGCAATGACACTGGTGGATCCTTATGTGGTTTGTTTAGAAGAACACACATGCAATGATATTGGGTGTGGTTCATGAAAAGAACAAACATGCAGTGACACTGGTGGATCCTTATGTGGTTTGTTTAGAGGAACAAACATGCAATGACACCGGTGGATCCACATGTGGTTTGTGGAAGTAAAAGACATGCAATGACAAAGGTAGATCCTTATGTGGTTCATGAAAGAACAGACATGTAGTGAAACTGGGTGTGGTTCATGATTAGAACAGACATGCACTAACACTGGGTATGGTTCATGAATAGAACAGACATGCACTGACACTGGTGGGCCCATACTTATGTGGTTCATGAGAAGAACAGACAGGCAATGACACTGGTGGATCCTTATGTGGTTTGTTTAGAGGAACACACATGCAATGACACCGGTGGATCCACATGTGGTTTATGGAAGTAAAAGACATGCAATGACACTGGTATATCCTTATGTGGTTCATGAAAAGAATGGACATGCAGTGAAACTGGGTGTCGTTCATGAATAGAACAGAGATGTAGTGAAACTAGGTGTGGTTCATGAATAGAACAAACGTGCACTGACACTGGTGGGCCCATCCTTATGTGGTTCATGAAAAGAACAGACATGCAATGACACTGGTGGATCCATATGTGGTTTGTTTAGAAGAACACACATGCAATGACACTTGGTGTGGTTCATGAAAAGAACAGGCATGTAGTGACACTGGTGGATCCTTATGTGGTTTGTTTAGAGGAACAGACATGCAAAGACACCGGTGGATCCACATGTGGTTTATGGAAGTAAAAAGCATGCAATGACACTGGTAGATCCTTATGTGGTTCATGAAAAGAACAGACATGCAGTGAAACTGGGTATGGTTCATGAATAAAACAGACATGCAGTGAAACTGGGTATGGTTCATGAATAAAACAGACATGCACAGACACTGGTGGGCCCATCCTTATGTGGTTCATGAGAAGAACAGACATGCAATCACACTGGTGGATCCTTATGTGGTTTGTTTAGAGGAACACACATGAAATGACACCGATGGATCCACATGTGGTTTATGGAAGTAAAAGACATGCAATGACACTGGTAGATCCTTATGTGGTTCATGAAAAGAACAAACATGCAGTGAAACTGGGTCTGGTTCATGAATAGAATAGACACGCACTGACACTGGGTATGGTTCATGAAAAGAACAGACATGCAATGACACTGGTGGGCCCTACCTTATGTGGTTCATGAGAAGAACAGTTAGGCAATGACACTAGTGGATCCTTATGTGGTTTGTTTAGAGGAACACACATGAAATGACACCGTGGATCCACATGTGGTTTATGGAAGTAAAAGACATGCAATGACACTGGTAGATCCTTATGTGGTTAATGAAAAGAACAGACATGCACTGAAACTTGGTGTGGTTCATGAATAGAACAGACATGAAGTGAAACTAGGTTTGGTTCATGAAAAGAACAGACATACACTGACACTGGTGGGCCCATCCTTATGTGGTTCATGAAAACAACAGACATTCAGTGACACTGGTGGATCCTTATGTGGTTTGTTTAGAAGAACACACGTGCAGTGACACTGGTGGATCCTTATGTGGTTTGTTTAGAGGAATAGACATGCAATGACACCGGTTGATGCACGTGTGGTTCATGAGAAGAACACACATCCAATGAGAAGAACACACATCTTATCTGGTTCATGAAAACAACTGACATGCAGTGACACTAGGAGTGGTTCATGAAAAGAACACACAGGTAATGACACTGGTGGATCCTTATGTGGTTTATGGAAGGAATAGACATGCAATGGTTCATGAAAAGAACTGACATGCAGTGACACTAGGGGTGGTTCATGAAAAGAACACACAGGCAATGACACTGGTGGATCCTTATGTGGTTTATGGAAGGAACAGACATGCAATGACACTGGCTGTGATTCATGAAAAGAATAGACAGGCAATGACACCGGTGGATCCTTATGTGGTTTGTTTAGAAGAACACACATGCAATGACACTTGGTTTGGTTCATGAGAAGAACACACGCGCAATGACACTAGTGGATCCTTATGTGGTTTGTTTAGAGGAACAGACACGCAATGACACCGGTGGATCCACATGTGGTTTATGGATGTAAAAGACATGCAATGACACTGGTAGATCCTTATGTGGTTCGTGAAAAGAACAGACATGCAGTGAAACTGGGTGTGGTTCATGAATAGAACGGACATGCACTGACACTGGGTGTGGTTCATGAAAAGAACAGACATTCAATGACACTGGTGGGCCCATCCTTATGTGGTTCATGAAAAGAAGAGACATGAAGTGACACTGGTGGATCCTTATGTGGTTTGTTCAGAGGAACAGACATGCAATGACACCGGTGGATCCACATGTGGTTTATGGAAGTAACACACATGCAATGACACTCGGTGTGGTTCATGAAAAGAACAGACATGCAATGACCATGGTAGATCCTTATGTGGTTCATGAAAAGAACAAACATGCAATGACACTGGTGGATCCTTATGTGGTTTGTTTAGAGGAACACACATGCACTAACACTGGGTGTGGTCCATGAAAAGAACAGACATGCAATGACACCGGGTGTGGTTCATGAAAAGAACATACATGCAATGACTTATGTGGTTTGTTTAGAATAACACACATGCAATGACACTAGGTGTGGTTCATGAAAAGAACATATAGGCAATGACACTGGTGGATCCTTATGTGGTTTGTTTCGAAAAACACGCATGCAATGACACTGGGTGTGGTTCATGAAAAGAACAGACAGACACGCAATGACACTGGTGGATCCTTATGTGGTTTGTTTAGAGGAACAGACATGCAATCACACTAGGTAGATCCATATGTGGTTTATGGAAGTAAAAGACATGCAATGACACTGGCTGTGATTCATGAATAGAACAGACATGCACTGACACTGGTGGGCCCATCCTTATGTGGTTCATGAAAAGAACAGACATGCAATGACACTGGTGGATCCTTATGTGGTTTGTTTAGAAGAACACACATGCAATGACACTTGGTGTGGTTCATGAGAAGAACACACACGCAATGACACTGGTGGATCCTTATGTGGTTTGTGTAGAGGAACAAACACGCAATGACACCGGTGGATCCACATGTCGTTTATGGAAGTAAAATAAATGCAATGACACTGCTAGATCCTTATGTGATTCATGAAAAGAACAGACATGCAATAAAACTGGGTGTGGTTCATGAATATAACTGACATGCACTGACACTGGGTGTGGTTCATGAAATGAACAGACATGCAATGACACTGCTGGGCCCATCCTTATGTGGTTCATGAGAAGAACAGACATGCAATGGCACTGGTGGATCCTTATGTGGTTTGTTTAGAGGAACAGACATGCAATGACACCGGTGGATGTACATGTGGTTTATGGAAGTAAAAGACATGCAATGACACTGGTGGATCCTTATGTGTTTAATGAAAAGAACAAACATGCAGTGAAACTGGGTGTGGTTCATGAATAGAAAAGACATGCACTGACACTGGGTATGGTTCATGAAAAGAACAGACATGCAATGACACTGGTGGGCCCTACCTTATGTGGTTCATGAGAAGAATAGTTAGGCAATGCCACTAGTGGATCCTTATGTGGTTGGTTTAGAGGAACACACATGCAATGACACCCGTGGATCCACATGTGATTTATGGAAGTAAAATACATGCAATGACACTGGTAGATCCTTATGTGGTTCATGAAAAGAACAGACATGGAGTGAAACTTGGTGTGGTTCATGAATACAACAGACATGAAGTGAAACTAGGTGTGGTTCATGAAAAGAACAGACATAGACTGACACTGGTGGGCCCATCCTTATGTGGTTCATGAAAAGAACAGACATTCAATGACACTGGTGGATCCTTATGTGGTTTGTTTAGAAGAACACACCATGCAGTGACACTGGTGGATCCTGATGTGGCTTGTTTAGAGGAACAGACATGCAATGACACCGGTTGATCCACGTGTGGTTCATGAGAAGAACACACATCCAATGAGAAGAACACACATCTTATCTGGTTCGTGAAAAGAACTCACATGCAGTGACACTAGGAGTGGTTCATGAAAAGAACACACAGGCAATGACACTGGTGGATCCTTATGTGGTTTATGGAAGGAACAGACATGCAATGGTTCATGAAAAGAACTGACATGTAGTGACACTAGGGGTG